>OY997274.1:312569770-312582270 GCA_963921465.1 Triticum timopheevii
AGCCTAAAAAAAACCTTCAATGGAAGAGTTTACTTTTTTTTGCAAAATTTCTGTAAATTTGAAGTTGAACATAATTAAACAAGCCAAGCAATTCTATTTGTTCACAATCACAAGAAATTTGTCCCCCGCCATATTTTCTTCCCCTCTGTTCGTCCACTACCTCGGCTAAACCTAAGCAAAAGAAAAAGAGGTCCAAGAGACAGACCCGAATAAAGAAGAAACAGTAATCTTTGACGAATTAGGAAGAAAAAGGATTCTTATTTTGATACAAGAAGAATCGGCACAAGAAAAAGCCTTTTTCTTGTGCCGAATAGACGATTAAGAAGACCTGCAATCCCTCCGAAAAGGAAGAAATTTTAATTTTATTGTTCTCGCCTTTGCCTTGGATTCTCTTCTTTTGCATGGGATATAAATAAGGAATTCCAGACATCTCATAAACAAAAAATAGTCTAAACAAAAAAAGGATTTCCAAAATAGATCATAGATAATTCTAGCAATTGCCAATAAATCGAGGCTTTTTACCAACTTGATGGTAAGAAATCACGAGACCTAGAAATTCATTTCGTACAATTGAACCTTTTCAAACTGTTTCTTTTTGAGAACCAAAAAAACTTGTGCCAAAATAACGGATGCGAAGAAGAACAAAAGGCCTTGGACACGTAATGGATCCTGAAGCACGATTTCTGCGTCCCCCTGACCAAAACCTCCCACATTAGGATTGCTTTTTAATGGTTGATCAAGCTTGATGGATTCCCCCTCTGAAACAAGAAGTTCTGGTACTACATTCCAATCCTACTTACCAGAATAAATACTTGTATGGCATTCGAACCCCACCTTCATGGTTGTATTCTAATTAGCTGGAAATGTATGACCTAAGCTTCTCAACAGGCATTCACTCAACAGAGCAATTAATGAGTTTTCTAATGGCTTGAAAGACTACTTCATTTCGTTGGCAGAAGCAGAAACGATCCAATCCATTCGGGGCTTCGGGGAACCCAAAAACGAACTCTGTTTACTTTTTTCATAGATAGATGATATATATAGGAATAATATATACATCCCTTTACTTGAGATGTCTATGTATCTATTTTGGAATCATCTCCCGATTCTCTTTTTTTTTCTAATTCGCACTGCTCTTTCTCTCTAAATTGCATCAAAGAAAATAGAGAGAGAGAGAGCAGATGGATCCTATCCCCTATAACGAACACTCATTCCTATCTATTGATAGAAAAGAAAGATCTTCGTCACGACTTTTTCTTTGTTCATTTTTTTAGATTGGAGGAATTCCTCATATCCAAGGCAGCTCCCCACAAACACCCCACCCATATGACTATGCCCCCATTTGAATCGACAGTATAGATTGGGCTTCATAGCTACTTTCATTCTAAAGACGAATATTAGTCAATAGGCAGGCTTCTTTCAGTAGCAAACATATTCATTTTCACCGGGCTCCGCGCACCTTTGGTACTTCTGGAGGGCAAGCTGTTTTATAGTGACTTCTTTCTTAGGGTAGGGCGACGAATACTTCCATTTCCGGAAAGGTCATTGGGTCGCCTTTGGAAGCTAAAGCGAAAGTTGTAGAAAGCCAGGAGAAAAAGCGAAAGCTTGCTCGAAACGGCCTATACCCTAACCCTCGGAAGCGAAGACGCAAAGCGTCACTTTTTTCAAAAGGAAGGAGTTTTTTCTGACTGAATCCATCCATAAAGCCGCCAAGGAAACGAAGTTCATTCCCTTTCATCAAGTGGGTAAGGTAGGCAAACCACTTAAGCTTTGCCTTAGACTGACGGAACAAAGCTAAGAAGTAGGCTGAATGGAAAAAGGAAAGGGATAAGGGCGGTCGTCGCTTGGCGCGAAGGCTGCTGGTTCGGTACGGTACTAAAGGTCCTTGGACTTCCAGGCGGTTTTTCTTTTGGGCTGCTGTGAACCCTTGGATCTCACCAATACAGCTTCCTATGGTTTTCGTTACCGAGATATCTTTTCTTTTTTCCCAGGGATTTTTTGGGTAATCAGCTCCCATGCTGTAAACAGTCAAATCTGAACCTTGTTGCTCTTCTTTCCTCGTGGGCAGGAAGCACACCAGCAGCGTGCGTTGCGTGATTCCACTGTGTTTTTTGCACTTGACTGGGTGGACAGTTGACCGGAAGATAACTTCAATTCGCCCGGCCAGCAGGCGGGCGGCGTGCTTATCTTGTGTGACAACACTACAGAGCGAGTAGCTCTTCTAGTCGGGCAGCTGTGTGACAACACTCCTGAGAAAGCGGCGCTTTTGTGTAACATGCTATGGTCTCAACGCCCTTACGAGGTAGTGATGAGTTTCACGCGCTCTAAGCCCGGCCTGCGCGCAGTTAGGAGGATTGGCCGCTATCTGAGCGGTACCACCCACCCTACCCTACTACCTATAGGGGGCCGTCCGTCCTACAGCCGCCCGAAAAGGAACTGCAGTAATCTTGAATAGGAATCCTACAGCGATAAAAAGAATCCCCATAAAAATACCACTAGATCGAGCACCAGTGATTTCGTATCCGGTCAAAATCTTGGCTAATTGATCGAAGTGGGTAGCTCCAGTAGACCCATAGATCATGGAACAAATAGGGTGGGTAGGCCCAACCACCACACTACACGTATAGACGCGAACCCCCCTCCTTACCGTACGTGCGACTCTCACCGCATACGGCTCGCACAAAGACTCCAAAATCCATCCCGAGCTTTTTATTCCACCTCTCCCTCCTCTCCAATCCTCGATCAAACTAGCCTTCCCCAGCAAGAAAACGTATCCGCTTTAGCAACAAAGCTCTCATCCCTTGCTTGTTCTTGAGCGCGCAAGGCGCTCAAGACGGTGATTCTTGCTTAAAAAAGGGCTAAAGCACTCCAGCTTCGAAGCTGGAGTTTGCAACTTCAAAACTGCAGGTTTTAGCCCTCCTGTTGGGTGGGCGCTTCCTTCGTCTATCGTATGTCTCGCTTGGCTTCGTCCCGAACAAAGGAGGCATGATGGCGGGCGCGTGCGTGTGCCGACTGCAGAGACTACAAGCCGACGCCGGAAGCGACTCGCTTCTATTCTCGATTGGATATAGATGGGGAATCTCTATAGATCGTCTTTTTTCGACAACCTCTCTAAAACGCATACGAGAAAATTGCACTTCACGGCACGGCAAAAAAAAGAGCTTCGCTCGGTTGGCCCTCCTAGGCCTCCGCCTACTTTCTCTTCTCTTAAGTCTACAACAAGTGGGAGAGGCAGGATTCGAACCTACGTAGAAAACCTTCAACAGATTTACAGTCTGTCGCTTTTGACCGCTCGGCCACTCTCCCCTTCCCGGGGATACGCCCTCCTCAAACAAAGGGTTCCTGAATAAGAAGGATGGCGGCCATCGTTCTTAAGTTAAGAGCTAATCTATCCTTTTATCCTTCTTTTCGGAGACAAGCACATATTACCGTAACCTAGTGATTAATATATCCTGTTGGTACTACTTCGTCGAGTAATCAATCCTTTTTCCATTCTTGTTCTGAGGTTGTCAGCTTTCTCCGATGGCACCACTTGTACTCTCTGCCGGAATCTGTAGACATAGTATCTGGGCGTCTTTAAAAACTGATCGACATAGTTGTCACACACAAACCTGCGCAACGGCTTTGGAGTAAAAGAATCTCCTGACCGGTCACACACATCATCTCGAGCGCGGAATCTACTACTCTAACAAGATACTCGGCTCGGGTAAATCATGCTTTCGTTATGCGAGGAAAGTGAAAGGAAAGAGGGAAAGGGAGACACTAGGCAATCCGGAATCGATGAAATCACTGTTTTTTCGCCTTGTAATATGTCCGGTTACATTCCAAAGATGAATCAGACCAGGAGATAGATAAGCGCTATGGCGGACACATCAAATAAGAATTTGAAAAGTAATGATCGACTTTATGGATCCATAGGTAGATTCACTTGTGAAGCTATGGGATGGGACAAGATTCAAAAGTACCAAAAGTAAGTTAAGTGGGACGCTGAGTTCATTGCTGCGATCAAGGGTCCAAAGCCAGCCAATTTGATGACCGCGTAGGAACGGGTTCCGAATGCTCACAATAATGTAGTTGGAAATGACAAAAGGCTCCTAAATTGATACCTAATAATAGCTTAGCAGCTCCTTCGTTTTACTAAAGAGCCAAGTTCGGACAAGCAACTCGAAAGGAGGAATGTGTTGAGATGCCTATGCCTAAGAGAGATAAGCGGAGGACGTATGATAGCCGAGAGGATGTTGGTAAACGACGGAGTTTAAGGAGTTGTTTTTGAATTCGGCATGGCATATTTCATTTTTTTTAATGAGAACGTCGTCTCCTTGCTTACCCGCCTGGCCAATGGAAGGAATTAATTACCTTGGTCAGTCAGCGAAAGAAAGAATCTCACCAGTTCATCATCCCAATCCTTCCTATTAGTTTCATTAATTAATTCAGCCCCAGAGTGTTGGCAATCAAGGGCCAAGAAAGAATCCCAAGTCTATCCTATCTCGCCATGGTCGAAAGCACAATCCCTTTCTCTTCCTATACCGAAATCGTCGTTTCATTCCTCCGCAACTTCTATCGCCGACATGATCCAATCTACCTTGCAAGACAGATTAAGATATAACTTAAGGCTTTCCCAAGCTGGCGCATAACCTCTGGTAGAGGCATTCACCCAGAGACAGAGAAGTGGGAAACCGCGGATGAAAAGAATACCGAGGTCTTTGATAGCAAACTTCTATGCGAGCTTTCTAACTAAAAGGAATCTCTTATTCATATGGCATAAAATGGAAAAACTTGATGGAGATTTCTTCTCAATTTCCATGGTACAGTCCCTTTGCATGCTACAGTTCCATTACTTACTACCTGAATTTGCTATATACGAAATTCTGACATCTATGGTATTTGTCGTCTACTTCTGGTGGAAGCAATTCCAAAGGTGAAGATAATACTGAGCCGAATAGTAATGAGGGGAATGCAAAATCTAGCAAAGGTAAGAAGGGTCAAGGAAGAATAGCAGTGACTTATAAAAGGAAAGCACCGAATAAAAGGAAGGAGATCCGTCTTTCTTTTTTGCATGTGGTCAATGCGTTTGCTGATTGATAACTGTCTAATCTTAAGATGGTTTTGTGGCACGTTACAAACATACATATACAGTCGAAATATAGTTGTGTTGAGTTAGGTTGAAGAATTTTTACCAGATTTTTAAAATGAGATATAGTGCTTTCTTTGTTCGGTAGGATATTTTGCACTTTCATATTCTAGTTCCTCATTTGAGCGTTCTTTTGCTCTGTTGGTGGGGCATAAACTCAGAAATAGTTTTTGTTTTTTCTTTAAATAATAGTAAAAGTATGAATTCAAGTAGTAGCTTTTTCTAAATAGTCGAGTAAAGTCGAGTAGGGCTGGCAACAAGGACTAGGAAGATACGGGCGAGTTTGTTTTTTTAGGGGAAGGCTTTATGCAAGATATGCACGTGAGTAGGTCAGTATATGCGTATTTGCCAATAGAGGAAAACACGTAGTAAGTAGGCTTGCTTTTTCGTAGTGATAGCAACGCTTACAAGGAATGCTAGGATAAGTTGGGAAGAAGGCAAAGATATTGGCGACTAGATCCGTGGCAGATTGGAAGATACCGATATCTCTATTTCAATTTGTTGATTGATGGTTTAAGGAAATGGCAGTGGTCCAAATCTTGCACATTTACTGTTACTTCTATGTATAAGTTCCTTGCTCAGGTGTGGCCCAGCTTTCATATCTTATTGGGATAGCTACATTGCCCTGGCCGGGTATTGTGAAGGAAGGAAACACCTTGTCCGAGTCAGGCGATGCTAAAGGATGGATTAAAAAACTCATGGATGCTATCTCTGTTATTGCTGCTTAATGCCCTATTTATACCGATCTAGCTTATAGCTGGGATTTCTAGAAAGATAAGCTGATGCAGCCCTCAGGGATGGAGTGCCTAAACTAACCTTCCTGAACAAAAGTAGCAGAGGTAGAAGATATGTAAATCGTACCATCAAGGGGAAATGCACTATTGTTATGCTTGGGCCAGGTTAGCTGATCAAGGGAATATTCCTATCGGAAGAACAATCAGAAAATAAGGAGATAGTCAGTTGGCACTTTTCACACAAGAACCGCTTTTCGTATTAAGCACGGGAGTCGTAAGGAAAGACCTCTGCGTAGCTATCAGAACGAATTAATGAACGAAATAAACGAATTCCGGTGAAACCAAGGTGAATTTCTGAGCCAGCAGTGGTAAAAAGATGCCAAGTATTGAGATGCAAAATTATGAATGGTGCGATCCGAAGTCTTACTATTTACTCAAAATTGACTCAAATGGTTGATTGAACTTCACAGAGGACTAAAGCCGGGAACTTAAACTAATGGTTTTGCCTTTCCACTTCCCAATTGACTCTCATAAAAGGCTAGGCTACCTCTTCACATCGCACCTGATCCCGAATCATGTGCTCTGTTCAGGGGATCAATAGTGGCTATTAAGCTTTTCCCTTTCTATATATTCTTGAGAATAAGTAAATACCATCCTTTTTCCTATCAGCATCTCTCTATCTGACAGTAAATATTGCTTTCAATCGATCAGGCACTAGGTTATTAAAGTATGGATATGCCATATAATAAGGGAAAAGGCCTCCAGTTTTTTTTAGCGCAAAAGAAAAGCCGATTCCAAATTTTCTATTTCCCGGCAAGTCTATGAGAGTCCTATTATGGATCCTCTGATCTTTAGCTTGAATGGTCGTGTTTTTATATAATTAGGTCTTTCTTCTGAGCTCTTCTATTACGGTACGGAAAAATCAAACCTATCACTCTCAAAGAATAGGTAAAAAGAATTCAAGCTAGGGGAGCCTACACTCTCTAACTACCTATACTACGCCCCCATTGATTGGAAACCCTCGGGGAAAATGATCCCATAAACAAAGGAATTATATAGTACAAAATCGCAAAAAAATAGACTAATTCGATTCTAAAAAATCGATAATAGATATTTTATTCTGCTTAAATTGTCTCGACAAGGAGAGATATTCAATATTTGAATCAGATTGGATTTCATAGTATACCAATGTGAGCCAAACTATTACTATTTCATCTAACTTGAATAACCAAGGACTAAATTTGACTATGGATTCTGATAACTCGAGAAGTTTTTATTTGGTTATGATCCAAAAAGAAAAAAGAAAGGTTTAACAAGCCATGAGAAAATAGAGTAAAGTAACCATACGTTCTGTTTGCATAACGTGTATACGCCACGCCATACAATCGAAATAGAAACATGGGACGATTCCAGAATTTTGAATAGATCCGTGGGGATGAGAGAAGTTGTTGCTGAGAAATATGAAATTGGAAAGGAAGTCAAACTCCCTATGGAACCTGTGATCGGTTGTACCTGTACTTTAGTGATACGAAAACTCGCTATTCACTCAGTTTCTGGTCAATAATAAGATTATGTAGGAGAGATGGCCGAGTGGTTCAAGGCGTAGCATTGGAACTGCTATGTAGGCTTTTGTTTACCGAGGGTTCGAATCCCTCTCTTTCCGTTTCTGTTAATTCACCAACGTTACCGACCACAATGAAATTTCTAGTAAGAGGAAAATCCGTCGACTTTCTAAATCGTGAGGGTCAAGTCCCTCTATCCCCAATAAAAAGCCCATTTTACTTCCTAACTATTGTACCAACCTCTATTTTTCATTAATGGTTCAAACAAGATTCACTATCTTTCTTATTCTACTCTTTCACAAACGGATCCGAACTGACTTCTTTGGATCTTATCCCATTCATACAAATGAACATATTATAGTATAGGCAAGTAATCCCTATTATTAAGTAAGTCATTCACAATCCATATCATTATCCTGATATTTACTAAGTCCAGTTTGAGAATACTTTTTTCTTTTTGAGTCCCTTTAATTGACATAGATACAAGTACTCTACTAGGATGATGCACAATAAATAGTCAGGATAGCTCAGTTGGTAGAGCAGAGGATTGAAAATCCTCGTGTCACCAGTTCAAATCTGGTTCCTGGCACAGAACGAACAATGAATGCCTTTTCGGGAAAGAAAAGGGCCACATATTTTTTAGGGAAAAGCTTTTTTTAAGGGGAAGAATCATCAACAAAAAATCCAGGAAAGAACAGCGAAGGAAAAACGTGAAAAAACAAGTGTTTTCCCGGAACGGAATAGCGGAAATTCCATACGTTTATCACCAATGTTGCATGTCTTTCCTTAAGCTGGAGTACTTTGAGTTAGAAGGCCTACTTTATTCGTCCTTTTAAAGCCTACTTATTCGTCTAGCTATTTCCAATTCTAATAAATAACCCGATCATATCATATCTTGGAAAACCCTAAGACTACCCAAGGCTGTACCCAACAGTGTTACCTATAGTCTATACTTGTGTATACGTTGCCTTCTGGGGTGGCAAGCTAGAACCAAGTTTTCTAGGTATCAATTCCAATTTAAGTCAATGATCCTCATTTTCTCCAACATTAAGAAGATTATTGGTAAGGTGACCAACCATCACGCAGGATTCCGGGTCGGAGTAGCACCTCTTGCCTGATATATACAGTTCGTTACTGGCGATTCGTTTGTGCCCTATGGTGTTCAATTTCCCATTTGTTCCCTCCCCCTCGGGACGGGTCAACCTACTTTGCCCGCTCAGGCGCTCCAAAATGCTCTGACTAGACCGCCGACACCCATGATTTGTCCATCATTCAAAACGGCATTTCGTAAGGGCTCATAAGGTAGGAGGAATCACAGATCCTCCGTGCACTTTCGCCTAGAGTTAGTTTTATTTTTCACTACTATCTGAGTGGTGGCTAAACCCTGAAACTTTTCCTTGAAATGAAATAAAGATCTAACTTTATTCCAGTAGTGGTTTCCGCAAATGTAGATAATCTTGTTGATTAACACCCACTTTCCATACCCTGCAATTCAGAGGCCATCACCTCTGGTCTTTTAGTAACATATCAGTAAACAAGGCTCTCCTCGTGTAGCTTTTTGTTCTCGAGGAAGAAAATCTCATTGATTACTTAGAATGCCGGATGAAGCAAGTTACAGCATTGGTTCTTTCGTGATTCATGTATATTGGAAATCTCTTTCTTTAGGAAATGGGATGGCATTCAATTCTAACTTAGGGATTCTCTTCTTCCTGAACATTCATGAAAAGAAGGACTCTGGCTTTAATGCTAAAGTTTAGTACTGGGCCGAGCGTACTTACCTACTTAGACAAGAGGGATACTTATAGATCTCTATGAGCGTAAGGCAAAGTGGGCAAGACTACTTCCACAACTACATTTTCGCTTAAGCAGGACCTGTGAGACCTCGAAGCAACCGTCTACTACTAGTTATAGATGCTATTTCTAATTGAATAGAATGGATGCTTCACAGCGGTTCTGCGACAGGCAGGGCAGCCGGGTGAACATAGGCAGCTGTTCCTATAGAACACAAGTCTTTCTCTAAAGCACGACCTTCCGATTGGACTAAGTCTGGTCTCTATCCTTTTTATTCCTAAAATGGGTCCTCGATCAAAATGATCTGGTGTCTACGTCCATGCCTGAGGTTGGTAAACCCTATATCTATTGCGGGGTGGTTTGAGGAAGGGACAGCTTGTAACCCACGACTTACTACTACGAAGATTCTGGCGGAGAGCTTTTCACATATAGATAGGTCGGGATGAGGAAGCTCCGTAGTCAACTAATAGATAGAAAATCCACCTTGTGAACCGTGTTTGTCTTAAAGTACTGTCTGAGAAGGAATATACCTGTTCCAATCCCTCTAGTGGCTATACTGATTGACATAGGTAGCTTTTGTAGTCAAAGCTCACAGGGCCAAATGCTCTATTGGAGTGGGCACGAACACACACAATCAAGGTTCGAAGAACTTCTACTTCACGCCTTGAGGATTCTATGACGCTCACTCAATGGTGTTGTGGCGATTGCAAGCAATCAATAAACGAGGAAGCCAAATTATGGATCCAGGAAGGCTGCATCAGAAGGAAGAGTAGGTGTTGCTATGCCGTTGGCTGGGACTGAGACAGAGAGAGGGGAGCATAGCCCCTAAGATCCCGGTAAAGAGTTCCAACTAAGCTCTTCTCAAGTTCTTTCTTTCTCTTCCATTCTTATGTTTATATATTAAAGTGTAGTTTTCTTACTGAAATATAATAATATTAATCTAATATGCCCATTGGTGTTCCAAAAGTACCTTACCGGATTCCCGGAGATGAAGAAGCGACTTGGGTTGACTTATACAATGTTATGTATCGAGAAAGGACACTTTTTTTTAGTTCACTGCCCTATACATAGAAAGAAGTGCTTTTCCACCGGTATCAACATTCTATCTGGAATCAGTAGCGATAATTGTTGTATTGTGAGCCAGCCCCGTAAGACACTACGCACCTCCAAATTCTATATGATTTTTCCAATCATTTCATTTATACGACCTGCAAATAAGATAAGATCTTGGCTCGCCCTACAAAAAAACAACTATATGCCCTATAAACTTGCTTCTTCGAATCTCGAAATAACATATAGAAAGTGTTTCTGTGATAAGACCATTCTCGATCGATAAATGCAATAGGAGCCTATGTGTTTCAGGGCAGCCGGCCAATAGGGGAAGGTTGTGAATCCGGCGAACCGACCGCTTTAAGAACGTGATTGTCTTCTCTCACTCAGTTATCAATTGACAAAGATGACCCATTCTTTTTCGCCCTAAAAACGACAATGGTATGTTACGTTTTCTTCAAATCGAGATTGTGTGGGTGTCCGGTCATGTTCACGTTACATGCTAAATCAGGCTTTCCTTGGAAAAACCAAGGACAACCCCTATCTCAGTCTCCTTTCCTTTCTCTTTTCGGGAGCAGAGCTGAAAAAGATGGACAGTAACGATCGCGTAATATCAATTTATCGGCCTCGTCATCGAAAGCGGCTTCCAATTGCTCGGAAATTCTCAGCTATATGGGGGACTTTGATGGTGAGCAAAAAGAATTGATCAAGAAATTGGTAAACTTTCGCATGATCGATGGTAAAAGAACGAGAGTTCGTGCTATTGTTTAGAAAACTTTTCACCGCCTAGCTCGAACTGAACGCGATGTAATAAAACTTATGGTTGACGCCGTAGATAATATAAAGCCAATATGCGAAGTGGTCAAAGTAGGAGTCGCAGGTACTATTTATGATGTTCCTGGGATTGTAGCCAGGGATCGTCAACAAACCTTAGCTATTCGTTGGATCCTTGGAGCAGCTTTCAAACGACGTATAAGCTACAGGATAAGCTTTGAGAAATGTTCATTTGCTGAGATACTGGATGCTTACCGAAAGAGGGGAATTTCACGTAAGAGAAGGGAGAATCTTCATGGACTGGCTTCCACCAATCGGAGTTTCACGCATTTCAGATGGTGGTAAAGTGATACCACATAAGGAGCTCTTCCTCATTCAGTCATACTCAACAAAAGTAAGAAATGTTTGGCCCGGATCCTTTTTTCATCTTCATATAGAAAGAAAATCGGCCTTCCTCATACTCCCCCCTTCATTCATAGAGTTGGAGGAATCCACAAGAGGCCTGCCCGTTCATAATTGCATAAAAGAACCATTCTTTTTATGAAAACTCTTGTTCCAACCTCACCTCAGGTCGAATGAATACGAAAGGGGGATCAATCAAATCAATAAGCCATGAATGAAGAAGTAGTGGGCCTTTCGCCTTATTTCGTTTGACTCGTGGAGCTGAGAAATCTACTTCAAAGAGAGGGAAAGAGTGCTAGTCCGAAAGAACAAGCAAGGGATGAGCGCACGGGAGCGAAATCCGTTGCGCCCACGGGCATACGTTTTCTTGCTGGGTAATTTCTCAGAAAGTTTTTGTGTTGTTGATTCCTATTCCTAGGTGTTGTTCTTTTTCCCCTATGCCGCCTATTGGTACTAGTGGAGTAGGATTGGCCTGTAATACAGAACCTATAGGTGGTGTAACCTTTCGCTCAATACTCAAATCTACAATTGAAGCATCTGAGGCTGCATCAATCGAGGATACACGACATAAGGAATTGTTAGATCTCCAAACTGAACTTCGCCTTCACCAAGCGTGGGTTTTCACTGGTCCTAACTAACGGTTGGCAAGCGATCCCCTATTCTGCATCCCGAAGATCAGACGGCCCAGAGCCGGAGCGATCATTCAAGCAAGTTACTCAGCTTGAGTTTTTCAGTCAATCAATAGATTGTGCAGTTTCTTAGTCTTTTGGTCCACGTCTTCATGACTTATAGAAAGAAACCTATTTCATAGTAGCCTCATTAGACCGTAGATCTCTCTTGGTATATCCAGACAATAGGTAGGAACATAAACTGAAACATTCTGGAGCTACAAAGATAGTTATTAAATCGTTAGCACCATATAAAAACATTCCCCCTAGAGTAGCTGTTAATACGAATAACAGAAACTCTGTTATAGCCATTTCTGTACATTCAATGTACTCTACGGATAGAGGAATACATAAAGTTGAACATAATAAAATGAGAAATTGAAAGATT
>OY997274.1:315584770-315930553 GCA_963921465.1 Triticum timopheevii
GAGATGTTCCAAGAGCTGAAATTGGGATTTCAGGCTCGTGCCCATGTCAAGAGGTGTGAGACCTCCGACAAGTTTCTTAAGACTGCAAAGTAAGGGAGAAAAGCTCAATCGTTGAGCATGTGCTCAGATTGTCTGAGTACTACAATCGCTTGAATCGAGTGGGAGTTATCTTCCAGATGAGATAGTGATGGTTCTCCAAAGTCACTGACACCAAGCTACTAGAGCTTCGTGATGAACTATAACATATCAGGGATAGATATGATGATCCTTGAGCTATTCGCGATGTTTGACACCGTGAAAGTAGAAGTCAAGTAGGAGCATCAATTGTTGATGGTTAGTAAAACCATTAGTTTCAAGAAGGGCAAGGGCAAGAAGGGATACTTCATGAAACGGCAAATCAGTTGCTGCTCTAGTCAAGAAACCCAAGGTTGAACCCAAACCCGAGACTAAGTGCTTCTGAACGGTCACTAAAGCAGAACTACCCTAGATACTTGGCAGATGAGAAGGTTGGCAAGGTTGACAGAAGTATATTGGATATACGTTATATTAAATGTGTACTTTACTTGTACTCCTAGTAGCACCAGGGTATTAGATACTGGTTCGGTTGCTAAGTGTTAGCAACTCAAAATAAAAAGCTACGAAACAAATGGAGACTAGCTAAAGGTGAGGTGACGATATGTGTTGGAAGTTTTTCCAAGGTTGATGTGATCAAGCATAGCATGCTCCCTCTACCATCGAGATTGGTGTTAAACCTAAATAATTGTTATTTGGTGTTTGCATTGAGCATAGACATGATTGGATTATGTTAATCGCAATATGTTTATTCATTTAAGGAGAATAATGGTTACTCTGTTTATTTGAATAATACCTTCAATGGTCTTGCACCTAAAATGAATGGTTTACTGAATCTCGATCGTAGTGACACACATGTTCATGCCAAAAGATATAAGATAGTAATGATAGTACCACATACTTGTGGCACTGCCACTTGAATCATATTGGTATAAAACGCATGAAGAAGCTCCATGTTTGATTGATCTTTGGACTCACTCATTTTTGAAAAGATTGAGACATGCGAACCATGTCTATTGGTATATATGCATGAAGAAACTCCATACAGATGGATCGTTTGGACTCACTTGATTTTGAATCACTTGAGACATGCAAATCATACCACATTGGCAAGATGACTGAAGGCCTCGTATTCAGTGAGATGGAACAAGAGAGCAACTTGTTGGAAGTAATACATTTGATGTGTGCAATCCAATGAGTGCTGAGGCACGCGGTGAATATCATTATGTTCTTACTTCACAGATGATTTGAGTAGATGTTAAGTATATTTACTTGATGAAACCAAAGTCTGAATTGTTGAAAGGTTCAAGTAATTTCAGAGTGAAGTTGAAGATCATCGTGACAAGAGGATGTAATGTCTGTGATATGATCATAGAGATAAATATCTAAGTTACAAGTTTGGCACACAATTAAGACATTGTGGAAATTGTTTCACAACTAATACCGCCTGGAACACCATAGTGTGATGGTGTGTCCGAACATCATAACTGCACCCTATTGGATATGGTGCGTACCATGATGTCTCTTATCGAATTACCACTATCGTTTATGGGTTAGGCATTAGAGACAACCACATTCACTTTAATAGGGCACCACATAATTCCGTTGAGATGACACCGTATGAACTATGGTTTAGAGAAACCTAAGTTGTCGTTTCTTAAAAGTTTGGGGCTGCGACGCTTATGAGAAAAGTTTTGCCTGATAAGCTCGAACCCAAAGCGGATAAATGCATCTTCATAGGACACCCAAAACAGTTGGGTATACCTCCTATTTCAGATCTGGAAGCACAAGTGATTATTTCTATAAACGGGTCCTTTCTCGAGGAAAAGTTTCTCTCGAAAGAATTGAGTGGGACGATGGTGGAGACTTGATGAGGTTATTGAACCGGCACTTCAACCAGTGTGGAGCAGGGCACATGAAGGTGTTCCTGTGGCGCCTACACCAATTGAAGTGGAAGCTGATGATAGTGATCATGAAACTTCGGATCAGGTCACTACCAAACCTCGTAGGTTGACAAGGATGCATACTACTTCATAGTGGTACGGTAATCCTATCTTGGAAGTCATGTTGCTAGACAACAATGAACCTACGAGCTATGAAGAAGCGATGGTGGGCCCGGATTCCGATGAATGGCTCGAGGCCATAAAATCCGAGAGGATCCATGTATGAAAACAGAGTATAGACTTTGGAAGAACTACTTGGTGGTCGTAAAGCTATTGGGTACAGATGGATTTTAAAAGGGAAGAAGGACAATGATGGAAAGTGTCACCATTAAGAAAGCTCGACTTGTCGCTAAGATGTTTTCTGACAAGTTCAAGGAGTTGACTACGATGAGACTTTCTCACTCGTAGCGATGCTAAGAGTCTGTTGAAATTATAGTAGCAGTTCCTGCATTATTTATGAAATCTTGCAGGTAGGATGTCAAAAACCATTGTTTCCTCGACAGTTTTCTTGAGGAAAGGTTGTATGTGATACAACCAGAAGGTTTTTGTTAATCCTAAAAGATGCTAACAAGTATGCAAAGCTCTAGCAATCCTTCTAAGGAATGGAGTAAGCATCTCGGAGTTGGAATATACACATTGATGAGATGATCAAAGATTTTGGGCTTATACAATGTTTATGAGAAACTTGTATTTCCAAAGAAGTGAGTGGGAGCTATATAGAATTTCTGATGAGTATATGTTGTTGACATATTGTTGATCAGAAATGATGAAGAATTTCTGGAAAGCATATAGGGTTATTTGAAAAGTGATTTTCAATGGAAAACCTGGATTAAGCTACTTGAACATTAAGCATCAAGATCTATAAGGATAGATCAAAACCGCTTGATAGTACTTTCAAATGAATACATACCGTGACAAGATTTTGAAGGAGTTCAAATAAATCAGCAAAGGAGTTCTTGGCTGTGTTATAAGGTGTGAGCATTGAGTAAGACTCAAGATCTGACCACGACAGAAGAGAGAGAAAGGACGAAGGTTGTCCCCTATGCTTTAGACGTAGGTTCTACAGTATGTTATGCTGTGTACCGCACCTGAAGTGTGCCATGCCATGAAGTCAATTAAGGGGTACAAGAGTTATCCAGGAATGGATCACATGACAGCGATCAAACTTATCCTTAGTAACTAGTGGACTAAGGAGTTTTCTCGATTATGCAGGTGGTAAAAGAGTTCGTCGTAAAGGCTTACGTCGATGCAAACTTTGACACTAATCCAGATGACTCTGAGTAGTAAACTAGATCGTATAGTAGAGCAGTTATTTGGAATAGCTCCAAGTAGCGGGTGGTATCTGCATCTACAAGATGACATAGAGATTTGTAAAGCACACACGGATCTGAAAGGTTCAGACCCGTTGACTAATAACCTCTCTCACAAGTGAGATATGATCAAACCCCATGGGTGTTGGATTCATTACAATCACATAGTGATGTGAACTAGATTATTGACTCTAGTGCAAGTGGGAGACTGTTGGAAATATGCCCTAGAGGCAATAATAAAATGGTTATTATTGTATTTCCTTGTTCATGATAATTGTCTATTGTTCATGCTATAATTGTATTAACTGGAAACCGTAATACATGTGTGAATACATAGACCACAACATGTCCCTAGTGAGCCTCCAGTTGACTAGCTCGTTGATCAATAGATGGTTATGGTTTCCTGACCATGGACATAGGATGTCATTGATAATGGGATCACATCATTAGGAGAATGATGTGATGGACAAGACCCAATCCTAAGCATAGCACAAGATCATATAGTTCGTTTGCTAAGAGCTTTTCTAATGTCAAGTATCATTTCCTTAGACCATGAGATTGTGCAACTCCCAGATACCGTAGGAATGCTTTGTGTGTACCAAATGTCACAACGTAACTGGGTGGCTATAAAGGTGCACTACAGGTATCTCCGAAAGTGTCTGTTTGGTTGGCACGAATCGAGACTGGGATTTGTCACTCCGTGTGACGAAGAGGTATCTCTGGGCCCACTTGGTAATGCATCATCATAATGAGCTCAATGTTACTAAGTAGTTAGTCACGGGATCATGCATTACGGAACGAGTAAATTGACTTGCCGGTAACGAGATTGAAAGAGGTATTGGGATACCGACGATCGAATCTCGGGCAAGTAACGTACCGATTGACAAAGGGAATTGTATACGGGATTGCTTGAATCCCCGACATCGTGGTTCATCCGATGAGATCATCGTGGAACATGTGGGAGCCAACATGGGTATCTAGATCCCGCTGTTGGTTATTGGTCGGAGAATGTCTTGGTCATGTCTGCATGGTTCCCGAACCCGTAGGGTCTACACACTTAAGGTTCGGTGACGCTAGAGTTGTTATGGGAAATAGTATGTGGTTACCGAAGGTTGTTTGGAGTCCCGGATGAAATCCCGGACATGATGAGGAACTCCGGAATGGTCCGGAGGTGAAGATCGATATATTGGACGAAGGGTATTATAGTCCGGAATTGTTCTAGGAGTACCGGGTGACGACCAGCGTGACCGAAAGGTGTTTCGAAGGCCCCGACAAGCGTTGGGGGGCCTTATGGGCCACGGGGAGGGGGCACACCAGCCCACTAAGGGGCTGTGCGCCCCTCCCAACCCCTCTCACGTAACCAGGAGAGGTGGGGGCACCTCCCCTAGGGCAGCCGCCCCTCCCAGCTTGGGGGGCAAGTTTCCTAGGGGTGGGGGCGCCCAAACCCATCTAGGGTTTCCCCTGTGGCCGCCACCCCTCCCCTAGGGAACCCTAGGGAGCCTCCTCCACTCCCTTCCCCCTATATATAGTGAGGGAGAGAGAGGGCAGCCGCACCCCTTCCCTGGCGCAGCCCTCTCCCTCCTCCAACACCTCCTCCTCCTCCTCCGTAGTGCTTGGCGAAGCCCTGCCGGAGAACCACGAGCTCCATCGCCACCATGCCGTCGTGCTGCTGGAGTTTTCCCTCAACTTCTTCTCTCCCCTTGCTGGATAAAGAAGGAGGAGACGTCCCCGGGCTGTACGTGTGTTGAACGCGGAGGCGCCGTCCGTTCGACGCTGAGATTGGAATCAACCGCGATCTGAATCGCTGCGTGTACGAATCCACTAACCGCGTTCTTGTAACGGTTCCGCATCGCAATCTTCAAGGGTATGAAGATACACCATCCTCTCCCTCTCTTGTTGCTAGAATCTCCATGGATTGATCTTGGTGATGCATAGAAAATTTTGAATTATTGCTACGTTCCCCAACACGTTCGTCTTTTGTTGTTGCAGGAGGCGCATGGAGGAGGATTAATGGGACACTTTGGCGTTAAGAAGACGAATGACGTACTTGCTACACATTTCTTTTGGCCAAAGATGAGACGGGATTATGAGCGTTTTATTGCTCGCTGCACTACATGTCAAAAAGCTAAGTCAGGACTCAATCCTCATGGTTTATATATGCCTTTGCCTGTACCAAGTGTTCCTTGGGAGGATATATCGATGGACTTTGTTTTTGGTTTACCTCGAACAAAGAAGGGGAGGGATAACATATTTGTTGTCGTGGATAGATTCTCGAAAATGGCACACTTTATACCATGTCATAAAAGCGATGATGATGTTAATGTTGCTGATTTGTTCTTTCGTGAAATTATTCGCTTGCATTGTGTGCCAAATACTATTGTTTCAGATCGTGATACTAAATTTCTTAGCCACTTTTGGAGATGCTTATGGGCTAAGTTGGGGACTAAACTACTTTTTAGTACTACTTGTCACCCCCAAACTGATGGACAAACTGAAGTAGTCAATAGAACATTGTCTAATATGCTTGGGGTTGTTTTGAAGAATAATAGGAAAATGTGGGAGGAATGCTTGCCACATATTGAATTTTCTTATAATCGTTCATTGCATTCTACTACTAAGATGTGCCCTTTTGAAGTTGTGTATGGTTTCCTACCTCGTGCACCTATTGATTTTTTTTCCCTTCCATCTTTGGAGAAGGTTAATTTTGATGCTAAACAGCATGTTGAATTGATTTTAAAATGCATGAGTTAACTAAGGAAAACATTGAGTGTACGGATGCTAAATATAAACTTGCTGGAGATAAGGGTAGAAAACATGTTTTGTTTGCACCTGGAGATCTTGTTTGGTTACATTTGCGTAAGGATAGATTTCCTGATCTGAGAAAATCAAAGCTAATGTCGCGTGTTGCTAGACCTTTTAAGGTGTTAGAGAAAATAAATGATAATGCATATAAACTTCAGCTGCCAGCAGATTTTGGGGTTAGTCCCACTTTTAACATTGCAGATTTGAAGCTTTATTTAGGAGAGGAAGATGAACTTCCGTCGAGGATGACTTTATTGCAAGAAGGGGAGGATGATGAGGACATCAATACCATTGTTACACCTACATCCCCTGCTGCTATACATATTGGACCAATTACTAGAGCTCACGCATGCCAATTAAATTAACAGGTACTTTCACTCCTTGCTAATGATTCTAATGTTCATGAGAATATGATGCTGCCTAAATTGGATACATTTGTTTTGCTTACAAATGAAGGGCCTAGCTTGGAGAAGGGTGAACATTGGAGCAAGAACAAGCATGGAGATGATGGCATCCGCAAGGGGAACAAGAACGGAGTTACAAGTGATGATTTCAGGACGTTGAAGCCACCATAATGAGTGAATGAAGCCTTGGACAAAATATACAAGATGCTACTTCATAATTTTCGTCCACAGGCTATAGTAGGTGTTTCGTCACCTTATTATTGGGCCAGGCCCATGTAATTTCGAAATACTTGATTATAGGCTGTGTTTAGAGTCCGTATGTGTGGGGAAACAAGAGTTAGGGTTGGTTTTGGGCCCCCTCCCTCAAAGGCCACGAAATTCCCCACTCTTCCTCCATATATACAGCCCTTAGGGCATCATTTAGACTTAGGGTTTTGTTTAGATTAAAGTTCGCCATAGCTACAACTTCGCGTACTTCGTTTGTGTTCAACGACCAGACAAAGACGTCACAGAACCCCACGTTCATCGATAAAGCTTTCCTCTTATATTCACAATATCCAGATTGCAATCTCAGTTTCTTACTTGTTCTTCATTTGCTTGCAGGAAATAGACCCTCATGGTCAGGTTGATCGTGCTCTGGCATGGTCAATAACCTCTCGGAGTTGGTTTACCGATTGCTAAGGCGCGACGTCCTCACACGTTCGTAGTCGGATCGTTGAAGTCTACTCCACCCAAAACGATACTACCATCTCATCGAAAGACGGGACACCTTTGCCTCTATCAGAGCATCAACAACAAATGCTTCCTGGCCACATTGCCATTGTTGTCGCCAATCTAAACCACCACTCGGTAATCTTCCAGCCAAGTCTCCAGCTTGGACTCGCTAGTGAACTTGCTAATCCCCCTAGCCAGCCTGAAGTTGCTGGGAATCTTTGCCTCCCATATATATCGGCTGAAACACTCGGGACCCGAGGGTACGGAACCACTCAGAACATTGGCATCCTAGCCTTCTCACAAGGCCTAACCCCTATCAACCAGGTTCTAAGTGAGAACGGATCTCGCGCTGAACTACGGGTCTCGGGTGTCCCTCGTATGGCGAGTGGGACTCGGCCTACGATTGCCGTCGTGCGACCATCTATCATCGTAGGGCTGGCGCCCGTACGCGCCATCTCGCGGTGGAGGCATCAGGGCGCGATCAAAGTTGTTTTGCCGTCGGAAAGACACAACCCGATGGCGCCTCCGATCTTCATAGTGATCTCTCGAGGAGGATGTGACTCGGAACTTGCCGGAGCCGAGTGGGCTGTGAGATGACTAGACCGTCTCCGCATGCACTGATGTGCTGTGGATACGATCTCTGGAGAGCGACATCGCCGCATTCTACGATAGTATTGTCTTTAGGAGCGCCTGGATATGCTGAATCCTGATGTCTACTACGCAACCTTCTTCTTGTAGACATTGTTGGGCCTCCAAGTGCAGAGGTTTGTACGACAGTAGAAAATTTCCCTCAAGTGGATGACCTAAGGTTTATCAACCCATGGGAGGCGTAGGATGAAGATGGTCTCTCTCAAACAACCCTGCAACCAAATAACAAAGAGTCTCTTGTGTCCCCAACACACCCAACACAATGGTAAATTGTATAGGTCCACTAGTTCGGCGAAGAGATGGTGATACAAGTGCAATATGCATGGTAGATATAGGTTTTTGTAATCTGGAAATATAAAAACAGCAAGGTAGCAAGTAACAAAAGTGAGCGAAAACGGTATTGCAATGCTTCGAAACAAGGCCTAGGGTTCATACTTTCACTAGTGCAAGTTCTCTCAACAATGATAACATAATTAGATCATAAAAAATCCTCACCATGCAACAAAGAGTCACTCCAAAGTCACTAATAGTGGAGAACAAATGAAGATATTATTGTAGAGTACTAAACCACCTCAAAGTTATTCTTTCCGATCAATCCATTGGCATATTCCTATAAGTGTCACAAACAGCCCTAGAGTTCATAGTAAAATAACACCTTAAGACACACATAAACCAAAACCCTAATGTCACCTGGATATTCCAATGTCACCACAAGTATTCCCGGGTTTGATTATACAATATGCATCACAGAATCTCAGATTCATCTATTCAACCCAACACAAAGAACTTCAAAGAGTGCCACAAAGTTTCTACCAGAGTGTCAAGACGAAAACGTGTGCCAACCCCTATGCATAAGTTCACAAGGTCACTGAACCCGCAAGTTGATCGCCAAAACATACATCAAGTAGATCACGTGAATATCCCATTGTCACCACACATAAGCACATGCAAGACATACATGAAGTGTTCTCAAATCCTTAAAGACTCAGTCCGATAAGATGACTTCAAAGGGAAAAATCAATCCATTACAAGAAGGTAGAGGGGGAGAAACATCATATGTTCCAAGTATAATAGCAAAGCTCGCAATACATCAAGATCATGCCATATCAAGAACACGAGAGAGAGAGAGAGAGAGATCAAACACATAGCTACTGGTACATACCCTCAGCCCCGAGGGTGAACTACTCCCTCCTCGTCAAGGAGAGCGCTGGGATGATAAAGATGGCCACCAGTGATGGATCCCCCTCCAGCAGGGTGCTGGAACAGGGCCCCGATTGGTTTTTGGTGGCTACAGAGGCTTGCGGCGACGGAACTCCCGATCTTCTTTCTGTTCTGGAAGGTCGGGGATATATAAGAGGTGTTGGCGTCGGGAATAAGTCAAGGGGTCCACGAGGAAGCCACAAGGTTGGGGGCACGCCCTCCACCCTCGTGATGGCCTCAGGACTCTTCTGGTCCATCTCCGATGCTCCGTGGGCTTCTACTGGTCCAAAAACAATCTCCGTGAATTTTCATGTCAATTGGACTCCGTCTGATATTCCTTTTCTGTAAAACTCAAAAACAAGGAAAAAATAGAAACTCGCACTGGGCTCTAGGTTAATAGGTTAGTCCCAAAAAATCATATAAAATAGCACATACATGCATATAAAACATCCAAGATGGATAATATAATAGCATGGAACAATAAAAAATTATAGATACGTTGGAGACGTATCAAGCATCCCCAAGCTTAATTCCTGCTCGTCCTTGAGTAGGTAAATGATAAAAACAGAATTTTTGATGTGGAATGCTACCTAAGATATTTATCAATGTAATTTTATCTATTATGGCAAGAATATTCAGATCCATATGATTCAAAACAAATGTTTAATATTGACATAAAAACAATAATACTTCAAGCATACTAACAATGCAATTATGTCTTCTCAAACTAACATGGTCAAAGAAAGCTTATCCCTACAAAATCATATAGTCTGGCTATGCTCCATCTTCATCACACAAAATATTCAAATCATGCACAACCCCGATGACAAGCCAAGCAATTGTTTCATACTTTTGATGTTCCCAAACCTTTTCAACTTTCACGTAATACATGAGCATGAGCCATGGACATAGCACTATAGGTGGAATAGAATATGGTGGAGAAGACAAAAAGGAGATAAGCTCACATCAACTAGGCGTATCAACAGGCTATGGAGATGCCCATCAATAGATATCAATGTGAGTGAGTAGGGATTGCCATACAACGGATGCACTAGAGCTATAAGTTTATGAAAGCTCAAAAAGAAACTAACACTACTAGGAAAAGGCCTACTAATGACGCATCAGTTTTGCCTACTAATGGCGCACTACTGGTGCGCCATTAGTATCACGCCTCTAGTATTTTCCATTAGTATCTAGTACTAGTGCGCCATTAGTATAGCCAACGGTGCGCCATTAGTATCTGGTATACTAATGGTGCACCACATAGAAGTGCGCCATTAGTAACATTTTTTTTCAAAAAAAAAATTCAGAATTTTTTTTTCGTTTTTTCTTAATCTCAGCTCACTATGGCTTAATCTCGGGTCAATATGCTTAAACTTAGGTCAAATCACACTCTGTGGTCAAACTTCCCAAAAGGTCACCCGTCCTCACACTACTCCAGCCCAAGCACGCTTAACTTTAGAGTTCTATCCAACCCCAGCAACAGCTCACTTCACAGGCACTTGTTGATATATCTAGCATATCAATCCTATTATACCTTGTTGATGTCTAGGACTTTGTTCATGTTCATGACTATGATGAAATTTTGAAAAATATTTCAAACTTCTCGGTCATATTACGTATCATTTTTTGAAAAACAATTCAAAAAAAATTCAAAACCAATTTTTTTTCCTATTACTAGTGGCGCACCATCCATGGTGCGCCACTAGTAAGTTTGAAATTTTTTGAATTTTTTTGCCTCTAGATCTTGAAAGCCCCATAACTTTTTTTCTGTTAGGTTTTTGGGGATTTTGAAAATGTTTAACGGGATTCCCCAAGTTAAATTCGGATGTAACTTTTCGAGTAGATGATTTTTCATGTAAAAAACTTTTTAATCCGAGTTCGTATGCAAAAGTTATGGCCATTTTACAAATTTCCAGAGAGATTTTGCAAATAAAGTCAAAATTCATATTTCTAAATTTTCCCAACAACTAGACCACATATCACATGGGAAACTTATTTTCTTTTATTTTTTGACATTTTTATCATTTTCTTTTATTCTTTTTAAAACTGAAAAGGCGGTCCACCGGGGGGGTGCATTCAGGAACTTTTGGGCCAAGTTAGTAATGGCGCACCAGGGGTGGTGAGCCATTACTAGTTAAACTAGTAATGGTGCACCACACCCACGGTGCGCCATTACTAGTTTTGAAAAGAAAAAAAGAAAAAAAATTGAATTTTTTTTGAAAGAAACTTAGTAATGGCGCACCAGTGTGTAATGGCGCACTGTCCACGGGTGCGCCATTACTAACAAATTTTTTTTATTTTTTTTCAAAACTACTAATGCCGCACGGTGGGTGTGGTGCGCCATTACTATGTCAACTAGTAATGGCGCACCACTCCCACGGTGCGCCATTAGTAGTTTTGAAAAAATTAAGAATTTTTTTACTAATGGCGCACCATGGGATGTGGTGCGCCATTAGTATTTGCACACTAATGGCGCACCAACACATGGTGCGCCATTAGTATTTAGTAATGGCGCACCACATGCACAGTGCGCCATTAGTGTCCATCCCATCTATAGCCCTTTTTATAGTAGTGTAAGTGGGTGTGCATCCAACTCGCTTGCTCATGAAGACCTAGGGAAATTTGAGGAAGCCCATCATTGGAATATACAAGCCAAGATATATAATGAAAAATTCCCACTAGTATATGAAAGTGATAACATAGGAGACTTTCTATCATGAAGATCATGCTGCTACTTTGAAGCACAAGTGTGGTAAAAGGATAGTAGCATTGCCCCTTCTCTCTTTTTCCCTCTCTTTTTCTCTCATTTTTTGGTTTTTTTTATGTTTGGGCCTTTCTCTTTTTTATGGCCTCTTTTTTTCGACCGGAGTCTCATCCCGACTTGTGGGGGAATCATAGCCTCCATCATCCTTTCTTCACATGGGACAATGTTCTAATAATGAAGATCGTCAGACTTTTATTTACTTACAACTCAATACTTAGAACAAAATATGACTCTATGTGAATGCCTCTGGCGGTGTACTGGGATGTGCAATGACTCAAGAGTGACATGTATGAAAGAACTATGAACGGTGGATTTGTTGGAAATATGCCCTAGAGGCAATAATAAAATGGTTATTATTGTATTTCGTTGTTCATGATAATTGTCTATTGTTCATGCTATAATTGTATTAACTGGAAACCATAATACATGTGTGAATACATAGACCACAACATGTCCCTAGTGAGCCTCTAGTTGACTAGCTCGTTGATTAATAGATGGTTATGGTTTCCTGACCATGGAAATAGGATGTCATTGATAACGGGTTCACATCATTAGGAGAATGACGTGATGGACAAGACCCGATCCTAAGCATAGCACAAGATCGTATAGTTCGTTTGCTAAGAGCTTTTCTAATGTCAAGTATCATTTCCTTAGACCATGAGATTGTGCAACTCCCGGATACCGTAGGAATGCTTTGGGTGTACCAAACATCACAACGTAACTGGGTGGCTATAAAGGTGCACTACAGGTATCTCCGAAAGTGTCTGTTGGGTTGGCACGAATCGAGACTAGGATTTGTCACTCTGTGTGACGGAGAGGTATCTCTGGGCCCACTCGGTAATGCATCATCATAATGAGCTCAATGTGACTAAGTAGTTAGTCACAGGATCATGCATTACGAAACGAGTAAAGTGACTTGCCGGTAACGAGATTGAACGAGGTATTGGGATACCCACGATCGAATCTCGAGCAAGTAACGTACTGATTGACAAAGGGAATTGTATACGGGATTGCTTGAATCCCAGACATCGTGGTTCATCCGATGAGATCATCGTGGAACATCTAGGAGCCAACATGGGTATCCAGATCCCACTGTTGGTTATTGGCCGGAGAACGTCTCGGTCATGTCTGTATGGTTCCCGAACCCGTAGGGTCTACACACTTAAGGTTCGCTGACGCTAGAGTTGTTATGGGAAATAGTATGTGGTTACCGAAGGTTGTTCAGAGTCCCAGATGAGATCCCGGACATGACGAGGAACTCCGGAATGGTCCGGAGGTGAAGATCGATATACTGGACGAAGGGTATTGGAGTCCGTAATTGTTCTGGGAGTACCGGGTGACGACCAGCGTGACCGAAAGGTGTTTCGAAGGCCCCGGCAAGCATTGGGGGGCCTTATGGGCCAAGGGGAGGGGGCACACCAGCCCACTAAGGCGCTGTGCGCCCCTCCCAACCCCTCTCACGTAACCAGGAGAGGTGGGGGCACCTCCCCTAGGGCAGCCGCCCCTCCCGGCTTGGGGGGCAAGTTTCCTAGGGGTGGGGGCACCCAAACCCATCTAGGGTTTCCCCTGTGGCCGCCACCCCTCCCCTAGGGAACCCTAGGGCACCTCCTCCACCCCCTTCCCCCTATATATAGTGAGGGAGAGAGAGGGCAGCCGCACCCCTTCCCTGGCGTAGCCCTCTCCCTCCTCCAACACCTCCTCCTCCGTAGTGCTTGGCGAAGGCATGCCGGAGAACCACGAGCTCCATCGCCACCACGCCGTCGTGCTGCTGGAGTTTTCCCTCAACTTCTTCTCTCCCCTTGCTGGATCAAGAAGGAGGAGACATCCCCGGGCTGTACGTGTGTTGAACGCGGAGGCGCCGTCCGTTCGGCGCTGAGATCGGAATCGACCGCGATCTGAATCGCTGCGTGTATGATTCCACCAACCGCGTTCTTGTAATGCTTCCGCATTGCAATCTTCAAGGGTATGAAGATACACCATCCTCTCCCTCTCTTGTTGCTAGAATCTCCATAGATTGATCTTGGTGATGCGTAGAAAATTTTGAATTATTGCTACGTTCCCCAACAGTGGCATCATGAGGTAGGTCTATTGCGTAGATTCTATGCACGAGTAGAACACAAGTAGTTGTGGCCGTTGGTTTGTTCAATATCCTTAGCGTTACTAGTCTTATCTTGATTTGGCGGCATCGTGGGATGAAGCGGCCCGGACCGACCTTACACGTACGCTTACGTGAGACAGGTTCCACCGACTGACATGCACTTGTTGCATAAGGTCGCTAGCGGGTGCCAGTCTCTCCCACTTTAGTCGGATCGGATTCGATGAAAAGGGTCTTTATGATGGGTAAATAGCAATTGGCATATCACCATTGTGGCTTTTGTGTAGGTAAGAAACGTTCTTGCTAGAAACCCATAGCAGCCACGTAAAACATGCAACAACAATTAGAGGACGTCTAACTTGTTTTTGCAGGGTATGCTATGTGATGTGATATGGCCAAAAGGATGTGATGAATTATATATATGTGATGTATGAGATTGATCATGTTCTTGTAATAGGAATCATGACTTGCATGTCGATGAGTATGACAACCGGCAGGAGCCATAGGAGTTGTCTTAATTTATTGTATGACCTGCGTGTCATTGAAAACGCCATGTAATTACTTCACTTTATTGCTAACCGTTAGCCATAGTAGTAGAAGTAATAGTTGGCGAGACAACTTCATGAAGACACAATGATGGAGATCATGGTGTCATGCCGGTGACGATGATGATCATGGCACCCCGAAGATGGAAATCAAAAGGAGCAAAATGATACTGGCCATATCATGTCACTATTTGATTGCATGTGATGTTCATCATGTTTTACATCTTATTTGCTTAGAACGATGGTAGCATAAATAAGATGATCCCTCGCTAAAATTTCAAGAAAGTGTTCCCCCTAACTATGCACCGTTGCGAAGGTTCGTTGTTTCGAAGCACCACGTGATGATCGGGTGTGATAGATTCTAACGTTCGCATACAACGGGTGTAAGCCAGATTTACACACGCAAAACACTTAGGTTGACTTGGCGAGCCTAGCATGTACAGACATGGCCTCGAAACACAAGAGACCGAAAGGTCGAACATGAGTCGTATAGTAGATACGACCAACATGAAAATGTTCACCGATGATGACTAGTCCGTCTCACGTGATGATCGGACATGACCTAGTTGACTCGGATCATGTATCACTTAGATGACTAGAGGGATGTCTATCTAAGTGGGAGTTCATTAAATAATCAGATGAACTTAATTATCATGAACATAGTCAAAAGGTCTTTACAAATTATGTCGTAGCCAACGCTTTAGTTCTACTATTTTAAGATATGGTCCTAGAGAAAATTTAGTTGAAAGTTGATAGTAGCAATTATGCGGACTGGGTCCGTATACTAAGGATTGTCCTCATTGCTGCACAGAAGGTTTATGTCCTTAATGCACCGCTCGGTGTGCTGAACCTCGAGCGTCGTTTGTGGATGTTGCGAACATCTGACATACACATTTTGATGACTACGTGATAGTTCAATGCGTAATGTTAAACGGTTTAGAATTGAGGCACCGAAGACATTTTAACAAGTCGCGGAACATATGAGATGTTCCAAGAGCTGAAATTGGGATTTCAGGCTCGTGCCCATGTCAAGAGGTGTGAGACCTCCGACAAGTTTCTTGAGCCTGCAAACTAAGGGAGAGAATCTCAATCGTTGAGCATGTGCTCAGATTGTCTTAGTACTACAATCGCTTGAATCGAGTGGGAGTTATCTTCCAGATGAGATAGTGATGGTTCTCCAAAGTCACTGACACCAAGCTACTAGAGCTTCGTGATGAACTATAACATATCAGGGATAGATATGATGATCCTTGAGCTATTCGCGATGTTTGACACCGCGAAAGTAGAAGTCAAGTAGGAGCATCAATTGTTGATGGTTAGTAAAACCATTAGTTTCAAGAAGGGCAAGGGCAAGAAGGGATACTTCATGAAACGGCAAATCTGTTGCTGCTCTAGTGAAGAAACCTAAGGTTGAACCCAAACCCAAGAGTAAGTGCTTCTGAATGATCACTGAAGCAGAACTACCCTAGATACTTGGGAGATGAGAAGGTTGGCAAGGTTGGCAGAAGTATATTGGATATACGTTATATTAAATGTGTACTTTACTTGTACTCCTAGTAGCACCAGGGTATTAGATACCGGTTCGGTTGCTAAGTGTTAGCAACTCAAAATAAAAAGCTACGAAACAAATGGAGACTAGCTAAAGGTGAGATGACGATATGTGTTAGAAGTGTTTCCAAGGTTGATGTGATCAAGCATCGCATGCTCCCTCTACCATCAAGATTGGTGTTAAACCTAAATAATTGTTATTTGGTGTTTGCATTGAGCATAGACATGATTGGATTACGTTAATCGCAATATGTTTATTCATTTAAGGAGAATAATGGTTACTCTGTTTATTTGAATAATACCTTCAATGGTCTTGCACCTAAAATGAATGGTTTACTGAATCTCGATCGTAGTGACACACATGTTTATGCCAAAAGATATAAGATAGTAATGATAGTCCACATACTTGTGGCACTGCCACTTGAATCATATTGGTATAAAACGCATGAAGAAGCTCCATGTTTGATTGATCTTTGGACTCACCCATTTTTGAAAAGATTGAGACATGCGAACCATGTCTATTGGTATATATGCATGAAGAAACTCCATACAGATGGATCGTTTGGACTCACTTGATTTTGAATCACTTGAGACATGCAAATCATACCACATTGGCAAGATGACTGAAGGCCTCGTATTCAGTGAGATGGAACAAGAGAGCAACTTGTTGGAAGTAATACATTTGATGTGTGCAATCCAATGAGTGCTGAGGCACGCGGTGAATATCATTATGTTCTTACTTCACAGATGATTTGAGTAGATGTTATGTATATTTACTTGATGAAACCAAAGTCTGAATTGTTGAAAGGTTCAAGTAATTTCAGAGTGAAGTTGAAGATCATCGTGACAAGAGGATGTAATGTCTGTGATATGATCATAGAGATAAATATCTAAGTTACAAGTTTGGCACACAATTAAGACATTGTGGAAATTGTTTCACAACTAATACCGCCTGGAACACCATAGTGTGATGGTGTGTCCGAACATCATAACTGCACCCTATTGGATATGGTGCGTACCATGATGTCTCTTATCGAATTACCACTATCGTTTATGGGTTAGGCATTAGAGACAACCACATTCACTTTAATAGGGCACCACATAATTCCGTTGAGATGACACCATAGAAACTATGGTTTAGAGAAACCTAGGTTGTCGTTTCTTAAAAGTTTGGGTTGCGACGCTTATGTGAAAAGTCTTGCCTGATAAGCTCGAACCCAAAGCGGATAAATGCATCTTCATAGGACACCCAAAATAGTTGGGTATACCTCCTATTTCAGATCCGGAAGCAAAAGTGATTATTTCTATAAACGGGTCCTTTCTCGAGGAAAAGTTTCTCTCGAAAGAATTGAGTGGGAGGATGGTGGAGACTTGATGAGGAGGATGGTGGAGACTTCATGAGGTTATTGAACCATCACTTCAACCAGTGTGGAGCAGGGCACGGGAAGGTGTTCCTGTGGCGCCTACACCAATTGAAGTGGAAGCTGATGATAGTGATCATGAAACTTTGGATCAGGTCACTACCAAACCTCGTAGGTCGACAAGGATGTGTACTACTTCGTAGTGGTATGGTAATCCTGTCTTGGAAGTCATGTTGCTAGACAACAATGAACCTACGAGCTATGAAGAATCGATGGTGGGCCCGGATTCCGACGAATGGCTCGAGGCCATAAAATCCGAGAGGATCCATGTATGAAAACAAAGTATAGACTTTGGAAGAACTACTTGATGGCCGTAAAGCTATTGGGTACAGATGGATTTTAAAAGGGAAGACGGACAATGATGGTAAGTGTCACCTTTAAGAAAGCTCGACTTGTCGCTAAGATGTTTTCTGACAAGTTCAAGGAGTTGACTATGATCAGACTTTCTCACTCGTAGCGATGCTAAGAGTCTGTTGAAATTATAGTAGCAGTTCCTGCATTATTTATGAAATCTTGCAGATAGGATGTCAAAAACCATTGTTTCCTCGACAATTTTCTTGAGGAAAGGTTCTATGTGATACAACCAGAAGGTTTTTGTTAATCCTAAAAGATGTTAACAAGTATGCAAAGCTCCACCAATCCGTCTAAGGACTGGAGTAAGCATCTCGGAGTTGGAATATACGCTTTGATGAGATGATCAAAGATTTTGGGTTTATACAATGTTTATGAGAAACTTGTATTTCCAAAGAAGTGAGTGGGAGCACTATAGAATTTCTGATGAGTATATGTTGTTGACATATTGTTGATCAGAAATGATGTAGAATTTCTGGAAAGCACATAGGGTTATTTGAAAAGTGATTTTCAATGGAAAACCTGGATTAAGCTACTTGAAGATTGAGCATCAAGATCTATACGGATAGATCAAAACCGCTTGATAGTACTTTCAAATGAATACATACCGTGACAAGATTTTGAAGGAGTTCAAATAGATCAGCAAAGAAGGAGTTCTTGGCTGTGTTATAAGGTGTGAGCATTGAGTAAGACTCAAGATCTGACCACGGCAAAAGAGAGAGAAGGGACGAAGGTCGTACCCTATGCTTTAGACGTAGGCTCTACAGTATGCTATGCTGTGTACCGCACCTGAAGTGTGCCTTGCCATGAAGTCAATCAAGGGGTACAAGAGTGATCCAGGAATGGGTCACATGACAGCGGTCAAACTTATCCTTAGTAACTAGTGGGCTAAGGAGTTTTCTCGATTATGGAGGTGGTAAAAGAGTTCGTCATAAAGGGTTACGTCGATGCAAACTTTGACACTAATCCGGATGACTCTGAGTAGTAAACTGGATCGTATAGTAGAGCAGTTATTTGGAATAGCTCCAAGTAGCGCGTGGTAGCTGCATCTACAAGATGACATAGAGATTTGTAAAGCACACATGGATCTGAAAGGTTCAGACCCGTTGACTAATAACCTCTCTCACAAGTGAGATATGATCAAACCCCATGGGTGTTGGATTCATTACAATCACAGAGTGATGTGAACTAGATTATTGACTCTAGTGCAAGTGGGAGACTGTTGGAAATATGCCCTAGAGGCAATAATAAAATGGTTATTATTGTATTTCCTTGTTCATGATAATTGTCTATTGTTCAGGCTATAATTGTATTAACTGGAAACCGTAATACATGTGTGAATACATAGACCAAAACATGTCCCTAGTGAGCCTCTAGTTGACTAGCTCGTTGATCAATAGATGGTTATGGTTTCCTGACCATGGACATAGGATGTCATTGATAACGGGATCACATCATTAGGAGAATGATGTGATGGACAAGACCCAATCCTAAGCATAGCACAAGATCGTATACTTCATTTGCTAAGAGCTTTTCTAATGTCAAGTATCATTTCCTTAGACCATGAGATTGTGCAACTCCTGGATACCGTAGGAATGCTTTGGGTGTAACAAACGTCACAGCGTAACTGGGTGGCTATAAAGGTGCACTACAGGTATCTGTGAAAGTGTCTGTTGGGTTGGCACGAATCGAGACTGGGATTTGTCACTCCGTGTGACGGAGAGGTATCTCTGGGCCCACTCGGTAATGCATCATCATAATGAGCTCAATGTGACTAAGTAGTTAGTCACGGGATCATGCATTACGGAACGAGTAAATTGACTTGCTGGTAACGAGATTGAAGGAGGTATTGGGATACCGACGATCGAATCTCGGGCAAGTAACGTACCGATTGACAAAGGGAATTGTATACGGGATTGCTTGAATCCCAGACATCGTGGTTCATCCGATGAGATCATCGTGGAACATGTGGGAGCCAACATGGGTATCCAGATCCCGCTGTTGGTTATTGGCCGGAGAACGTCTTGGTCATGTCTGCATGGTTCCCGAACCCGTAGGGTCTACACACTTAAGGTTCGGTGACGCTAGAGTTGTTATGGGAAATAGTATGTCGTTACCGAAGGTTGTTAGGAGTCCCGGATGAGATCCCGGACATGACGAGGAACTCCGGAATGGTCCGGAGGTGAAGATCGATATACTGGACGAAGGGTATTGGAGTCCGGAATTGTTCTGGGATTACCGGGTGACGACCAGCGTGACCGAAAGGTGTTTCGGAGGCCCCGACAAGTGTTGGGGGGGCTTATGGGCCAAGGGGAGGGGGCACACCATCCCACTAAGGGGCTGTGCGCCCCTCCCAACCCCTCTCACATAACCAGGAGAGGTGGGGGCGCCTCCCCTAGGGCAGCCGCCCCTCCCGGCTTCGGGGGCAAGTTTTCTAGGGGTGGGGGCGCCCAAACCCATCTAGGGTTTCCCCCGTGGCCGCCACCCCTCCCATAGGGAACCCTAGGGTGCCTCCTCCACCCCCTTCCCCCTATATATAGTGAGGGATAGAGAGGGCAGCCGCACCCCTTCCCTGGCGCAGCCCTCTCCCTCCTCCAACACCTCCTCCTCCTCCGTAGTGCTTGGCGAAGCCCTGCCGGAGAACCACGAGCTCCATCGCCACCACGCTGTCGTGCTGCTGGAGTTTTCCCTCAACTTCTTCTCTCCCCTTGCTAGATCAAGAAGGAGGAGACGTCCCCGGTTTGTGCGTGTGTTGAACGCCGAGGCGCCATCCGTTCGGCGCTGAGATCGGAATCGACTGTGATCTGAATCGCTACGTGTACGACTCCACCAACCGCGTTCTTGTAACGCTTCCGCGTCGCAATCTTCAAGGGTATGAAGATACACCATCCTCTCCCTCTCTTGTTGCTAGAATCTATATAGATTGATCTTGATGATGCGTAGAAAATTTTGAATTATTGCTACGTTCCCCAACAGGCTTTGCCACAAATACAATGTTAACTACATGATCATGCAAAGCAATATGACAATGATGGAGCGTGTCATAATAAACGGAATGGTGGAAAGTTGCATGGCAATATATCTCGGAATGGCTATGGAAATGCTATATTAGGTAGGTATGGTGGCTGTTTTGAGGAAGGTATATGGTGGGTGTATGGTACCAGCGAAAGTTGCACGGTACTAGAGAGGCTAGCATTGGTGGAAGGGTGAGAGTGCGTATAATCCATGGACTCAACATTAGTCATAAAGAACTCACATACTTATTGCGACAATCTATTAGTTATCAAAATGAAGTACTGCACGCATGCTCCTAGGGGGATAGATTGGTAAGAAAAGACCATAGCTCGTCCCCGACCATCACTTATAAGGAAGACAATCAATAAATAAATCATGCTCCGACTTCATCACATAACGGTTCACCATACGTGCACGCTACAGGAATCACAAACTTTAACACAAGTATTTCTACAATACACAATTACTCACTAGGATGACTCTAATATCACCATCCTCATATCTCAAAACAATCATAAGGAATCAAACTTCTCATAGTATTCAATGCACTTTATATGAAAGTTTTTATTATATCCATGTTGGATGCCCATCATACTAGGACTAAATTCATAACCAAAGCAAATTACGATGTTGTTTAAGACTCTCAAAATAATATAAGTGAAGCATGAGAGTTCATCAATTTCTTCAAGATAAAACCACCGTCGTGCTCTAAAAATATACAAGTGAAGCACTAGAGCAAATGACAAACTACTCCAAAAGATATAAGTGAAGATCAATGAGTAGTCGAATAATTATGCAACTATGTGAAGAATGTCTAACATTTAAGAATTTCAGATCTTGGGATATTATTCAAACATCAAGCAAAACGAAATAAAATAAAATGATGCTCCAAGCAAAACACATATCATGTGGTGAATAAAAATATAGCTCCAAGTAAGGTTACCGATGAACGAAGACAAAAGAGGGGATACCATCCGGGGCATCCCCAAGCTTGGACTCTTGGTTGTCCTTGAATATTACCTTGGGGTGCCTTGGGAATCCCCAAGATTAGGCTCTTGCCACTCCTTATTCCGCAGTCCATCGAAACTTCCCCCAAAACTTGAAAACTTCACAACAGAAAACTCAATAGAAAATCTCATAAGCTCCGTTAGTATAAGAAAATAAATCATCACTTTTGGTACTGTTGTGAAGTCATTATTTATTTATATTGGTGTAATATCTACTGTATTCCAACTTATCTATGGTTCATATCCTCCGATACTACTCATAGATTCATCAAAATAAGCAAACAACACATAGAAAACAGAATTTGTCAAAAACAGAACAGTCTGTAGTAATCTGTAACTCTAGAATACTTCTGTAACTCCAAAAATCCTGAGAAATTAGAAAATCCTAACCAATTTGTTTATAAATCTTCTTCCAAAAGAATAAACTTAAAATCACGCTTCTGTGAATTATGAAAATTGTTTCGTGAGCGCAAAAATTTATGTTTTTCAGCAAGATCAAATCAACTATTATCATAAGCCATCCCAAAGGTCTTACTTGGCACTTTATTGAAACAAAAGCTATAAAACATGATTACTACAGTAGCATAATCATGTGAACACACAAAATAGAAGGGGTAAATATTGGGTTGTTTCCCAACAAGTGCTTTTCTTTAATGCCTTTTAGCTAGGCATGATGATTTCAATGATGCTCACATAAAAGATAAGAATTGAAACACAAAGAGAGCATCATGAATTATATGACTAGCACATTTAAGTCTAACCCACTTCCTATGCATAGGGATTTTGTGAGTAAACAACTTATGGAACAAGAATCAACTAGCATAGGAAAGCAAAACAAGCATAACTTCAAGATTTTCAACACATAGAGAGGAAACTTGATAGTCTTGAAATTCATACAAGCATATATTCCTCCCTCGTAATAATTTTCAGTTGCTTCATGAATGAATTCAACAATATTACTATCACATAAAGCACTATTTTCATGATGCATAAGCATATAATTTTCATTACTCTCCACATAAGCAAATTTCTTCTCATGAATAGTAGTGGGAGCAAACTCAACAAAATAACTATTATGTGAGCCATAATCCAATTGAAAATTAAAATCAAGATGACAAGTTTCTTTATAGCATACATGTCATCACAATAATCATCATAGATAGCAACTTTATTCTCATAATCAATTGGAACCTCTTCCGAAATAGTGGATTCATCACTAAATAAAGTCATGACCTCTCCAAATCCACTTTCATGATTATAATCATCATAAATAGGAGGCATGCTATCATCATAATAAATTTGCTCATCCAAACTTGGGGGCCTAAAACTATCATCTTCATTAAACATATCATCCCCAAGCTTGTCGCTTTGCATATCATTAGCATCATGTATATTCAAGGGATTCATACTAACAACATTGCAATCATGCTCATCATACAAATATTTTATGCCAAACATTTTATTGCATTCTTCCTCAAGCAATTGAGTACAATTATCAGAATCCTCATGAAAGACATTAAAAACATGAAGCATATGAGGCAACCTCAATTCCATTTTTGTAGTTTTCTTTATAAACTAAATGTAACGCCCCGAGACCGATGCGCCAGGTGTCTTCTAGTTATTTTTCGTCGTTACCACGTCATTTGCTTGCGTGTTGCACTTTGGCATGTCATCATCTGCATTTCATCTCCATGTTTTTCAAAACTTGCATCCGGTCTCTTTCTCCGTTGTCCGTTTCGTCATCCGACACTCCCACATGCATCACGTCGCCCATCTCAGACCTTGTTTCGTGAGCAGGAGAAAACGTTCTCGGAATGGGCTGAGAGTTGACGAGTGGTCTTGGTACATCACCGGTAGACCGCCTGTCAAATTTCATTCCATTTGGAGGACGTTTGATGCCCCAACGGTTAACCGAGTTAACCGAAACCCCTCTCTCTTTGCAGCCCAGCACGCCTTCACAACAGCCCAATAGCCCATCCAAACCCCCTCCATGATCTCCGTCGTTGGATCACGATCGTGTGGGCGAAAACCGCACCTTGTTTGGACTCTCCTAGCTCCCTCTACCTATAAATAGACCTCCCCTCCAAAATTTCGGGTCCAAACCCTAGCCTCTTCCTCCTCCGCGCGCCGGACATGTCCACTCCGCCACCGGACATGTCCGCCGCCGCCCCCTCAGCGAATCGCAGCACGACATGTCGCCACTCCGCCGCCAGCCTCCCACCTCCACTGCGCCGGCCCTCTCGGCCCAGATCGGGGCCCGCCCAAGCCCATCGGTGCCAAGACGAGCCCGCGCGCTGCCGCCCGCTCTGCTGCCCCTCACCGTGCTCCGCCACCGCGTCCCTCCGGCGTCTCCCCGCCTCCTCCCATTGGTGCCCGACCCCGCCGGCCGCAGCTCCCCACCGCTAGCACGCACCGCCGCCCGTGCCAGGCACCGCCGCCACCACCCCGCGACCTCGCCGCCGCCCGCGCTAGGCACCGCCGCTGCCACCCCGCGACCTCGCCGCCGAGCGCAGCCTCCACCGCCCCCCCCCCCCCCCCCCGTGCCGCCTCTGCCTCGCCTCTGGCCTGGATCCGGCGGGCCGGATCCACGCCGTCCCCGCCCTTTGGTGATCGCCTCCACCGCCGCGTCCCCACGTGACGCCGGCGCCGTCATGGCCAGCCCCGCGGCCCGTCCAGATCGGGACGGCCACGTCCAACCCCGACCCCGACCATCGAACAAAACGCACCTTGTCCCGGACCAACTCGTCCTGCTGAACCTCTCCGTCCACTTTTCCAGAGGGTATATTTTTCTCAGTCCTAGCTTTTTCAACAACATGTGTGCATGTTCGTCATGGTGTAACTTTGTGCTCGTTGCTTCATTTTGCGTGCATGATATGTCAAAATGTTCACCTCGTGATGCTCTTCATGATGAAGTTGTTTTTATTCATGTTACTGTTAATCTTGATGCCTTAATCTTCATTGCAAAACTGCTAAGTGATATAAACTGCTGAAATCTGCTGCCTGTTAACACCATTTATGCATCTTGTGAGTGGTGTAACTTTGTCCCTGTTGATCCTATCATGATGATCTTGATATGAAAATGTTCTCTCTTCATGCTCGACAGTTCGATGTGCTTTGCATTCATGTTAGGGTGCATCTTTATATCTTAATCTCTGTTGCAGAAGTGCATGTTGTTGTTAACTGCTGAAAATTGTTATAACTTGCCCTTTTGTTATGTTTATATCCTTCTGTGTGATTTTCTTTTGAGCATCATGTCTACATGTTTTAGGAGCATAATCATGCCATATTTACATTGGTTCAATCCATGTATTTTGATATGCCCTGTAGTGAGTGCTTCAAGCTTGTGAAGTCTGTTTCTGTTATATCATGATGCCATGTTTGCTTAATGCTACCAATTCATCCATGCAGAATCTAGATATGCTTAGTTAAAATGTTTTGATGTCCATGTGATGATATCTCATGCCATACCATTTGATGCCTTATATATGTCTTGTAGCATATATTTTCATTGCCATGAACATGCCTATATATTGTTCCAGCTTTCTGTTAACTTCATGATGCCTTGTTGTGAGCTTGTTATTGATTGATCCATGTCTCTTTTGGGAGATGCTCAAATTACATGTTTTGAAGTATGCTATGAGTAATCTGTTCACATCCCATGTTTGATAATTTCAGACTTCACATGCCTCTGTTCCATGGTTGCAAACGTGCTATCATAATATTGCTGTTTTACACGCTGAAACTGTTTCAACATTCAATCTTGTCTTGTTGGTTCCTACTAATCCATGAGCCATATGTATATGATGCCATGATTTTATTTGCTCTTTGTTATGATTAATTTGAAGCCATGCCCTTGGTTGCTATGTATGATTGCTGTAGCATCTTTGTTTCATGCCTCCAACATGCCATCATAATAACCGTGCTCATGTATATGGTCATGTGTTATAAAGTTGCATTTTGCATTGATCATATTGGTTTAATATTGATGTCTATGAACCTGAACCTTAAATAAAATTTGAAGTTTGTTATTGTACATGAAGTGAGTGTCAAGTTTATGCTCATATGATTCATGTAGCATGTTGTTTTGATGGTTGTAAATTGCCTAATTGTTATTTTGGGCAGATTGTTGTTATAATCTTGTTTGGAGTGTATGTGTTGCACCGTTGCTCCGTTTTGAGCATGTTATATATAAACTTGCTTAGAATTGCATGTAGTTTCATAATGTCATGTTGAATCCTTGTTTTGGGTGTGTTTGCTTGATGTTTGAATGCATTTTACATCAATGTCATGTTTAACTTGTTTTGCTCATATCTTCTAGGACGTAGCTCTGAATGAAATGAACTTTATATGTAACTTGACTAGATTTTCGCGTAGATCATCTTGGTACATCTTAACTTGCTGTTTAACAACTTGAACATAAGGTTTAGCAGATCTGGACCAATTTCTAAATTTGCATATGAGGACTTACCGGATTTGTTATATGTTGTTCCGGCCTCATTTAAACTTGCTTTGATGTGTTGTTCTTGTATGCATCTTCTCTTGCCATGACTAGCATCATATAGCCTTTGTCATGCATCATACTTGGTTGAGCATCATGTCATGTTTATGTGTTGTGTGTTTACTGTGTTGTTTGCTTCTTTCCAGTTGTGCTTCTTCTCGATAGTTCCTATTTCGTTGCGATTGTGAGGATTCGTTCATCTATGCTTGGTTCGTCTTTGACCGTTCGTGTTCTTCATGGACTCGTTCTTCTTCATATCGGGATTTCAAGAAAGATGACCGTTACCCTAGATCTCACTCCTATCATTGCTATGCTAGCTGTTTCGATGCTATCGCTATGTCGCGCTTCCTACCACTTGTTTATCAAGCCTCCCAAATTGCCATGTCAGCCTCTAACCTTTTTTACCCTTCCTAGCAAACCGTTGTTTGGCTATGTTACCGCTTTGCCCAGCCCCTCTTATAGCATTGTTAGTTGCAGGTGAAGTTGAAGATTGCTCCATGTTGGAACATGATTATGTTGGGATATCAGAATATCTCTTATTTTTAATTAATGCATCTATATACCTGGTAAAGGGTGGAAGGCTCGGCCTTATGCCTGGTGTTTTGTTCCACTCTTGCCGCCTTAGTTTTCTGTCATACCAGTGTTATGTGCCTTGATTTTGCATTCCTTACGCGGTCGGGGTTATGGGACCCCCTTGACAGTTCGCTTTGAATAAAACTCCTCCAGCAAGGCCCAACCTTGGTTTTACATTTGCCTAACAACCTATTACCTTTCCCTTGGGTTTTCGCAAGCCCGAGGGTCATCTTTATTTTAACCCCCTCCCCCCGGGCCAGTGCTTCTCTAAGTGTTGGTCCGAATCGAGTAGACTGCGGGGCCACCTTGGGGAAACTTGAGGGTTGGTTTTACTCATAGGATGTCTCCTCCGGTGTGCCCTGAGAACGAGATATGTGCAGCTCCTATAGGGATTTGTCGGCACAGTTGAACGGTCTTGCTGGTCTTGTTTTACCATTGTTGAAATGTCTTGTAACCGGGATTCCGAGACTGATCGGGTCATTCCAGGAGAAAGAATATCCTTCGTTGATCGTGCGAGCTTGTGATGGGCTAAGTTGGGACACCCCTGCAGGGTATAAACTTTCGAGAGCCGTGCCCGCGGTTATGAGGCAGATGGGAATTTGTTAATATCCGGTTGTAGAGAACTTGACACTTGACTAAAAAACGCATCAACTGCGTGTGTAGCCGTGATGGTCTCTTTTCGGTGGAGTCTGAGAAGTGAACACGGTTTGGGTTATGTATGAATGTAAGTAGTTTCAGGATCACTTCTTGATCATTACTAGTTTGCGACTGTTTGCGTAGCTTCTCATCTTATTCTTGTATTCATAAGTCAGCCACCATATCATGCTTAGTCGCTGCTGCAACCCCACCACTAATCCATTCCATGCCTTTACGATTTGCTAGTCTTGATACCCATGGAAATGGGATTGCTGAGTCCTCGTGGCTCACAGATTACCACCACAATAGTTGCAGGTACAGGTAATGCGATGATCATGACGCGAGAGCAATGTTTACTTGTATTGGAGTTCTTCTTCTGCTTCTCTTTCGTTTAGGGGATAGGTTCCTGGTCGGCAGCCTTGGCTAGCAGGGTGGAAGTCGTTCGAGTTTCTGTTTGTGTTTCATCTGTAGTCGGATGTTGCTCTTATGTATGATATTGTTGTATTCATGTGGCATTTTATGCCTCTTGTATGTATCCCCAACTTTTAAGTAATGGCACGATGTAATGATATCCACCTTTCAAAAGCGTCTCCAATATGCGCTTCTATCCTTGGTGGGACCTTCGAGTTTCTTTAGGATAGGGTCGCATATTGGGCGTCGCAAGTTGGTAGCAGAGCCGCGACCGACCATAGGAGCCCCCTTGATAGTTCGTAGTTGGTCGTTGTTGACTCTAAAAGAAAATTATTTTCGGAGTCTAGTTATATCAAAGAGTAGGAATTCTTTTTACTCCTCGGCCCCTTCGTCGCTTTGGTGAGGAACCTTGACGTAGGTGTTTTGACTTACTCCTCTTCCCCTTCAAAATTTTCTTTAGGATCACGCGGTTAGATTTCCGATCGTTGTGTGTCAGCTCTTTTCATCCAGTGCATTTCTTGTCAAGTTGACTCGAGCCTCTTCATCTTTGCCAAGTTCAATCCTCAGTTGTTTTCCTTTTTCCCACCCGCCCATCCTTTTTCTTCTCAAAGTCGGAGTCCATAATCGAGTATCCATCCTACTCGTGCGAAGTCTTTGCATTATTTCGTCAATTATTTCAACCGGTGTTTTCTCTTCAAGTTATTCGTTGGTTCTCCCTTCCAAGTTGACTTTGTTTTTTCCGTCCTCCCACCCCTTTTATTCCCGGAGTCTGAGTCTCTTTCGACCATCAATTTCATTCATGCGGAGCCTCTTCAGTCTTTCGGCAATTGTTTCAACCGGTGGTTTCTTGTTTGGTTCGTCATTCTTCATCTCTTTCTTCTTCGGTGGACTCAATTCAAGTATTCGGTGTTGTTCATATTCTTGTTCGTTTGTATTCAATTAATTCGAGGTTGTCACATCATTCAAGTCTTTCGGTTGTACCGGTGCATCATCTATTCCGCAATCCTTTTTCAACGATGTTTCTATTCAGTGGGCCCTAACCCACAGGTATATTCCCAGGATCTTACCTGACTCTTCTAATTATTCCGGAGCAATTCCCAATTCTTTTCAAAGTGTGACGTAAGAATGGATTTTGGTGGTGTTTCATTGCTGGTTCAAACTTTCCTCTTTTCATTCTCCCGGTGTATCTCAGTAATTTTGGTGGTATTTGTTGTCGTCATTCTCTACATATGAAGATCAAAGAAGAGTTCCTTCTAAATCTTGCCCGTTCTCTCGAAGATTCGAGGTTCTAGTTTCATGTTATCCTCTCGAAGTGTTTCGTTTGTCAGATATTCTTTTCTTACCAATCCGGAGGATGTCAGGAGTTGTTTTCTGTTTCTTTTCACCGGAGGCCATCATTCTAGAAGAATTCTTCGTCCTCACATTCCAGCTATCGTTCTCCAATCATCCCGACGCATCTGTCAAGTACTCTTTAATCGCCTCGTGATCTCTTTGTTATTTTGCATCTAAATCCCCTCAAGCATATTTGTTTTTCTAATTCTTCCCGGTGATTCATTCTCTTTCATCAGTCATTTTTGAATTCTTACGGTGGTTCCTTCTGATTCCTTTTTCCTTTGTTATCATATTAATTCATTCGTTCTTTCAAATCCTACTGGTGGTTTGTTCAAGACCTTCCTCAAGGTTGCGCCATATACTCCACAATCCTTTTCAAGGGGAATAAGTTGCATGCCAAAATCCGGTTGTCATCAATTAAATTTGATGAAGGAAAAGCATACAATAAATCTTATTCTTATTTCCTCCAAGTGATTAATCCCTTCCTTCGGAGTTTGTTCATGATGAATAATTTCGCGGTTCGAAGTGTTTTCATCTTTTCTTTTCCGGAGTTCAAATTTTCCTTGGCCATCTCGTCGGAACCTCCATCTAAATCACCGCAAGGCTTTAATCTTATTCTTTCATCCTTCATTTCTATCTCATCATCCTTTGTCACCGGAGTTCCTCATGGTGCTTTTTTCATGATTTAATTCATTCATCCAGAGTTCATCAAGATTCTTGTTGGAGGAGTTCAAGTATCTTTTCTTCTCGCATCTCAAAGTGCAATTAATTCTCCGTATTCCTCTGAAGTGGAGTTTTGCATTTCTTCGTTCTTCTCAGATATTCAGACATTTGCTTGTGGCAGAGTTTCACCTCAAGTTTTAAGATGTTTTTCCATAAGTCCACAACAAGTTGATTCTTTCGTTGTTGATTTTCTCAACAACTCCGTTCAATACTTCCTTCTAAGTTCTTTTCATTCGACTATTTCAATTCTTCCGGAGGCATTGCGTTGTTCAACTCGTCAAGTGTCATCCCATCGGGTGAAGTTCATGTTTTATTCCTTCCATTTTCAGTCGGAGTGCTGCCCAAATTCTTATGTTCTTATTCTTTTCCTATCTTATTCTTACTGGAGTGGTTTCAGAGTCTATCTTGTTTCCATGAGCTTTTGATTCTCGTCATATTCATCATTCCTTTTACTACCCGAGTGCTCTCGATCTTGTTCATCTTCTCTCTTGCGTTCTTACTTCACCTCTTCCTCTTCTGTCTCATTCCTAAGATCTTGGGACGAGATCTCTTGTTAGTGGAGGAGAGTTGTAACGCCCCGAGACCGATGCACCAGGTGTCTTCTAGTTATTCGCCGCCGTTACCATGTCATTTACTTACGTGTTGCACTTTGCCATGTCATCATCTGCATGTTTTCATAACTTGCATCCGGTCTCTTTCTCTGTTCTCCGTTTCGTCATCCGACACTCCCACATGCATCACATCGCCCCTCTCAGACCTTGTTTTGTGAGCGGGATAAAAACGTTCTCAGAATTGGCCGAGAGTTGACGAGTGGTCTTGGTACATCACCGGTAGACGTCCTATCGAATTTCGTTCCATTTGGAGGTCGTTTGATGCCCCAACGGTTAACCGAGTTAACCAAAACCCCTCTCTCTTTGCAGCCCAGCACCCCTTCACAACAGCCCAATATCCCATCAAAACCCCCTCCATGCTCTCCGTCGTTGGATCACGATTGTGTGGGCGAAAACCACACCTCGTTTGGACTCTCCTAGCTCCCTCTACCTATAAATAGACCCCCCCCCCTCTGAAATTTCGGGTCCAAACCCTAGCCTCTTCCTCCTCCGCACGCCGGACATGTCCACTCCACTGCCGGACATGTCTGCCGCCGCCGCTGTAACGCCCTGGACACACCGGCCGGTGGTTGTTACTCCTGGCGGGATCTAGAGTGGCCCCACAGATCAATACTAGTCTTTTCTGCGCATTTTGTCCTCACTCATGCGCATCCGGGAGAAACTTCCCGGTCGGTCACCCATCCTGAAACTACTCCAAGCTAAGCACGCTTAACTTTGGAGTTCTGTCCGAATGGGCTCCCGGAAAAGAAGGAATTCCTTATTGATATGAGTAGTATATCATCCCCAATAAGCCAGGCTATCACATACACCCTCACTCATAGGAACCGACGTCAGTCCGGTACATGTGTCATGCCGTGTGCCACGACGGGTCACAAACGTCATGAACAACATGAGCGCACAACTGTCCGCAAACATCCATGTAACCGCGAGGGTCGGCTCTGATACCAACTTGTAACGCCCCGGACACACCCGCCAGTGGTCGTTACTCCTGGCGGGATCTAGACTGGCCCTACAGATCAATACTAGTCTTTTCTGCGCACTTTGTCCTCACTCATGCGCACCCGGGAGAAACTTCCCGGTTGGTCACCCATCCTGAAAATACTCCAAGCTAAGCACGCTTAACTTTGATGTTCTGTTCGAATGGCCTCCCTGAAAAGAAGGAATACCTTATTGATATGAGTAGTCTATCATCCCAAATAAGCCCGGCTATCACAGCCCCCCTTAGCGAATCGCAGCACGACACATCGCCACTCCGCCGCCAGCCTCACACCTGCACCGTGCCGGCCCTCTCGGCCCAGATTGGGGCCCGCCCGAGCCCATCGGTGCCCGGACGAGCCCGCGTGCCGCCGTCCACTCCGCCGCCCCTCGCCGTGCTCTGCCGCCGCTCCCCTTCGGCGTCTCCCTCCCTCTTCCCGTTGGCGCCCTACCCCACCGGCCGCAGCTTCCCGTCGCTAGCTCGCGCTGCAGCCCACACCAGGCACCGCCGTCGCCGTCCCGCGACCTCGCCGTTGAGCGTCGCCTCTACCGCGCGCCCCCTGCGCCGTCTGTGCCTTGCGTCCTCACCGCCGACGAGCCCCACACCTTCGGCCTGGATCTGGCGGGATCCGGCTGGATCCGCGCAGTCCCCGCCCGTTGGTGTTCGCCTCCGCCACCGCGTCCCCGCGAGACGCCGGCGCCGTCATGGCCGGCCCTGCGGCCCGTCCAGATTAGGACGGCCACGTCCATGCCAGACCCCGACCTTCGAACCAAATGCGCCCCGTCCCGGACCGACTCGTCCCACTGAACCTCTCCGTCCACTTTTCCAGAGGGTATATTTTTCTCTAAGTCGCAACTTTCTCAACAGCATGTGTGCATTTTCGTCATGGTGTAACTTCATGCTCGTTGCTTCGTATTGCACGCATGATATGTCAAAATGTTCATCTCGTGAGGCTCTTGAGGATGAAGTAGTTTTAATTCATTTTACTGCTAATCTTTATGCCTTAATCTTCGTTGTAAAACTACTAAGTGATATAAACTGCTGAAATCTGCAGCATGTTAACATGATTTATGCATCTTGTGAGTGGTGTAACTTTGTCCCTGTTGATCCTATGATGAAGATCTTCATATGCGAATGTTCCGATCTTCATGATCTACATTTTGCTGTGCTATGCATTCATGTTAGGGTGCATCTTGATATCTTAATCTCTATTGCAAAAGTGCAAGTTGCTGTTAACTGCTGAAAACTGATATAACTTGCCCTTTTGTTATCTTTATATCCTTTTGTGCGATTTTATTTTGAGCATCATGTCTACATGTTTTAGGAGAATAATCATTCCATATTTACAGTGGTTCAATACATGTATTTTGATATGCCCTGTACTGAGTGCTTCAAACTTCTGAAGTGGGCTACTTGTTAACTTTTTGTCAAGTCTGTTTCTGTTATATCATGTTGCCATGTTTGCTTGATGCTACCAATTAATCCATGCGTAATCTGGACATGCTTAGTTGACATGTTCTGATGTCCAAGTAATGATCTATCATTCCATGCCATTTGATGCCTTATATATGTCCTGTAGCATATGTTTTCATTGCCATGAACATGCATATATGTTGTTCCAGCTTTCTGTTAACTTCATGATACCTTATTGTGAGCTTGTTATTGATTGATCCATGCCTATTTTGGGAGATGCTCCAATTACATGTTTTGCAGTATGCCATGAGTACTCTGTTCACATGCCATGTTCGATAATTTAGGACTTCATATGCATCTGTTCCATGCTTGCAAACATACTATCATAATGTTGTTGTTTTACACGCTGAAACTGTTTCAACATTCAATCTTGTCTTGTTGGTTCCTACTAATCCATGAGCCATATGTATATAATGGCCGGATGTTATTTGCTCTTTCTTATGTTTACTTTGATGCTAATGCCCTTGGTTGCTATGTATAGTTGGTGTAGCATCTTTGTTTCATGCCTCCAATATGCCATCATATTAACCGTCCTCATGTATATGCTCATGTGTTATAAAGTTGCATTTTGCATTGATCAAATTTGTTTAATCTTGATGCCTATGAACCTGAACCTTAAATAAAATTTGAATTTTGTTATCTGTACATTAAGTGCATGTCAAGTTTATGCTCATATGGTTTCTATAGCATGTTCTTTTGATGGTTGCAAAGTGCCTAGTTGCTGTTTTGGGTAGATTGTTGTTATGATCTTGTTTGGAGTGTATGTGTTGCACTGTTGCTCCGTTTTGAGCATGCTCTATATGAAACTTGCTTAGAATTGCATGTAGTTTCATCATGTCATGTTGAATCCTTGTTTTGGGTGTGTTCTCTTGATGTTTGAATGCATTTTGCATCAATGCCATGTTTAACATGTTTTGCTCATATCTTCTAGGTCGTAGCTCCGAATTAAATGAACTTTATATGTAACTTGACTAGATTTTCGCGTAGATCATCTTGGTGCATCTTAACTTTCTGTTTAAAAATTTGAACATAAGGTCTATTAAGATCTGGACCAATTTCAAAATTTGCATATGAGGACTTACGGCCTCATTTAAACTTGTTTTGATGTGTTGCTCTTGTATGCATCATCTCTTGCCATGAGTAGCATCATATAGCCTTTGTCATGCATCATACTTGGTTGAGCATCATGTCATGTTTATGTGTTGTGTGTTTACCGTGTTGTTTGCTTCTTTCTGGTTGTGCTTCTCCTCGATAGTTCCTGTTTCATTGCGATCATGAAGATTCGTTTGTCTACGCTTGGTTCGTCTTCGCCCGTTCGTCTTCTTCATGGACTCGTTCTTCTTCATAGCGGGATTTCAGGCAAGATGACCGTTACCCTAGATCTCACTACTAGCATTGCTATGCTAGCTGTTTTGATGCTATCGCTATGTCGCGCTTCCTACCACTTGTTTATCAAGCCTCCCAAATTGCCATGTCAGCCTCTAACCTTTTTTACCCTTCCTAGCAAACCGTTGTTTGGCTATGTTACCGCTTTGCTCAGCCCCTTTTATAGCGTTGTTAGTTGCAGGTGAAGTTGAAGATTGCTCCATGTTGGAACATGATTATGTTGGGATATCACAATACCTCGTATTTTTAATTAATGCATCTATATACCTGGTAAAGGGTGGAACTCTCGGCCTTATGCCTGGTGTTTTGTTCCACTCTTGCCGCCTAAGTTTTCCGTCATACCGGTGTTATGTTCCTTGATTTTGTGTTCCTTATGCGGTCGGGGTTATGGGACCCCCTTAACAATTCGCTTTGAATAAAACTCCTCCAGCAATGCCCAACCTTGGTTTTACATTTTCCTAACAACCTATTACCTTTCCCTTGGGTTTTCGCGAGCCCGAGGGTCATCTTTATTTTAACCCCCTCCCCCCGGGTCAGTGCTTCTCTAAGTGTTGGTCCGAACCGAGTAGACTGCGGGGCCACCTCGGGGAAACTTGAGGGTTGGTTTTACTCATAGGATGTCTCATCCGGTGTGCCCTGAGAACGAGATATGTGCAGCTCCTATCGGGATTTGTCAGCACAGTCGAGCGGTCTTGCTGGTCTTGTTTTATAATTGTCGATATGTCTTGTAACCGGGATTCCAAGACTGATCGGTCGTTTCGGGAGAAGGAATATCCTTCGTTGATCATGAGAGATTGTGATGGGCTAAGTTGGGACACCCATGCAGGGTATAAACTTTCAAGAGCCGTGCCCGTGGTTATGAGGCAGATGGGAATTTGTTAATATCCGGTTGTAGAGAACTTGACACTTGACTTAATTAAAACGCATCAACTGCGTGTGTAGCCGTGATGGTCTCTTTTCGGTGGAGTCTAGGAAGTGAACACGGTTTGGTTTGTGTATGAATGTAAGTAGTTTCGGGATCACTTCTTGATCATTACTAGTTTGTGACCGTTTGCGTAGCTTCTCATATTATTCTTGTATTCGTAAGTTAGCCACCATATCATGCTTAGTCGCGGCTGCAACCTCACCACTTATCTGTTCCATACCTTTAAGCTTTGCTAGTCTTGATACCCATGGAAATGGGATTGCTGAGTCCTCGTGGCTCACAGATTACTACAACAACAGTTGCAGGTACAGGTAATGTGATGATCATGACGCGAGAGCAATGTTTACTTGTTTTGGAGTTCTTATTCTCCTTCTCTTTCGTTCAGGGGATAGGTTCCTGGTCGGCAGCCTGGGCTAGGAGGGTGGACGTCGTTCGAGTTTTCGTTTGTGTTTCATCCGTAGTCCGATGTTGCTCTTATGTATGATGTTGTTGTATTCATGTGGCATTGTATGCCTCTTGTATGTATCCCCAACTTTTATGTAATGGTACGATGGAATGATATCCACCTTGCAAAAGCGTCTCCAATATGTGCTTCTATACTTGGTGGGACCTTCGAGTTCCTTTAGGATAGGGTCGTATATTGGGCGTGACAAGTTGGTATCAGAGCCTCGAACGACCATAGGAGACCCCTTGATTGTTCGTAGTTGGTCGTTGTTGAGCCTAGAAGAAAACTGTTTTCGGAGTCTAGTTATATCGGAGAGTAGGAATTCTTTTTACTCCTCACCCCCTTCGTCGCTCTGGTGAGGAATCTTTACGTAGGTGTTTTGACTTACTCCTCTTCCCCTTCAAAAAAAATTTAGGATCACGTAGTTAGATTTCCGATCATTGTGTGTCAGCTCTTTTCATCCGGTCCATTTCTTGTCAAGTTGACTCGAGCCACTTCTTCTTTGCCAAGTTCAATCCTCAGTTGTTTCCTTCTTCCCACCCACCCACCCTTTTTCTTCTTAAAGACGGAGTCTGTAATCGAGTATCCATCCTACTTGTGCGAAGTCTTTACATTATTTCCTCAATTATTTCAACCGGTGTTTTCTCTTCAAGTTATTCATCGGTTCTCCCTTCCAAGTTGCCTTTGTTTTCCCATCCTCCCACCCCTTTTCTTCCCGGAGTCTGAGTCTCTTTCGACCATCAATTTCATTTGTGCGGGGCCTCTTCACTCTTTCGTCAATTGTTTCAACTAGTGGTTTCTTGTCTAGTTCGTCATTCTTCATCTCTTTCTTCTCCGGTGGACTCAATTCAAGTATTCGGTGTTGTTCATATTCTTGTTCGTCTGTATTCAATTTATTCAAGGTTGTCACCTCATTCAAGTCTTTCGGTTGTTCCGGTGCATCATCTATTCCGCAATCCTTTTTCAACAATGTTTCTATTCAGTGGGCCCTAACCCACAGGTTTATTCCCAGGATCTTACCTGACTCTTCTAATTATTCTGGAGCTATTCCCAATTCTTTTTAAAGTGTGACGTAAGAATGGATTCCATCAGTCACATGCCTTCTCCAAGATCACTTTCAAATTCTTTTCATTGATGGTTCAAGCTTTCCTCTTTTCATTCTCCCAGAGTATCTCAGTAATTTTGGTGGTGTTTCTCGTCGTCATTCTCTACATTTGATGATCGAAGAAGAGTTCCTTCTAAATCTTGCCCGTTCTCTCGAAGATTCAAGGTTCTAGTTTCATGTTATCCTCTCGAAGTGTTTCGTTTGTCAGATATTCTTTTCTTACCAATCCAGAGGATCTCAGGTGTTGTTTTCCGTTTCTTTTCACCGGAGGCCATCATTCCAGAAGAATTTTTTGTTCTCACATTCTAGATGTCATTCTCCAATCATCCCGACGCATCTGTCAAGTACTCTTTAATCAGCTCGTGATCTCTTTGTTATTTTGCATCTAAATCCCCTCAAGCATATTTGTCTTTCTAATTCTTCCCGGTGATTCATTCTCTTTCATCAGTCATTTTCGAATTCTTACGGTGGTTCCTTCAGATTCCTTTTTCCTTTGTTATCATATTAATTCATTCGTTCTTTCAAATCCTACTGGTGGTCCATTCAAGACCTTCCTCAAGGTTGCGCCATATACTCCTCAATCCTTTTCAAGGGGAATAAGTTGCATGCCCAAATCCGGTTGTCATCAATTAAATTTGATGAAGGAAAAGCACACAATAAATATTATTCTTATTTCTACCAAGTGATCAATCCCTTCCTTCGGAGTTTGTTCATGATGAATAATTTCGCGGTTCGAAGTGTTTTCATCTTTTCTTTTCTGGAGTTCAAATTTTCCTCGGCCATCTCGTCAGAACCTCCATCTAAATCACCGCAAGGCTTTAATCTTATTCTTTCATCCTTCATTTCTATCTCATCATCCTTTCGTCACCGGAGTTCTTCATAGTGGTTCTTCATGATTTAATTCATTCTTCAAGAGTTCATCAAGATTCTTGTTGGAGTTCAAGTGTCTTTTCTTCTCGTGTCTCAAAGTGCAATTAATTCTCCGTATTCTTCTGAAGTGGAGTTTTGCATTTCTTCGTTTTTCTCATATATTCAGACATTTGCTTGTGGCAGAGTTTCACCTCAAGTTTTGACATGTTTTTCCATAAGTCCACAACAAGCTGATTCTTTCGTTGTTGATTTTCTCAACAACTCCGTTCAATCCTTCCTTCTAAGTTCTTTTCATTCCACTATTTCAATTCTTCCGAAGGCATTGCATTGTTCATCTCGTCAAGTGTCATCCCATCGGGTGAAGTTATGTTCTATTCCCTCCATTTTCAGCCGGAGTGCTGCCCAAATTCTTATGTTCTTATTCCTTTCCTATCTTATTCTAACCGGAGTGGTTTCAGAGTCTATCTTGTTTCCTTGGCCTTTTGATTCTCGTCATATTCGCCGTTCCTTTTTCTACCAGAGTGCTCTTGATCTTGTTCATCTTCTCTCTTGCGTTCTTACTTCACCTCTTCCTCTTCTGTCTCGTTCCTAAGATCTCGGGACGAGATCTGTTGTTAGTGGAGGAGAGTTGTAATGCCCCGAGACCGGTGCGCCAGGTGTCTTCCAGTTATTTGCCTTCATTACCATGTCATTTGCCTGGGTGTTGCACTTTGCCATGTCATCATCTGCATTTCATCTACATGTTTTCCAAAACTTGCATCCAGTCTCTTTCTCCGTTGTCTGTTTCGTCATCCGACACACCCACATTCATCCCGTTGCCCCTCTCAGACCTTGTTTCGTGAGCGGGAGAAAAACGTTCTCGGAATGGACCGAGAGTTGACGAGTGGTCTTGGTACATCACCGGTAGACTGCTTGTCAAATTTCGTTCCATTTGGAGGTCGTTTGATGCCCCAACGGTTAACCGAGTTAACCGAAACCCCTCTCTCTTTGCAGCCCAGCACCCCTTCACAATAGCCCAATAGCCCATACAAACCACCCCACCCCCCCATGCTCTCCATCGTTGGATCACGATCGTGTGGGCAAAAACCGCACCTCGTTTGGACTCTTCTAGCTCCCTCTACCTATAAATAGACCTCCCCCTCCGAAATTTAGCGTCCAAACCCTAGCCTCTTCTTTCTCCGCGCGCCGGACATGTCAACTCCGCCGCCAGACATGTCCGCCGCCGCCCCCCTTAGCGAATCACAGCACGACACGTCGCCACTCCACCGCTAGCCTCCCACCTCCACCGCGTCGGCCCTCTCGGACCAGATCGGGGCCCGCCCGAGCCCATCGGGGCCTAGACGAGCCCGCGCGCCGCCGCCTGCTCTGCCGCCCCTCGCCGTGCTCCGCCGCCGTGCCCCTCCGGCGTCTCCCCGCCTCCTCCCGTCGGTGCCTGACCCCGCCGGCCACAGCTCCCCACCGCTAGCTCGCGTCGCCGGCCGCGCCAGGCACCGCCGCCGCCGCCCCGAGACCTTGCCGCCGAGCGCCGCCTCCACCGCCCCCCCTCACGCCGCCTCTGCCTCACCTCCCCACCGCCGATGAGCCCCGCGCCTCCGCCTCGCCTCTGGCCGAATCCGCGCCATCCCCGCCCGTCGACGTTCGTCTCCACCGCCGCGTCCCCGCGCGATGCCGGCACCGTCATGGCCGGCCCCGCGGCCCATCCAGATCGGGATAGCCACGTCCATCCCCGACCCTAACCGTTGAACCAAACGCACCCCGTCCCGGACCGACTCGTCCTGCTGAACCTCTACGTCCACTTTTCCAGAGGGTATATTTTCCTCCAAGTCCTAGCTTTTTCAACAGCATGTGTGCATGTTTGTCATGGTGTAACTTCGTGCTTGTTGCTTCGTTTTGCATGCACGATATGTCAAAATGTTAATCTCATGATGCTCTACATGAAAAAGTAATTTTCTTTCATTTTACTATTATATTTATGCTTTAATCTTCGCTGCAAAACTGCTAAGTGATATAAACTGATGAAATTTGCTGCCAATTAACATCATTTATGCATCTTGTGAGTGGTATAACATTGTCCCTATTGATCCTATGATGATGATCTTGATATGCAATTGTTCTGCTCTTCATTCTCTACATTTTGGTGTGCTTTTCATTCATGTTAGTGGGCATTTTTATATCTTAATATCTGTTGCAAAAGTGCATGTTGTTGTTAACTGCTGAAAACTATTATAACTTGCCCTTCTGTTATTTTTATATCCTTTTGTGTGATTTTCTTTTGAGCATCATGTCTACATGTTTTAGGAAAATAATCATGACATATTTACAGTTGTTCAATCCATCTAATTTGATATGCCATGTAGTGAGTGCTTCAAGCTTGTGAAGTGGGCTACTTGCTGTTAACTTTCTTTCAAGTCTGTTTCCGTTATATCATGATGTCATGTTTGCTTGATACTACCAATTAATCCATGCGTAATTTGGAGATACCTAGTTGACATGTTTCGATGTACATGTGATGATCTATCATGCCATGCCATTTGGTGCCTTATATATGTCTTGTAGTATATGTTTCCATTGCCATGAACATGCCTATATGTTGTTCCAGCTTTCTGTTAACTTCATGATGCCTTGTCATGAGCTTGTTATTGATTGATCCATGCCTCTTTTGGGCGATTCTCCAATTACATGTTTTGAATTATGCTATGAATACTCTGTTCACATGCCATGTTAGATAATTGTGGACTTCATATGCCTCTGTTCCATTCTTGCAAACATGATATCATAATGTTGTTGTTTTACACTTGCTGAAACTGTTTCAACATTCAATCTTGTCTTGTTGGTTCCTACTAATCCATGAGCCATATGTATATGATAGCCAGATGTTATTTGCTCTTTGTTATGTTTACTTTGATACCATGCCCTTGGTTGCTATGTATAGTTACTTTAGTATCTTTGTTTCATGCCTCCAACATGCCATCATATTAACCATGCTCATTTATATGCTCATGTGTTATAAAGTTGCATTTTGCATTCATCATATTGGTTTAATCTTGACGCCTATTAACCTGAACCTTAAATAAAATGTTAAGTTTGTTATCTGTATATGAAGTGCGTGTCAAGTTTATGCTCATATGATTTCTGTAGCATGTTGTTTTGATGGTTGCAAAGTGCCTAGTTGCTGTTTTGGGCAGATTGTTGTTATAATCTTGTTTGGAGTGTATGTATTGCACCGTTGCTCCGTTTTGAGCATGCTCTATGTGAAACTTGCTTAAAATTGCATGTAGTTTCATCATGTCATGTTGAATCCTTGTTTTGGGTGTGTTTGCTTGATGTTTGAATGCATTTTGCATGAATGCCATGTTTAACTTGTTTTGCTCATATCTTCTAGGCTGTAGCTCCGAATTAAATGAACTTTCTATGTAACTTGACTAGATTTTCGCATAGATCATCTTGTTGCATCTTAACTTGATGTTTAACAACTTGAACATAAGGTTTATTCAGATCTGGACCAATTTCGAAATTTGCATGTGAGGACTTACCGGATTTGTTATATGTTGTTCCGACCACATTTAAACTTGCTTTGATGTGTTGTTCTTATGTGCATCATCTCTTGCCATGTGTAGCATCATATATCCTTTGTCATGCATCATACTTGGTTGAGCATCATGTCATGTTTATGTGTTGTGTGTTTACTGCGTTGTTTGCTTCTTTCCGGTTGTTCCTGTTTCGTTGCGATCTTGAGGATTCGTTCGTCTACGCTTGGTTCGTCTTCACTGGTTCGTCTTCTTCATGGACTCGTTCTTCTTCATAGCGGGATTTCAAGCAAGATGACCGTTACCCTGGATCTCACTACTAGCATTGCTATGCTAGCTGTTTCGATGCTATCGCTATGTCGCACTTCCTACCACTTGTTTATCAAGCCTCCCAAATTGCCATGTCAGCCTCTAAACTTTTTTACCCTTCCTAGCAAACCGTTGTTTGGCTATGTTACCGCTTTGCTTAGCCCCTCTTATAGTGTTGTTAGTTGCAGGTGAAGTTGAAGATTGCTCCATGTTGGAACATGACTATGTTGAGATATCACAATATCTCTTATTTTTAATTAATGCATCTATATACCTAGTTAAGGATAGAAGGCTCGGCCTTATGCCTGGTGTTTTGTTCCACTCTTGCCGCCTTACTTTTCCGTCATTCCCGTGTTATGTGCCTTTATTTTGCGTTCCTTGTGAGGTCGGGGTTATGGGCCCCCCTTGGCAGTTCACTTTGAATAAAACTCCTCCAGCAAGGCCCAACCTTGGTTTTATATTTGCCTAACAAGCTATTACCTTTCCCTTGGGTTTTCGCGAACCCGAGGGTCATCTTTATTTTAACCCCCCTGTCGGTGTCAAAACCGGTGGATCTCGGGTAGGGGGTCCCAATCTGTGCGTCTTAGGCTAATGGTAACAGGAGGCAAGGGACACAATGTTTACCTAGGTTCGGGCCCTCTTGATGGAGGTAAAACCCTACTTCCTGCTTGATTGATATTGATGATATGAGTGTTACAAGAGTTGATCTACCACGAGATCGTAGAGGCTAAACCCTAGAAGCTAGCCTATGATGATTATGATTCTGTCTCTAAGGACTAAACCCTCCGGTTTATATAGACACCGGAGAGGGCTAGGGTTTACATGGAGTCGGTTACAAAGAAGGAAATATAATATCCGGATCGCCAAGCTTGTCTCCCACGCAAAGGAGAGTCCCATCCGGACACGGGACGAAGTCTTGAGTCTTGTATCTTCACGGTCCAACAGTCCGGCCAAAGCATATAGTCCGGATGTCCGGATACCCCCTAATCCAGGACTCCCTCAGTAACCCCTGAACCAGGCTTCAATGACGATGAGTCCGGCGCGCAGTTTTGTCTTCGGCATTGCAAGGCGGGTTCCATCTCCGAATACTCCATAGTAATTATCGAACACTTAGATCATGTCCGGATCTGCAAGATGATCTTCACATACCACCGTAGAGAGAATGATACTTCACAAAGGTAATCTGCTGACAACTTTAGACAAAGTGACATGACATTACGGTCGGGTCATTATTCGAACCATTTTCCCACAACCAGCCATAGCGCATATTGCGAGGCGGTTTCTTCAGCACGTCTTTTCAAAGCACAGATCATGTCCCCTTATCACGGGATTTCCATCAATACGGGTATGGGTAACCCAACCGCGCAATGAATCGTGGCGCTTGGGGAATAAGCGATTCTCAACGGGAAGGTGGGGAGGCGCACCGTTCTTGTTGCCTCTATAAAGGGATAAGGATTCCCCATTTTCACCCACGCCTTCTTCCTCCTCTGCTTATCCATTCTCACACCCTCGAGCTCCGGTGCCCTAGTTCACGCTTTCTCCGCACAGCCAAACATGTCCGGAGCAGGAGGCAAGTGGGTGGCCTCCACCGTGAAGGAGGAGCATATTGCGAAGCTCCGGGCGGCCGGATACTTGGCTGCAGACATCGCGCACCGGCCACTGGATGAAGGGCAGATCATTCCTACTCCAGAACCCCACGAGAGGGTCGTGTTTCTCGCCCACTTCATTCATGGACTAGGATTTCCACTTCATCCCTTCGTCCGCGGGCTCATGTTCTACTACGGACTAGATTTCCATGATCTAGCCCCAAATTTCGTCCTCAACATCTCGGTGTTTATCGTCGTGTGTGAGGCCTTCCTCCGCATCAAGCCTCACTTCGGCTTGTGGCTACGAATCTTCTGTGTGAAGCCAAAGATCGTGAGCGGCCAGCAAGCGGAGTGCGGAGGCGCCATGGTGGGCAAGATGCCCAATATCACCTGGCTTGATGGCTCCTTCACGGAGACCGTGAAAGGGTGGAAATCGGGGTGGTTCTATATCACTGAGCCGCGCAACTCCAACTGGGCGGCGGCCCCCGAATTCCGATCTGGAATCCCCATGTGGCTCACCTCTTGGGAAAAGAAGGGCCTGGCCTGGGGCGAGCCTGCGGAACTGACCAGACTTCAGAACTGCATCAATAATATGAAGGACAAGAAAATCAAGCTTGTCAACGTGGTCTAGGTCATGCTTGTCCGCCGGATCCTTCCGTGCCAAAGACGGGCATTTAATCTGTGGGAGTTCGTCCCGGCTGAACACCAGACGCTTCAAAAGCTCTACATCATGACACACAAGGGCGCATGGAAGGCGCTATTCAAGGCCTCCAAAATACCTCCTCCCACATCCGAGGACCGCGGACTTCACGCCATGCGGCTCCCCCGTCCGATGAGTTTTCTGACTACCACCGGATTCAGTTTTTCCCAATGTACTCATGGGGGAACCTTAAGTCATTGTGTGTATTTGATCAGGAATATGTGGATACAGCGGAGTGGGTTGACTGTCCGGCTCCACTGCCAGAAGGTCCAGCTGATGCTCTCTTGACAGAGATGCTAGTCCCGGCACCATACAAGGCGCCGAAAAAGAAGGCCGAAAAGAAGGTCCCAGGGACCAGGAAGGGTCTCCGGCGTAAGGTCATACCGGATGCCTCATCAGAAGACAACGAGGCACACTCCTCCCCCAAAGGGGAGGAGGAAGAGGGAAGGGCCGCCCCATCCGGAGAGGACGAGGGGCCTAAGAAGGCGGCCTAGGGGACCGGGAAGGGTCCTCGGTGCAAGGCTGTCATACCCTCGTCGTCCAAAGACGACGAGGCAGATTCCTCCTGCAGAGGCGGGGGGAAACACGAAGAAACTCTGCCTCCCCGCACTGGGGAGGAGAAGAAGAGGGAAGCCGCCCCGGAGGGGGAGGCTCGGACGCCCAAGAAGGGAAAGGCGTCCCTTCCGGATTACTCCACCACGACCGCCTATAGCGAGGAGGAGTGGCTGCCCAGGGGGAAGCCCCTAGTGAGATCGTAAGTATCCGCACTCTGTTATACTTTAGTGCGACTTCGCTTCATAGTCTTGTTATAACGCCGAACACATATATGAAGTCCGGCCAAGGTCCATCCCGAGGTATCATCTTCGGATGGGTCCTTGAGTGATTCGGCGATGAACTCGCTTCCGACGGCCACTACCCCTCGGCCTGCGGACGACACGGAGGTGTTGTCCCAAAGGCTCCCAGAGCAGGGGGAGGTGGCTCTGGAGACGCCCCAGGGCGAAATTCCAGATGTCGGTCACACGGGGTATAAGATCCCCGCGGATCGTGCCGATGAGAGCCGCAGCAAGCCGGGCTCTCAACCGGATATTGTATCAGAACCTCTCCTGGTTCCGGACTCGGGCAGGCGGCCCCTCGCTAGGGAGGGCGAGCCGTCCGTATCGATGACTTTTGTTACACCAAGGGCATCGGATAGTCTGCTGGAAGCGCTTCGCGGCGCTTCCATGGATGAAGAGCACCATACTCTTATGAGTGTGGTGATTCAAAAGGTTATGTCTGCCAAGAGCGGACTAACCGAAGCCTGCACCAGCCTCCTGATGGGCTTTGAGGTAAGTAATAAAAAATGTGTGAAATTACCACCCGATAGGTAGTAGCCCCTGATACTCTGTTTGGTGTTCGGAACGAAAAGCCAAACGGAGGGTCGATTATAATCCGCAGGAGTCTAATAGTAGGTTTGCATGTGGATAAGCAGGCAGTGTTGCTTGCCGCTGCTTCCCACACAGCCGAGGTCGCCGGACTTAAACGGGACCTAGAGTAGGTACAAGGAGAGCTTGGCCTCACGAAGAGGCAGCTCGAAGAGAACAAAGGTGAGTTATACCCCGTTCACGTATTATAAAGAATAGACAAAATTGGTGATTGTAACGACAAAGCGTCGTGACTTTGTAATAGCGGCCACAACCAAATGTGGTGTCCCTGAAGAAAGCCCTGTACGAGGCCAAAGACAAGGCGTCCATGGAGCACATTGAGCGCGAAAAGGAGAATGCTAGGATGGGCGAGGTACAGCAAGGGCTCCAGGAGCTCGGCAAGAAGTTCGAGTCCTTGGAGCGTGACCTCAAGATGAAGGAGTCTGAGCTTGCGAAGTCCCTTGCGAGTATGAAAGATGCCAAGGCCGAAGCCAAAAAGGCCCAGTAGGAAATCCAGGCGGCCAAGAAGATAGCGGCGGGTAAGACATTCTTTATGCAAAGCAAGCATGTGGAGGAGGCATTTCTCTTACTTACCCGAATTCGGAGCTCTCCAGCGGCATTCACAGATCTACCACGCAGCGTATCCGATGCCGTGGAGTTCTACCGTGCCGAGGAGGGGAGCTCGACGGAGAAGTTGTTCTGGTCCCAATATGCTGGAGCCGAAAACCCAATGCCACTGAGTGACCAATTGAAGCAATTAGTTGAACTCCACAGGGCGGCCAAAGTGTCTATTAAAGATTTCATAGTCCGGATGTGGCCTGGTGAGCCCTTGCCTGCCAGCTACTTCAGCCTGATAAAGCGAATGGTAAATGCATGTCCGCAGCTTGAGGTGATCAAGCGATCTGTTTGCATTGAGGGTGCCCGCCGGCCATTGCTCGTGCGAAGGTGCATTGGGGCAAGCTGGATGCGGAGAAGCTGGTGAGGGACGGGCCACCGGAGGGCAAGGCGCATCGCTGTCCCGAAAAAGATGGCGTTATGAAAGGCGCTCATCTCGTGGCCGATGAATGTACCAAGGACACGATTCTTGAGTAAATGTACTTCTATCGTTGTTGTAATATAAAGACGAAGTTACTTGCGCTATATAGCGCTTTTTGATTTAAAATATTACCTTCTGTGCGGCTGTTTATAAAATTCTGAAAGTAGGCCAGTCGTCGGCTTCCGCCTCCTATGTAACTAGTACCGGGGTGTTCCTGGAAAAACCCAGACACTCTTTATTCAAATTTTTGGTCCCTAAAGGAGGTGTCTGGCGCAGCGAACAAGGCAATCGGACTATGCGGCTTTATAACTTTCACTTAGCCATAGAAGTCTACAATTTTAAATTTTGGCGAAGCCCCTAGAATTCGGAAAGCCGAACTGGGGCGCTATATACGCCTAAATCGGACAAAGCCGATTCCTCGCCTAAAGCGGAAAAAATCTTTAAGGATTTTAAGACCTCTCGAATTGCGACCAGCTCTCGCCGCATCATGGCGGTCAGTTTTCGGCTTTCTCTACTGAGGTGCTCGTCCGAAAGAATTGGGACACAGTCACAGTAGTTCTCCCTGCGCTACCTTAGCCGATATAACGGAACGTAAGGTACCAAAACAAGGGAGCCGGGCAAACCCAACTATTGACCCAAGACATGATTCGGAGCTCATGCATATAATGCTATAAGTTCGGGGTGACGCACTGTTCAAAGTGTTCGGACTTGTCTTGCCGTATTATGGGGCGCCATAAGAAGCCACTGGCAAAATGAACGTACCAAGGTGGATCTCGGGTAGGGGTCCCGATCTATGCATCTTAGGCTAATGGTAACAGGAGGCAAGGGACACAATGTTTACCCAGGTTCGGGCCCTCTTGATGGAGGTAAAACCCTACTTCCTGCTTGATAGATATTGATGATATGAGTGTTACAAGATTTGTTCTACCACGAGATCATAGAGGCTAAACCCTAGAAGCTAGCCTATGATGATTATGATTCTGTCTCTAAGGACTAAACCCTCCGGTTTATATAGACACCGGAGAGGGCTAGGGTTTACATGGAGTCGGTTACAAAGAAGGAAATATAATATCCGGATCGCCAAGCTTGTCTCCCACGCAAAGGAGAGTCACATCCGGACACGGGACCAAGTCTTGAGTCTTGTATCTTCATGGTCCAACAGTCCGGCCAAAGCATATAGTCCGGATGTCCGGATACCCCCTAATACAGGACTCCCTCACCCCACCCACCCCCCGGGCTAGTGCTTCTCTAAGTGTTGGTTCGAACCGAGTAGACTGCGGGGCCACCTCGGGGAAACTTGAGGGTTGGTTTTACTCATAGGATGTATCATCCGGTGTGCCCTGAGAACGAGATATGTGCAGCTCCTATCGGGATTTGTCGGCACAGTCGGGCGGTCTTGCTGGTCTAGTATTACCATTGTCGAAATGTCTTGTAACCGGGATTCCGAGACTGATCGGGTCGTTCCGGGAGAAGGAATATCCTTCGTTGATCGTGAGAGATTGTGATGGGCTAAGTTGGGACACCCCTACAGGTTATAAATTTTTGAGAGCCATGCCCGCGGTTATGAGACAGATGGGAATTTGTTATATCTGGTTGTAGAGAACTTGACTCTTGACTTAATTAAAACGCATCAACCGTGTGTGTAGTCGTGATGGTCTGTTTTCGGTGGAGTCTGGGAAGTGAACACGGTTTGGGTTATGTATGAAAGTAAGTAGTTTCAGGATCACTTCTTGATCATTACTAGTTTGCGACCGTTTGAGTAGCTTCTCATCTTATTCTTGTATTCGTAAGTTAGCCACCATATCATGCTTAATCGCTGCTGCAACTCCACCACTTATCCATTCCACACCATTAAGCTTTGCTAGTCTTGATACCCATGGAAATGGGATTGCTGAGTCCTCGTGGCTCACAGATTACTACAACAATAGTTGCAGGTATAGGTAATGCGATGATCATGACGCGAGAGCAATGTTTACTTGTTTTGGAGTTCTTCTCCTACTTCTGTTTCATTCAGGGGATAGGTTCCTGGTCGATAGCCTGGGCTAGCAGGGTGGATGTCGTTCGAGTTTCTGTTTGTGTTTCATCCGTAGTTGGATGTTGCTCTTATGTATGATGTTGTTGTATTCATGTGGAATTGTATGCCTCTTGTATGTATCCCCAACTTTTATGTAATGGTACGATGTAATGATATCCACCTTGCAAAAGCATCTCCAATATGCGGTTCTATCCTTGGTGGTACCTTCGAGTTCCTTTAGGATAGGGTCCCATATTGGCCGTGACACTAAACTAGTGGTAAAACAAGAAACTAAAAGATTTGATTGCAATATATAAAGATATACCTTCATGCACTCACCTCCCCGACAATAGCGCCAGAAAAGAGCTTGATGTCTACTACGCAACCTTCTTCTTGTAGACATTGTTGGGCCTCCAAGTGCAGAGGTTTGTAGGACAATAGCAAATTTCCCTCAGGTGGATGACCTAAGGTTTATCAATCCGTGGGAGGCGTAGGATGAAGATGGTCTCTCTCAAACAACCCTGCAACCAAATAAAAAAGAGTCTCTTGTGTCCCCAACACACCCAATACAATGGTAAATTGTATAGGTGCACTAGTTTGGTGAAGAGATGGTGTTACAAGTGCAATATGGATGGTAGATATAGGTTTTTGTAATCTGAAAATATAAAAACAGCAAGGTAGCAAGTAACAAAAGTGAGCGAAAACGGTATTGCAATGCTTCAAAACAAGGCCTAGTGTTCATACTTTCACTAGTGCAAGTTCTCTCAACAATGATAACATAATTAGATCATATAATAATCCCTCAACGTGCAACAAAGAGTCACTCCAAAGTCACTAATAGTGGAGAACAAATGAAGAGATTATTGTAGGGTACGAAACCACCTCAAAGTTATTCTTTCCGATCAATCCATTGGGATATTCCTATAAGTGTCACAAACAGCCCTAGAGTTTTTAGTAAAATAACACCTTAAGACACACATCAACCGAAACCCTAATGTCACCTTGATACTCCAATGTCACCACAAGTATCTGCGGGTTTGATTATATGATATGCATCACACAATCTTAGATTCATCTATTCAAGCCAACACAAAGAACTTCAAAGAGTGCCCCAAAGTTTCTACCGGGGAGTCAAGATGAAAACGTGTGCCAACCCCTATGCATAAGTTCACAAGGTTAGTGAACCCGCAAGTTGATCGCCTAGATCACGTGAATATCCCATTGTCACAACAGATAAGCTCATGCAAGACATACATCAAGTGTTCTCAAATCCTTAAAGACTCAATCTGATAAGATAACTTCAAAGGGAAAACTCAATCCATTACAAGAAGGTAGAGGGGGAGAAACATCATATGATCCAACTATAATAGCAAAGCTCGCGATACATCAAGATTGTGCCATATCAAGAACACGAGAGAGAGAGAGAGAGAGAGAGATCAAACACATAGCTACTGGTACATACCCTCAGCCCTGAGGGTGAACTACTCCCACCTTGTCATGGAGAGCGCCGGGATGATGAAGGTGGCCACCGGTGATGGATCCCCCCTCCGGCAGGGTGCCGGAACAGGCTTGCTGCAGCAGAACTCCCCATCTTCTTTATGTTCTGGAAGTATGGGGATATATAAGAGGTGTTGGCATTGGGAACAAGTCAGGGGGGTCCACAAGGAAGCACGAGATAGGGGGGGCGCCCTCCACCCTCGTGGTGGCCTCCGGACTCTTCTGGTCCATCTTCGATGCTCCCTAGGCTTCTTCTGGTCCAAAAACAATCTCCGTGAATTTTCAGGTCAATTGGACTCCGTTTGATATTCTTTTTCTGTAAAACTCAAAAACAAGGAAAAAATAGAAACTGGCACTGGGCTCTAGGTTAATAGGTTAGTCCCAAAAAATCATATAAAATAGCACATAAATGCATATAAAATGTCCAAGATGGATAATATAATAGCATGGAACAATCAAAAATTGTAGATACATTGGAGACGTATCAAATCCCCTCTCCAGCTATTGAGCTGGAGGGCTGGATGGAATCCACGATCCGAGTGGCGGCCGCTAGTTTTTGTAGCGGAGTACTGAAGACTTGATACTTACGAGGCTGATCATTTCAGAACAGCCGAGACTTGTGTTGGGGAACGTAGCAATAACTCAAAATTTTCTACGCATCACCAAGATCAATCTATGGAGATTCTAGCAACAAGAGAGGGAGAGGATGAGCATCTTCATACCTTTGAAGATCGCTAAGCGGAAGTTTCACTAGAACGCGGATGAGGGAGTCGTACTCGCGGCGACTCAAATCGCGGAAGATCCGATCTAACACGGAATGGATGGTGCCTCTGCGTTCAACACACGTACAACCCGGGGATGTCTCCTCCTTCTTGATCAAGCAAGGGGAGAGGAGAAGTTGAGGGAGAGCTCCGGCAGCACGATGGCGTGGTGGTGGAGCTTGCAGTTCCTCCGGCATGGCTTCGCCAAGCACTACGGAGGAGGAGATGGTGTTGGAGAGGGGGAGGGCTGCGCCAGGGGAAGGGTGCGGCAGCCCTCCCACATCCCCTCTATTTATTGGGGCAAGGGAGAGGGGGGCCGTCCCCCTCCAGATGGATATAGAGGGGGCGCGGCGGCCAAAAGGGGGAGGCATGCCCCCCCCCCCCAAGCCAAGGGGACGCCCCCTTTAGGGTCCCCCCCAACCCTAGGCTCATGGGCCCTAGGGGGTGGTGCCCAGCACATTTAGGGGCTGGTTCCCCTCTGTATTTAGCCCATGGGGCCCTCTAGGGCAGGTGGACCCTCCCGGTGGACCCCCGGAACCCTTTCGGTGGTCCCGGTACAATACCGATATACCCTCGAACACTTCCGGTGACCAAATAACGAATTCCCATATATAAATCTTTGTCTCCGGACCATTCCAAAACTCCTCATGACGTCCGGGATCTCATCCGGGACTCCGAAAAACATTTGGTAACTGCATACTAATTCCCATAACAACTCTAGTGTCACCAAACCTTAAGTGTGTAGACCCTACGGGTTCGGGAATCATGCAGACATGACCGAGACAGCTCTCCGGCCAATAACCAACAGCGGGATCTGGATACCCATGTTGGCTCCGACATGTTCCACGATGATCTCATCGGATGAACCACGATGTCGGGGATTCAATCAATCCCGTATACAATTCCCTTTGTCAATCGGTACGTTACTTGCCCGAGATTCGGTCGTCGGTATCCGAATACCTCGTTCAATCTCGTTACCGGTAAGTCACTTTACTCGTTCCATAACGCATGATCCCGTGGCTAACTCATTAGTCACATTGAGCTCATTATGATGATGCATTACCGAGTGGGCCCAGATGATAGAGGCAAAGGTGTCCCGTCTTTCAACGAGATGGTGATTGTCGTTTTGGAGGAGTAGACTTTGACGATCCGACTACGTACGTGCGAGGACGTCGCGCCTTAGCAATCGCTAAACAAACTCCGAGAAGTTATTGACCATGCCGGAGCACGATCAACCTGGCCACGAGGGTCTATTTCCTGCGAGCAAACAAAAACAAGCAAGAAACTGAGATTGCAATCTGGATGTTGCGAATATAAGATGAAAGCTTTATTGATCAAGATGGGGTTCTGTGACGTCTTGGTCTGGTCATTGAACACAAACGAAGTACGTGAAGTTGCAGCTATGGTGAACTTTTAATCTAAACAAAACCCAAAGTCTAAACGACGCCCTAAGGGCTGTATATATGGAGGAAGAGGGTGGAATTTCGTGTCCCTTGGGAAGGGGTCCGAAACCAACCCAATCTCTTGTTTCCCCACACATACGGACTCTAAAAACAGCTTATACTCAAGTATTTCGAAATTACATGGGTCTGGCCCAATAATAAGGTGACACGGCACCTAGAATAGCCTCTGGACGAAAGTTATGAAGTAGCATCTTGTATATTTCGTCCAAGGCTTCATGCACTCATTACGATGGCTTCAACGTCCTGAAATCATCACTTGTAACTCCGTTCTTGTTCCCCTTGTGCATGCCATCATTTCCATGCTTGTTCTTGCTCCAATGTTCATCCTTCTCCAAGCTAGGCCCTTCATTTGTAAGCAAAGTAAATGTATCCAATTTAGGCAACATCATATTCTCATGAACATTATAATCATTACTAAGAAACGGAAGTACCTGGTAATTTAATTGGCGTGCGCGAGCTGTAGTAATTGGTCCAGTATGTATATCAGTAGGGGTTGTGGGTGTAACAATAGTATTGATGTCCTCATCATCCTCCCTTCTTGAAAGGAAGTCATCCTCGACGGAAGCTCATCTTCCTCACCCAAAGGCTTCAAATCTGCAATGTTAAAAGTGGGACTAATCCCAAAATCTGCAGGCAGCTCAAGTTTATATGCATTATCATTTATTTTCTCTAACACCTTAAAAGGACCATTAGCACGAGGCATTAGCTTTGATTTGCGCAAATCAGGAAATCTATCCTTACGCAAATTAACCAAACAAGATCTCCAGGTGCAAACACAACATGTTTTCTACCCTTATCTCCAGCAAGTTTATATTTAGCATTCATACGCTCAATGTTTTCCTTAGTTAACCCATGCATTCTTAAAATCAATTCAGCATGTTGTTTAGCATCAAAATTAACCTTCTCTGAAGATGGAAGAGGCAACAAATCAATAGGTGCACGAGGTAGGAAAACATCCACAATTTCAAAAGGGCACATCTTAGTAGTAGAATGCAATGAACGATTATAAGCAAATTCAATATGACGCAAGCATTCTTCCCACATTTTCTTATTATTCTTTAAAACAGCCCTAAGCATGTTCTATTGACTACTTCAGTTTGTCCATCAGTTTGGGGGTGACAAGTAGTACTAAAAAGCAGTTAAGTTCCCAACTTAGCCCATAAACATCTCCAAAAGTGGCTAAGAAATTTAGTATCACGATCTGAAACAATAGTATTTGGCACACCATGCAAGCGAATAATTTCACGAAAGAACGAATCAGCAACATTAGCAGCATCATCGCTTTTATGACATGGTATAAAGAATGCCATTTTCGAGAATCTATCAACGACAACAAATATGCTATCCCTCCCCTTCTTTGTTCGAGGTAAACCTAAAACAAAGTACATAGATATATCCTCCCAAGTAACACTAGGTACAGGCAAAGGCATATATAAACCATGAGGATTGAGTCGTGACTTAGCTTTTTGACATGTAGTGCAGCAAGCAACAAAACGCTCAACATCCCGTCTCATCTTTGGCCAAAAGAAATGTGTAGCAAGTATGTCCTCCGTCTTCTTCATGTCAAAGTGTCCCATTAATCCTCCTCCATGCACCTCCTGCAACAACAAAAGACGAACAGAGCTACCTGAAATGCATAGCTTGTTAGCACGGAACACAAATCCATCATTAACGACAAACTTGTTCCATGTTCTACCTTCATTACAATTCTGCAATACATCTTTAAAATCAGCATCATGCACATATTGATCTTTGATGGTCTCCAAACCAAATATTTTGAAGTCAAGTTGTGAAAGCATAGTATAGCGACGAGACAAATGCATCAGCAATAACATTTTCTTGACCCTTCTTGTGTTTAATGACATAAGGGAAAGTCTCAATGAATTCAACCCATTTAGCATGTCTACGATTCAGTTTAGCTTGACTTTTAATATGTTTCAAAGATTCATGATCAGAATGTATAACAAATTCTTTGGGCCATAAATAATGTTGCCATGTTTCTAAAGTTCGAACAAGAGCATATAATTCTTTATCATAAGTAGAATAATTCATACTAGGCCCACTCAATTTTTTAGAAAAGTATGCAACAGGTTTCCATCTTGTAATAACACACCTTCTAATCCAATTCCACTAGCATCACATTCAAGCTCAAATGTCTTATTAAAATCAGGAAGTTGGAGTACAGGAGCATGTGTCAACTTATCTTTCAACACCGTGAAGGCTTCTTCCTGTGTGGTACCCCAAACAAAAGGCACATCCTTCTTTGTAAGCTCATTGAGAGGTGCAGCAATGGTGCTAAAATCTCTCACAAAATGCCTATAGAATCCAGCGAGGGCAAGAAAACTCCGCACTTGTGTGACCGTTTTGGGCTGCGGCCAACTCTCAATAGCTTCAATCTTGGCTTTATCAACTTCAATTCCCTGTGGAGTAACAACATAGCCAAGAAAAGACACTCTGTCGGTGCAAAAGGTGCACTTCCCAAGGTTACCAAACAAACGTGCATCACGTAGAGCAATAAAAATAGCACCTAAATGTTCCAAATGTTCCTCCAAAGATCTGCTATAAACTAATATGTCATCAAAGTAAACTACCACAAATCGTCCAATGAAAGCACATAAAACTTCGTTCATTAATCTCATGAAAGTACTAGGTGCATTAGTTAACCCAAAAGGCATGACTAACCACTCATATAATCCAAACTTAGTTTTAAATGTTGTTTTCCATTCATTCCCCAATTTCATACTAATTTGATGGTATCCACTACGCAGATCAACTTGGAGAATATTGTAGAGCAACTCAATTCATCTAGCATATCATCTAGCCTAGGAATAGGATGACAATAACGAATAGTAATATTATTAATTCCTCTACAATCAACACACATACGCGAGGTACCATCCTTTTTCGGCACTAGAATAATAGGAACAGCACAAGGACTAAGGGATTCGCGTATATAACCTTTGTCGAGAAGCTCCTGTACTTGACGCATAATCTCCTTCGTCTCCTCTGGATTGGTATGGTATGGCGCATGGTTTGGCAGTGAAGCACCGGTAATTAAGTCAATCTGATGCTCAATCCCTCGAATAGGCGGTGTAATGCCGGTGGCATGTCTTGTGGAAAGACGTCAGTGAACTCCTGCAAAATGTTAGTGATAGCAGGAGGCAAAGAGGAAGGCACGTCTTCGAATGAAAATAATGCCTCTTTGCACACAAAAGCATAGCAAACAGATTTGCTGAAATATAGCTCATCAATATCAGATGGTGGCAAATAAACATGCACTTTTCAATTTAATTTCAGAAGCAACACTAGATGGTTTATTATTAGGCTTCAATTGTTGCTCAAATTCTTTTGCCACAATCTAATTTTCACTCTTATTCTTCTCCTATTTTGCTTTATTAGCTCTATTAATATCATCTTTCAAAATGGAATCACGAGTCATAAGAAGCAAAGTTATATTTTTATTCTTATGAACAAGAGTATACTGATTGTTTCTACCATGGTGTACAGAATTTTTATCAAATTGCCATGGTCGACCAAGTAATAAGGAACAAGCTTGCATAGGTACCACATCACAATCAGCATAATCAGCATACGTAGAGATACTAAAATGCACACGAACAGTACGTGTTACCTTAACCTTGCCGCTGTTGTTGAACCATTGGATGTAGTAAGGATGTGGATGTGGTCTTATGGTGAGAGATAGCTTCTCCACCATCTCCATGCTAGCCAAGTTGTTGCAGCTCCCTCCATCTATGATGACGCGCACAGAATGTTCCTTCACAACTCCCTTTGTATGGAACAAATTATGCCTCTGATTTTGCTAAGCTTATGTAACCTGCACACTCAAAACACGTTGAGCAACTAAACATTCATACCTGGCAGCATCTTCAGGAGCCATGTATTGCGTCTCATGGTCAGAATCATCTCCACCGTGTCCTTCACTTGTAATAAGAGCCAAACTCTCCTCATCATAATCACTAGCGGACTCATACCCACCATCCTTAGTAGAAATCATCACACACTGAGATTTGCATTCTCGCGCATAGTGTCCTCTTCCCTTACAACAACGACAAATAATATCACTTGTATGCCCTGTTGATGCCATGGAAGAAGAAGAGCTCTGTGCAGGCCCGGCAGGTACGTTCTTCGCAGATAGTGGTGGTTGTGCTTGCTTTCTTGTATCACGGCTGGAGGTGGCACCTGATGGAGGTGCTGATGCAGTGGAAGTAGAAGATGCACGCGGTGTCCATGATGAAAGGCGACCTGCAAAAAAGTTAGTTCGCGCCAATGCTTGTCGATCCTGCACTTCACGTTCAGCTTTACAAGCAAGATGGAATAAACGAGTGATATTAGTATACTCCTTATACTCTAGAATGATTTGAATCTCTCTATTTAAACCACCCATAAAACGTGCAAGCATAGCTTCATTCTCCTCAATAATACCACATCTAATCATGCCAGTTTGTAATTCATGATAATATTCTTCTACAGAATTTTTCCCTTGTCTCAAACGCTGCAGTTTTTGAAGTAATTCACGTTGATAATATGGTGGAACCCAATGAGTACGCATAGCAGTTTTCAAAGCAGCCCAAGTAGCTGGAATAGGATATAATCTACAATGTTTAGACCACCATACCCATGCAAATCTAGTGAAAGCACAAACAGCAACAGCAACCCGTCTCTCCTCGGGATATTGTAAACATGTAAAATGTTGTTCAGTTTCTAACTCCCATGTAAGATATATATCAGGAACATATCTACCCTCAAATAGTGGAATATTCAATTTCAATTTAGGAATATGGTCATTATCTCGTACCTGAGGTGGTGGTGCAGGCCTACCGTTGCGAATATATACCTGAGGTCGACCTGGTGGTGGTGGTGCTGGGGGCTGCACGTAGTTCTGATTTTGATCAACCTCATCCTCATAATCGCCCACATAATCGTCATCCTCCTCGGCACCAGTAGTCGCTGTAGCAGGAGCCAAAGAAGCATCAACAGTAGGTGCAGCGGCACCAGAATTTTGACCAGTCTCAATTGGAACGCGTTGTGCTCGTCCCACTTGATTTGGAAGGCGGTGTTGGATATGTTGTTGTTGTTGTTGTAGAGGTGCGACAGGTGTAGCCGGTGGTGGTTGGGGAAGACGCTTGAGCAATTCATTAAACTTGTTATCCAGCTTTGTCTCGAAAGACTTCTCAATGCCATCTACCTTTTCCATGGCCTCTTCAAATCTGTTTAGCACATCTTGCACCTGTCCACTCATCATTTGCTGAAATTTATCATGTAGTTGTTTGTTTGTCATGTTCTCCCAATCAGTCTCATCGGCTTGTGATCCTACCATGGTTAGCAGCAATAGAAACACAAAATAATATGATCCTACAGACTACTAGGAAGTGGTGGTGATGGTAGTGTGTCACAAATCCTTCAAGCAAATCTCATATTCTTACCAGTTCTTACCTAGCAGGAGGTGGTGCTCGGCAACCATTGTAGTCAAAACTCTCAAAGCTTGGATAGAGCGATTACCAGGGAGAGTCAAATGCACGACGTAGATGTATGTGGAGCTGGGAAGGCTTATAATATGGTAGCAAAAAGGGTCAGCAATAATCAATTCAAAGATGCAAAGTTGAATAAACGCTCAACGACGATACTGTGTTGGTCGTAGGCTAGACCGTGCTAGAGACGTGAGCCTAGAACACGAACAAAATCACGCGCTGCATGGAAACCAGGGAACAGCACACTCTGAAATTTTTTTAGTTGCTTTTTTTTTGCGCTCCTCTTTTTTTTTGCCAAAAATCACTATAATGGCGAGTGTCTCAAAACTCTTCCCAAGTCAAGATAACAGGATAGACACTAATTTTTTGCGACCAGCGGTGGTGGTATATGGTAGCGGTGATGGTATATGGCAGCGGTGGTGGTATATGGCAGCGGTGGTAGGATGGAGCAGCGGCGGCGTGAAAAAACTGTGACAGAACTCAAAACTCTAAAGGACTAGACGCTAAGACCAGCAACTTGACACGATGATGCAACCGCAAATTCAACAAAGCAAAATACTGAAAAGACTATGCAAAGGCTCAGACTGGTTCGGGTATGATGAACTAACCCTAACTTTTGTGGATTTTTCGTGGACTATAGATATGAAGAAAATACTCGATCTAAATTACAAAAAACAGTAAAATCTCACCGCGCAACCTGAAAATCTGATACCACTTGATAGAGGCAAAGGTGTCCATCTTTCGAGGAGATGGTGATTTTCATTTTGGAGGAGTAGACTTTGACGATCCGACTACGTACGTGCGAGGACGTCGCGCCTTAGCAGTCGCTAAACCAACTCTGAGAGGTTATTGACCACGTCGGAGCACGATCAACCTGACCACGAGGGTCTATTTCCTGCGAGCAAACGAAGAACAAGCAAGAAACTGAGATTGCAATCTGGATATTGCGAATATAAGATGAAAGCTTTATTGATCAAGATGGGGTTCTGTGACGTCTTGGTCTGGTCGTTGAACACAAACGAAGTACGCGAAGTTGCAGCTAGGGCAAACTTTTAATCTAAACAAAACCCAAAGTCTAAACGACGCCCTAAGGGCTGTATATATGGAGGAAGAGGGGGGGAATTTCGTGGCCCTTGGGGAAGGGGTCCGAAACCAACCCTATCTCCTGTTTCCCCACACATACGGACTCTAAAAACAACCTATACTCAAGTATTTCGAAATTACATGAGCCTGTCCCAATAATAAGGTGACGCAGCATCTAGAATAGCCTCTGGACGAAAGTTATGAAGTAGAATCTTGTATATTTCGTCCAAGGCTTCATGCACTCATTATGGTGGCTTCAACGTCCTGAAATCATCACTTGTAACTCCGTTCTTGTTCCCCTTGCGCATGCCATCATCTCCATGCTTGTTCTTGCTCCAATGTTCATCCTTCTCCAAGCTAGGCCCTTCATTTGTAAGCAAAACAAATGTATCCAATTTAGGCAGCATCATATTCTCATGAACATTAGAATCATTACTAAGAAACGAAAGTACCTGGTAATTTAATTGGCGTGCGCGAGCTCTAGTAATTGGTCCAGTATGTATAGCAGCAGGGGTTGTGGGTGTAACAATGGTATTGATGTCCTCATCACCAGAGATACCTCTCCGTCATACGGAGTGACAAATCCCAGTCTCGATTCGTGCCAACCCAACAGAGACTTTCAAAGATACATGTAGTGCACCTTTATAGCCACTTAGTTACGTTGTGACGTTTGGTACACCCAAAGCATTCCTCCGATATCCGGGAGTTGCACAATCTCATGGTCTAAGGAAAGATACTTGACATTAGAAAACCTCTAGCAAACGAACTACACGATCTTGTGCTATGCTTAGGATTGGATCTTGTCCATCACATCATTCTCCTAATGATGTGATCCCGTTATCAATGACATCCAACGTCCATGGTCAGGAAACCATAACCATCTATTGATCAATGAGCTAGTCAACTAGAGGCTCACTAGGGACATGTTGTGGTCTATGTATTCACACATGTATTATGGTTTCCGGTTAATACAATTATAGCATGAACAACAGACAATTATCATGAACAAGGAAATATAATAATAACCATTTTATTATTGCCTCTAGGGCATATTTCCAACAGTCTCCCACTTGCACTAGAGTCAATAATCTAGTTCACATCACTATGTGATTGTAATGAATCCAACACCCATGGGGTTTGATCATATCTCGCTTGTGAGAGAGGTTATTAGTCAACGGGTTTGAACCTTTCAGATCCGTGTGTGCTTTACAAATAAGTGCTCGCTATGTCATCTTGTAGATGCAGCTACCACGCGCTATTTGGAGCTATTCCAAATAACTGCTCTACTATATGAATCTGGTTTACTACTTAGAGTCATCCAGATTAGTGTCAAAGTTTGCATCGACGTAACCCTTTATGACGAACTCTTTTACCACCTCCGTAATTGAGAAAATTTCTAAGTCCACTAAGGATAACTTTGACCGTTGTCCAGTGATCCATTCTAGATCACTCTTGTACCCCTTGACTGAATCATGGCAAGGCACACTTCAGGTGTAGTACACAGCACGACATACTGTAGAGCCTACGTCTAAAGCATAGGGGACGACCTTCGTCCTTTCTCTCTCTTCTGCCGTGGTCAGGTCTTCAGTCTTACTCAATACTCACACCATATAACACAGCCAAGAACTCCTTCTTTGCCGATTTGTTTTGATCTACTTCAAAATCCTGTCACGGTATGTATTCATTTGAAAGTACTATCAAGCGATTTTGATCTATCCTTATAGATCTTGATGCTCAATGTTCAAGTAGCATACTCCCGGTTTTCCATTGAAAAACACTTTTCAAATAACCCTATATGCTTTCCAGAAGTTCTACATCATTTCTGATCAAAAATATGTCAACAACATATACTCATCAGAAATTCTATAGTGCTCCCACTCACTTCTTTGGAAATATAAGTTTCTCGTAATCTTTGTATAAACCCAAAATCTTTGATCATCTCATCAAAGCGTATATTCCAATTCAGAGATGCTTACTCCAGTCCTTAGAAGGATTGCTGGAGCTTTGCATACTTGTTAGCATCTTTTTGGATTGACAAAACCTTCTGGTTGTATCACATACAACCTTTATTCAAGAAAATTGTCGAGGAAACCATCTTTTGACATCCGATCTGCAAGATTTCATAAATAATGCAGTAACTGCTAATATAATTCCAATAGACTCTTAGCATTGCTACGAGTGAGAAAGTCTCATCGTAGTCAACTCCTTGAACTTGTCAGAAAACATCTTAGCGACAAGTCAAGCTTTCTTAATGGTGACACATACCATCATTGTCTGTCTTCCCTTTTAAAATCCATCTGTACCCAATAGCCTTACGGCCATCAAGTAGTTCTTCCAAAGTCTACACTTTGTTTTCATACATGGATCCTCTCTCGGATTTTATGGCCTCGAGCCATTTGTCGGAATCTGGGCCCACCATCGCTTCTCCATAGCTCGTAGGTTCATTGTTGTCTAGCAACATGACCTCCAAGACAGGATTACGTACCACTCTAAAGTAGTACGCGTCCTTGTCGACCTACGAGGTTTGGTAGTGACTTGATCTGAAGTTTCATGATCAGTATCATCAGCTTCCACTTCAATTGGTTAGGCGCCACAGGAACAACTTCCTATGCCCTGCTACACACTAGTTGAAGTGACGGTTCAATAACCTTATCAAGTCTCCACCATCCTCCCACTCAATTCTTTCGAGAGAAAATTTCCTTGAGAAAAGACCCATTTCTAGAAACAATCACTTTTGCTTCGGATCTGAATTAGGAGGTATACCCAACTGTTTTGGGTGTCCTATGAAGATGTATTTATCCGCTTTGTGTTCGAGCTTATCAGGCTAAAACTTTTTCACATAAGCTTCGCAGCCCCAAATTTTTAAGAAACGACAGCTTAGGTTTCTCTAAACCATACTTCATACGGTGTCATCTCAACGGAATTACGTGGAGCCCAATTTAAAGTGAATGCGGTTGTCTCTAATGCCTAACCTATAAACGATAGTGGTAATTCGATAAGAGACATCATGGTATGCACCATATCCAATAGGGTGCATTTATGATGTTCGGACACACCATCACACTATGGTGCTCCAGGCGGTATTAGTTGTGAAACAGTTTCCACAGTGCCTTAATTGTGTACCAAACTCGTAACTCGGATATTCATCTCTATGATCATATCATAGACATTTTATCCTCTTGTCACGACAATCTTCAACTTCACTCTGAAATTACCTGAACCTTTCAATAATTCAGACTTGTGTTTCATCAAGTAAATATACTTAGCATCTACTCAAATCATCTGTGAAGTAAGAACATAACGATATCCACTGCGTGCCTCGGCACTCATTGGACTGCACACATCAAAATGTATTTCTTCCAACAAGTTGCTTTCTTGTTCCATCTCACTGAAAACGAGGCCTTTTAGTCATCTTGCCCATGTGGTATGATTTGCATGTCTCAAGTGATTCAAAATCAAATGAGTCAAAATGATCCATTTGCATGGAGTTTCTTCATGTGTATATACGAATAGACATGGTTCGCATGTCTCAAACTTTTCAAAAATGAGTGAGTCCAAAGATCCATTAACATGGAGCTTCTTCATGCGGTCTATACAAATATGACTCAAATGGCAGTGCCACAAGTAGGTGGTACTATCATTACTATCTTATATCTTTTGGCATGAACATGTGTATCACTACGATCGAGATTCAATAAACCATTCATTTTAGGTGCAAGACCATTGAAGGTATTATTCAACTAAACAGAGTAACCATTATTCTCCTTAAATGAACAACCGTATTGCAATAAACATAATCCAATCATGTCTATGCTCAACGCAAACACCAAATAACAATTATTTAGGTTTAACACTGTCGGCATTCTGGGAACGGGGTCCCTAGACCTGCCTGCCTGCGGCCTGCAGCGTGGCTCAGCCAGTGGCCCAGTATGGCCCGTCTTCATCAACAAACACTCAAGACCCTCGCGAGGGGCCATGCCTTGCGGGGCGGACGATGCAAGGCCTCCTTAGGGGCGGCCTCACCAGGCAGGCTCGCAAGGAGGCGGAGAGATCAAGGCGAGGGGTACCTCGCGTGGTGCCCGTGATGCAAGCCATGACGATCAAGACCAGGCGGGCGCCAGCCCGCGTAGTGTCCTTGTTTCCTCTTTGGTGCAAAGGGGGCAAGCGCAGTCGCGGAGTACCGAGGCATCAAGAAAATGTTTCCATATCGGTGCAACGAGACCAAGACCAGCAGAGCGGCAGGACGGAGGTCACCGTGGAGCCCAAGACGGCGTCACCACCAGTGCCTTTGGCAGTCAAAGTCCACCTTTAGTCAGGATAGCTTGTACTAGCTGTCCCCTTTCAAAATGGCCGTTGTTGGCTCCCTTCCCGCTCAATATTTGGGAAGAGGACCAGGGCCTCTATAAATAGGGCTAGCCACCACCGTAGAAGGGGGAGAAGGAGATCTAGAGCCAAGAAGAGGATTTGAACCTAGCTCACCACCACACCACCACAAGAACACCTCTCCTCGCGAGGCTGTTCTTCCTTTGTACTGTTCATCATCAGCCCAAGAGGCAATCCACCACACCACACACTGGATTAGGGTATTACACCACAACGGTGGCCCGAACCTGTATAAACCTCGTGCCTCTTGTATTGTTCATTATGCTAGCTTAGAATCGCGGCGAGGTTGTGGGGGTGTTTCGGTAGAGAGAAGATCTTCGTGCGCACCCCAGAGTTCGAACCTTAAGGGTTTTGCCGAAACCCAATATCCGACATTTGGCGCGTCAGGTAGGGGTGCGCCGAGATCTTTTCTCCGTTGATCTGCGTCCCATCGCTTCATCGCATCCATGGCAGATGCCCGCTGAGCTCGCGCCGAGCGGCGAGCTGCTCTCACCGCCCGCGTCGCCCAGACGGCTCCCGTCGATGGGCCTCCTCGTCGTTGTCCGGCGCTTGTCGCCAATGCCGCCACCGGCCCGGCGGGGAACGAGCAGCAAGCATCTTCGTTGCACCCTTCGGTTCGTCATCTCACGCTCGTCGCGCCCCCACGGACGCGCAGGCCGTGTTGCTCCTGGCACGTGAGCTCCTGCACTACCACCCCATTGACGACCTCTATGAAGAATGGCTCGCTCGCATCACCGAGCTCGTCAGTGCCGCAGGGGGCTCTCCCGCGCCGTCCCTCTCGCTGCCTCGCCCTCCGTCGTGCATGGGCGACGCGGCTCAGGGAGCGCCTCCGCCGCCTCCTCCCCAAGAAGGCGCCCTGGCTCCAAGGCGCGCGGCCCCTGGACGTGACCTACCGTGTCCAGCGCCCGCGCGGCAAGAAAGAAGCTGCCAAGAAATCCCTCGGCCTCAAGAAGGTGCTCCCATGCTCCCTGCACCAGCATGACAAGACCGCATCCCTGCACCAGCACGCCAATACCCCGTGCTGCCCCTGGCGGCGGCGCGCAGGAACCATCAAGAGCAAGCCCCGCGTCTGCAAAGGGCTCCGGTGGCCACCGCAAGCTGCCGTGCCTTCACCACTGAGCTGCGTAGCGTCGCCTGGCCGGGCAAGTTCAAGCCGGACCTCCCTCCTCGCTACGACGGTACTGCCAACCCTGCGGAGTTCCTGTAGCTCTACAAGCTAGGCATCGAGGCAGCAACGAAGACGAAAAGGTCATGGCGAACTGGTTTCCCATGGCGCCCGCACCTGGCTCCTGAACCTGCCTCACGGCTCGATCTTCTCTTGGGACGAGATGTGCAGCCGCTTCATCGCCAACTTCCAGGGCACTCGCCACCGCCCCCTGGCCGCGAGTGACCTGCGCTGCATCAAGCAGCAGCCTGGAGAGACCCTCCAGAAGTACATCCAGTGTTTCAACAACGCTCCCCTTAAGATCCCCAAGGTGACGGACGAGGCCATCATCTCAGCGTTCTCTAATGGCGTCCGCGACATCAAGATGAAGGAGGAGCTCGCCATCCACAAGGATCTGTGCACATCCCTGGAGCTATTCAACCTGGCGACCAAGTGCGCAAGAGCTGAAGAGGGGCGCCTCTCCCTTCTCGAGCTTCCAGCTGCTGACCCAGAAGAGAAGAAAGCCAAGGCCAAGGACATGAAGCGCAAAGGAGCAGCCGTACTCGCAGAAGAACCAGACACGAAGCGCGGCAGGGACCAGATGGAGTCATCCAAGGGTAGTCAATTCTGCGCCTACCACAACCTCCACACCCACAACACCAACGAATGCCAGGAGCTCAGGGTCGTTCGAGAAGGACGCTTCGGTCGACGCCCCGAGCGCAATGACCGTGGCTATGACCGAGGAGGAGGACGAGGCGGAGGATGATGGGATGACCAAGGCCCTCGCCAGGAGTGGCATGACCGACCTCGTGAGGATCGCTGGCAGGACCAGCCTTGCGAGGGTGCCTAGAGGGATCAGCCTCGCGAGGACCACCCGCAGGGCAACGCAAGCCTTCTTCCTCTGCCGCCACCGCCAAGAAGGAATGATGACCACCACCAGGACAAGGGGGCTAGGGGATTCCAGGAGCCACGTGCTATCGCTTGCATCTTGGGCGGTGCCCAGGCCCCAGCTTCTCAGTGCATCTTCAAGTAGTTTGCTCGTGAGTCATCAACAACGTGCAAGTTACCAGGACCCTCATCGATGGCAGCGCAGGGCTCAATGTTCTGTCCGTCGAGATGTTCAACAGCCTTCAAGTGCCATATGATCAACTTCAGCCTACCAAGGCTTTCTCAGGAGTTACTGACGGCTCCACCACCCTGATAGGACAGGTCCGCCTCCCTGTCACCTTCGGACAGCGCAACAACTACCACACTGAGCTCATCGACTTCGATGTCGCCCACATCCGCCTGCCATACAATGCCATCCTCGGGCATCCGGCCCTGGCCAAGTTCATGGCAGTAACCCACCATGGCTACAATGTCCTCAAGATGGTAGGAAGCGACGGAATCATCACAGTCCCCTGCGAAGAGAAAGATGCACTGTGCTCCCTTGAGCGCGCCTTCCAAGCTGCATCAATCGAGGACCCGGACAGCAAGGGCGAGAACCCTCCTAAGGCAGTCCCCAAGAAGAAGAAGACATCGCCCAGCTCAAGGCCTCAGGAGGTTGGCATTTCAGGAGGTGCCGCATCAGGATCCGCGCCCGTGCAAGGGGAGCCTCCTTCCATCGCATAGGAAGGCGCGCTTGGCGCCCTCCTCGGGCAGGGCTTGGGGGCTCTCTTCTGCAGGGCCTCAGACTTTGCCAAAATCATGAGGGAGGCGCTCGGGCACCACTTGGAGGCGTGCTTCACAGCATGTTTCCCTCAGGAAGTCTCAGGGCGTGGAAAGCCCAACCCTCAGGAGTTCATCACCGAGACCACACAGGAGCTTCAAGAAGCAAGAGCCATGCGCGGCAATCGCCATTTGCCTGGCGTAGCTCCCCATCCAGGTGAGGATGGCGGGCTGCGTGTCTGCATCGATTTCCCAGGGCTCGACCAATCCGCGTCTCAGGAGCGCCTCTGGCCTTCACGCGTGGGATGTTGTGAGGGTCTGTCGCACAACTACGTTCGCATGCGTTTCGGCCTGCCGAACGCGGCTGCTACCCACCAGCACCATCTGCGGAGCATTCTGGCGGCTCAGGAGGCCAGGCATCATGCGGTCCTGGTGGAGATGGAGATGGTCCTCGAGGAACTGCCTGGACCCCCAGAGCCTCCCGAGGCTCAGGGCTTTGGTGGCTCGTGAGGTCGGCCTCTTCACCCGCATCTTCAGCTACTCCAACACCCCCTCTACAATGGTACCAGGTGACATCTTTCGAGTTCATTTCAGCTGGGAGCGCCCTCAGGGCTGCATCATTCCCAGGCCGCATGGGTCTGTCCATGCGGCATGTATCCCTTTTGCTTATGTCCTTAGTTTACCTTGCTGGGGGCGCCCCTCGGGCTGCATCACCCCCAAGCCGCTCGGGCCTGACCTAGTGGCATGTATCCCTCCTGTATTTATCTAAGTTGATTTGCCCTTCATGCTTCCTGCCTATGATTATCACCTGCCGCCTACCACGGGCCTCCTCTCCCTCATACAAATCGCTTGTGCATTAAAAGGGGGGCTCCTGAGCATCGCAACTCAGGAGCTCTTACTGGCTCTCCAGCCCTCACCCCCTGGCCTTGTCCACGGCATCGCAACCTGGCATACCAGCGGCAGCTGAGCTCGCTCGAGGGCTGGGACCTGAGGACATAGAGCATTTGTATCTAACCATCTCGCAGGAACGCACAGCCATCCAAGGCTCAAGATCAGGCGCAACCCGCCTTGAGGTAGGGCCTCGTGAGTCCCGCGCTGGCTCACGAGTGCCCAGATACACCTCGTCTAGCCCTACCGTGCAAGCCACGTGTCAGGGCGGGGCTGTACGCGCCCCGGGGGCTCCTCCCGGAGGGGGGCCCCCTCCCACGTACCAGTGAAAGCACCATGCTCCGCGCTGGCTGACGACACTACCGAGGAGCGGCTATGCCCGTACACATACGAAAGCGCTATGCTCCGCGCTGGTGATAAACAACTAAGGGCAGCCCACGGCCGTATCAACCTCAAGGAGCCCAGAGCTCAGTGTCTGGCCTCATCGCAACACCTTCCCTTGGGAGCGTCACACGAGCGAGCTGGACACGGGGGTTGCGCCAAGGTCACGCCCGAGCGCACGCCACCTAGCTAGGTCCTTCGGACCTGGTCGTCGCGCGCCCCTCCCCGAGCGGAGCCAAGGTATGAAGACCGTTTGAACGTCAAGGGGGACTCCTGAGCATCGCGACTCAGGAGCCTAACTGGTCACGTAGCCCCTCACTCCTTAGTTCCGCAAGGCTAATGGCGGTTGAGGTATGCGCGGGGCCGGGCCCGGCCGACGTAGAACGCCAGACCTACCCCTACATTCCCTCCCTATTTTCTGTTTGCGCGTTAAGGGGGACTCCTGAGAATCGCGGCTCAGGATCCTAACTTGTCACGTAGCCCCTCACTCCTTGGTCCCGTCCTAGTGATCTGGTCAGGGCTAACAGCGGTTGAGGTATGCACGGGGCCGGGCTCTGCCGACGTAGAACATAAAGCAAATAGGAAGAAAACTGCAAGATTTCGAAGCAAATCCAGAAGCAAATATTACAAACCATAATTGTCTTCGCAATACCAAACGCAAGTTTAAACGCCTCCACGAGGCACGGTGCACATTGCAGGAGTTGAAATAGGAAAGAAATCGCGAGAAGATCACCCTTGGACAATGCCGTCATTCGCCAGGGGCTCCGCCTCTGTGATGGTGTCGCCCCCGCCAGCTCCACCTCCCAAGGCCACGGGATCAGCAACACCCGCCGTGGGTGCAGTGGCAAAGGCGAGGAACTTTGCCAGCAAGGCTTCCACCTGGCCCTTCACAGCTTCAGCAGCGGCGGCGAAGCGCTCGTTATCCACGAGCTCCAGCAGTTTGTCAAGATTGGCGCCAGGGTCGCGAAGGTAGACGTGGCTGAAGACGCGCGTCAGCGCCGCAGAAGAAAGCACGCGAGCTTCAACCTTGGCCATGGGGCCGACGCCGGCCACAACTTCCTCGAGCGCCTCGACCAAGAAGGGAAGCAGCTGGGCGGGGCCATCCTTGGCGCCAGCCAGCGGCTTCTCCAAGCCGCTCTCATAGAGCGTCTTCAGCACCTTGTGAGACCTCTCCTCAAGGAGCATGAAGGCCACGCTGTCCTCGGCCAGGACCTTTGCCTTGGCATCCAACTCGGCCCTCTCCGCCTTCAACTTCTGCTCCAGCGTCCCCAGCCGGCCGCGTTTAGCGGTCAGCTCGGCATCACGGTCCCCGATGGCATCCTCCCGAGCCTTCATCTCCTCCTCCTTCACCTGGTGGTCGCGAGCTTCCTTGGCGAGCTCATCGCACAAACCCTGCAGCTTGGCCTCCAGCACCTTGCAGCGGTCCTAGGCGACCATGGCATCCTTCAATGCCGCATCGCGGGCAGCGGCAGCCTGGGTGGCGGCCTGCTTCTCCTCCTCAGAGGCTGCCGTGGCTAGCCTTAGCGCCGCCCGGATGGAGGTGTCAGAATGAAGCCAGCCAGAGACCAACTCCAGGGGTCCGGCTACCAGATGGGAGTCGGTGCCTTGAAGGTCTTCTCGCAGCTGACCCAACTCAGAAAGGGCGCGGTCCAAGACAACAGAGGAGGCAGAAGAACCCGGAACCAGCGTGCAGGAGGAGAAGGCGGCAGCGTAACCACGACCCGGGAGACTGGGGGCTCCTGAGCCTTGGCTACCTCAGCAACAGCATCAGGCGCCGGCACCTCCGGAGCCAGCGGGGCCATGGAGGCTGGCACCCCGCCAGAGCGCTCCTCCGGGCCTCGCGAGGACGATCGGGCAGGGGAGGTGCGAAATTCACCGCCTCCCATATATGAAGGCACGGCCGCAGCACATGTGTCTGCCCCAGACGGAGCCACTGTGTCCTCCTTCTTCTTCTTCGCCGCAAGTGGCAGCCTAACCAATTGATGGAGAGCGACAAGCCCCGGCAGCAAAAGCAAGAACAAGACGAAGTTCGAGCACTTACTGGTCAATCACGGCATAGGCCACCGACCTCTTGCCGAGCTTAAAGCTCGAGATCCTCTTGGTCCTGGGTGCGGCCTCGAGAGGTCCAGGAGCAAAAGAAGGTGCACCAAAAGGGCTGGAGGCGGCTTCGGGCAGATCCTGGGCGGAAGCGGCCCCTTGGGAGATCAGCGCCGACATGTCCTTCTTCGTGATCGCGTTTGGATCCTCTTCCTTCCGCGTGGCGTCGCCCTCGTCATTATCCGGCGAGGTGCGGAGGATGCTGGCCCTGCGCCGGGGAGAGGTCTCCCCGGTCCCTTTTATGGTCGCCTCCGAGTCGCGCACCTCCTCTTCTTCGTCTTCCTCTACTCCCCCGCGGGAGTCGCCTGAAGACACTTCCACCGGCACCGTCGCCCCCTAGGCCACAGGAGGCACCGCCGGCACCAGACCACGCCCATCAAAGGTGGGCATGGCATCCATGACCTGTTTCCAGTCCTGCTGGAGGAACAGGGGGTCAGGAGCACCCTCCAGGCCTTCCAGGTCGTCTCCAACCAGGAGGCGAAGAGCTGCGGCCAGATCCTCGTCGGCCAAGGCTGCCGGGTTCAGGCGAAGCTCGTCGTCTTTGCCCCCAAGCGTCCATAATGGGCGCAAGTGTGCCTGAAGCGGAGTCACCCGCTGCATCAGGAACTCCCTCAGGAGCGTGGCCCCTGTCAGCTTCGCCGCCTTCGCGTTACCCGGCCTCAGGTCGGCATTCATCTTCTCCAGCACCAACTTCGCCCAGTAATCGGTAAGCTTCGCGCGAGACCACCCTTCGTCAGACTGGGGTGGCTCCATTGGCAACGCCAACCGGGAGTGGATACATCTGGCATCCATCATGACCCACTTGCTCCCGAAGCCGTCGACACTCTTCCCGGTCTTAGAGATCGCGTTGGCCTTGGAGTATGCGACGAAGTTGGCGCATGCCGAGTTATGCCCGCTGTTGATTCGGAGGGAGAAGAAGTGGTGCAGCAAAGCCACGGATGGCATCACCCCAACATGCGCCTCGCAGTAGTAGGCGAAAATCGACAAAAGGAGAACAGAGTTGGGATGGAGGTGAAGGGCCTGCAACCTGTAATGGTGGAGGACGGCGTAGAAGAACTCGGAGAAGGGAGGAACTAGGCCGGCGACGACGGTGTTCATGAAGAAGGGGTGGAAGGTGCTCCCCTTAGCCTCCGGCTCGGCGGAGCCAGCCCGGAGTTCGGTCTCCCCCATCTCACTACCCTCCACTGCCGTCATCAAGCGCGTAGCGACGAGATTCTTCTCCGACATGTTGGGGGCATCCAGGGCCGGCGAATACCAAGCCGGCAGCGCGTCGGCCTTGCCTTTGCGGGGCCGCATTGCTTGCTGAAAGGGGAGGAATGGAGCGGATCTGGAGATCTCATAAGCAAGGGAGCGAGGAAGGGGATCTAGAGCAAGACGAAGGAGAGCAATGAAGGCAAGCCTTACCTAGACCAGCCTTTTGTCAGTCGGGCAGTTTCCGAGGAAGCGTGGGGAAGCAGAGACGTCCATGTCCAATTAATCGCCACGCGGCGACCAAGGTCGCAGGCTGTTGGGGCCCGCGGCGCTCCGCACTTGCCCTTTGGCTTCGCTGCTAAGCCAAGTCTGAGCACGCCTTGGGCCCGGGGGCTACTGTCGGCGTTCTGGAAACGGGGGTCCCAGACCTGCCTGCCTGCGGCCTACAGCATGGCTCAGCCAGTGGCCCAGTACGGCCCATCTTCATCAACAAACACTCAAGACCCTCACGAGGGGCCAAGCCTCGCGGGGCGGACGATGCAAGGCCTCCTCAGGGGCGGCCTCACCAGGCAGGCTCGCGAGGAGGCAGAGAGATCAAGGCGAGGGGTACCTCGCGAGGTGCCCGTGACGCAAGCCATGACGATCAAGACCAGGCGGGTACCAGCCCGCGCAGTGTCCTCGTTTCCTCTTTGGTGCAAAGGGGGCAAGCGCAGGCGCGGAGTACCGAGGCATCAGGCAAAGAGTTCCATATCGTTGCAACGAGACCAAGACCAGCAGAGCGGCAGGATGGAGGTCACCGTGGAGCCAAGAGGGCGTCACCACTAGTGCCTTTGGCCGTCGAAGACCACCTTTAGTCAGGATAGCTTGTACTAGCTGCCCCCTTTCAAAATGGTCATTGTTGGCTCTCTTCCCGCTCAATATTTGGGAAGAGGACTAGGGCCTCTATAAATAGGGCTGGCCACCACCGTCGAAAGGGGGAGAAGGAGATCTAGAGCCAAGAAGAGGATCCGAACCTAGCTCACCAACACACCACCACAAGAACACCTCTCCTCGCGTGGTTGTTCTTCCTCTGTACTGTTCACCATCAGCCCAAGAGGCAATCCACCACACCACACACTGGATTAGGGTATTACACCACAATGGTGGCCCGAACCAGTATAAACTTCGTGCCTCTTGTGTTGTTCATCGTGCTAGCTTAGAATCGCGGCGAGGTTGTGGGCGTGCTTCGGTAGGGAGAAGATCTTCGTGCGCACCGCAGAGTTCGAACCTTAAGGGTTTTGCCGGAACCCGATATCCGACAAACACCAATCCCGATGGTAGACGGAGCATGTTATGTTTGATCACATCAACCTTGGAAACACTTCCGACACATGTCGTCAACTCACCTTTAGCTAGTCTCCGTTTATTCTGTAGCTTTTATCTCGAGTTACTAACACTTAGCAACCGAACCGGTATCTAATACCCTGGTGCTACTAGGAGTACTAGTGAAGTACACATTAATATAATGTATATCCAATATACTTCTGTCGACCTTGCCAGCCTTCTCATCTACCAAGTATCTAGGGTAGTTCTACTTCGGTGACCGTTCCCCTCATTACAGAAGCACCTAGTCTCGGGTTTGGGTTCAACCTTGGGTTTCTTCACTAGAGCAGCAACTGATTTTCTGTTTCATGAAGTATCCCTTCTTGCCCTTGCCCTTCTTGAACTAGTGGTTTTACTAACCATCAACAATTGATGCTCCTTCTTGATTTCTACTTTTGCGGTGTCAAACATCGTTAATAGTTCAAGGATCATCATATCTATCCCTGATATGTTATAGTTCATCACGAAGCTCTAGTAGCTTGGTGGCAGTGACTTTGGAGAACCATCACTATCTCATCTAGAAGATTAACTCCCACTCGATTCAAGCGATTGTAGTACTTCGACAATCTGAGAACATGCTCAACAATTGAGCTTTTCTCCCTTAGTTTGCAGGCTAAGAAACTTGTCAGAGGTCTCACACCTCTTGATGTGGGCATGAGCCTGAAATCCCAATTTCAGCTCTTGGAACATCTCATATGTTTCGCGACATTTCAAAAATGTCTTCGGTGCCCCAACTCTAAACCGTTTAACATTATGCACTGAACTATCACGTAGTCATCAAAACGTGTATGCCTGATGTTCGCAACATCCACAGACGACGCTCGAGGTTCAGCACACCGAGCGGTGCATTAAGGACATAATCCTTCTATGCAGCAATGAGGACAATCCTCATTTTACGGACCCAGTCCGCCTAATTGCTACTGTCAACTTTTAACTAATTTTTTTCTCTAGGAACATATCTAAAATAGTAGAACTAAAGCGTAAGCTACGACATAATTTGCAAAGACCTTTTGACTATGTTCATGATAATTAATTTCATCTAATAAATTATTTAGTGAACTCCCACTTAGATAGACATCCCTCTAGTCATCTAAGTGATACATGATCCGGGTCAACTAGGCCGTGTCCGATCATCACGTGAGACGGACTAGTCATCATCGGTGAAACATCTTCTTGTTGATCGTATCTACTATACGACTCATGTTCGACCTTTCGGTCTGTTGTGTTCCGAGGCCATGTCTGTACATGCTAGGCTCGTCAAGTCAACCTAAGTGTTTTGCATGTGTAAATATGGCTTACACCCGTTGTATGCGAATGTTAGAATCTATCACACCCGATCATCATGTGGTGCTTCGAAACAACGAACTTTCACAACAGTGCACAGTAAGAGGGAACACTTTCTTGAAATTTTATGAGGGGTCATCTTATTTATGCTATCGTCGTTCTAAGCAAATAAGATGTAAACATGACAAACATCACATGCAAATCATAGAGTGACATGATATGGCCAATATCATCTTGCGCCTTTGACCTTCATCTTTGAGGCGTGGCATGATCACCTTCGTCACCGGCATGACACCATGATCTCCATCATCATGATCTCCATCATCGTGTCTTCATGAAGTTGTCTCGCCAACTATTACTTCTACTACTATGGCTAACGGTTAGCAATAAAGTAAAGTAATTACATGGCATTTTCAATGACACATGGGTCATGCAATAAATTAAGACAAATCCTATGGCTCCTGCCGGTTGTCATACTCATCGACATGCAAGTCGTGATTCCTATTACAAGAACATGATCAATCTCATACATCATATATCATTCATCACATTCTTTTGGCCATATCACATCACATAGCATATCCTGCAAAAATAAGTTAGACGTCCTCTAATTGTTGTTGCGTGTTTTACGTGGCTGCTCTGGGTTTCTAGCAAGAACATTTCTTACCTACACAAAAGCCACAACGGTGATATGCCAATTGCTATTTACCCTTCATAAGGACCCTTTTCATCAAATTCGATCTGACTAAAGTGGGAGAGACTGGCACCCGCTAGCCACCTTATGCAACAAGTGCATGTCAGTCGGTGGAACCTGTCTAACGTAAGCGTATGTGTAAGGTCGGTCCGGGCCGCTTCATCCCACAATACCGCCGAAACAAGATAGGACTAGTAATGGTAAGCAAATTGAACAAACAAACGCCCACAACTACTTGTGTTCTACTCGTGCATAGAATCTACGCAATAGACCTCGCTCATGATGCCACTGTTGGGGAACGTAGCAATAATTCAAAATTTTCTATGCATCACCAAGATAAATCTATGAAGATTGTAGCAACAACAGAGGGAGAGGCTGAGCATCTTCATACCTTTGAAGATCGCTAAGCGGAAGCGTCACTAGAACTCGGATGAGGGAGTCGTACTCGCGGCGATTCGAATCACGGAAGATCCGATCTAACGCCAAACAGACAGTGCCTCCGCGTTCAACACACGTACAACCCGGGGACGTCTCCTCCTTCTTGATCCAGCAAGGGGAGAGGAGAAGTTGAGGGAGAGCTCCGGCAACACGACGGCGTGGTGGTGGAGCTTGCAGTTCTCCGGCAGGGCTTCGCCAAGCACTACGGAGGAGGAGATGGTGTTGGAGAGGGGGAGGGCTGTGCTAGGGGAAGGGTGCGGCAGCCCTCCCACATCCCCTCTATTTTTAGGGGCAAGGGAGAGGGGGGCGGCCCCCTCCAGATGGATCTAGAGGGGGGCGGCAGACAAAGGGGGAGGCTTTCCCCCCAAGCCAAGGGGGCGCCCCCTTTAGGGTCCTCCCCCAACCCTAGGTGCATGGGCCCTAGGGGGTGCCGCCCAGCCCACTTAGGGGTTGGTTCCCCTCTGTATTCAGCCCATGGGGCCCTCCAGGGCAGGTGGACCCTCCCGATGGACCCCCGGAACCCTTTCGGTGGTCCCGATACAATACCGATACACCCCCGAACACTTCCGGTGACCAAAAAGGACTTCCCATATATAAATCTTTGTCTCTGGACCATTCCAGAACTCCTCGTGATGTCTGGGATCTCATCCGGGACTCCGAACAACATTCGGTAACTGCATACTAATTCCCATAACAACTCTAGCATCACAAAACCTTAAGTGTGTAGACCCTACGGGTTCGGGAAATGCAGACATGACCGAGACAACTCTCTGGCCAATAACCAACAGTGGGATCTAGAAACCCATGTTGGCTCCCACATGTTCCACGATGATTGTCGGTGTCAAAACCGGCGGATCTCGGGTAGGGGGTCCCGAACTGTGCGTCTAGGCGGATGGTAACAGGAGACAAGGGACACGATGTTTTTTACCCAGGTTCGGGCCCTCTCGATGGAGGTAAAACCCTACTCCTGCTTGATTGATATTGATGATATGGGTAGTACAAGAGTAGATCTACCATGAGATCAAGGAGGCTAAACCCTAGAAGCTAGCCTACGGTATGATTGTATGTTGTGTATGTTGTCCTACAGACGAAAGCCCTCCGGTTTATATAGATACCGGAGAGGGCTAGGGTTACACAGAGTCGGTTACAATGGTAGGAGATCTACGTATCCGTATTGCCAAGCTTGCCTTCCACGCCAAGGAAAGTCCCATCCGGACACGGGGCGGAGTCTTCAATCTTGTATCTTCGTAGTCTTGATAGTCCGGCGGACATTGATAGTCCGGCTGTCCGGACACCCCCTAGTCCAGGACTCCCTCATTAGCCCCCGAACCAGGCTTCAATGATGATAAGTCCAGCGCATCTATAGTCTTCGGCGTTGCAAGGCGGGTTCTCCCTTCAAATTCCATGTACCTGTCGAACAGTGTCCGGCTTCATCTTGAATACTGTGTTCCTCGGCTTCTACGCCAAATAATGGCCCTCTTCCACGCGTCGCACGAATGCGAAAAGCCAGGGTGTTTTTTGCATTTCACCCCCAATTGCGCGAGTTGACCGCCTACAAAAGAGGCAAGAATCCAGATCCAAACCACACCGTCTTCCTCCCGCGAATACTCCATCGAAGCGCCTTTGACCTAGAAATCCATTCCACCATGGATCGTCAACACGGCTCTTCTTCGCGTGCTCCCAGCCCATCGCCGGGGAGTTGGAGGAGGTGCTCTATTTCGCACAACGAGCTCGAGAAGCTCCAAACGGGGGGATTCCTCCCTCCGGCCATTATGATCCCAGTCCGGGCCGGACTGGTTACTTATCAAGGTGGGAGACAGGTGGAGGACACTCCCAGCCCCAATAAGGGGGAGCGAGTATGTTTTGTCCCTTATCTGACAAGGGGACTCGGATTTCCAATACATCCGTTCCTCCGCGGGCTCCTGAAGTTCTACGGACTCCAGCTCCACCACCTTACGCCCGCCTCTGTCCTGCATATCGCGGGCTACGTAGCTCTTTGCGAGCTATTCCTGGGCATTGAGCCCCATTTCGCATTGTGGAAGAGGCTGTTTTGCCTCGTACCCCGTTCTTACCAGGGGTCCATATATCAAGTGGGCGGCGCCGAAATATGGCACATCGCCGGGACCGGATACCTATCCGGCACTCCCAAGAGGGCGTCCGAAGATTGGCCCTCGGAATGGTTTTATATAGAAGACGCTCCGCTACCAGACCCAGTTCTGATCGGCCTCCCGGAGTTTAATGCTGCTCCCTTGAAGAAACGCCTCAGCTGGCGCCCGCGGAGCCCCCGATTGGAGGAAGACAAGAGCGTCCATTACTTGATGGGCCGGATAAGATTAATGGCTCATTCCGGCTTGACCATGATTGGAGTCATGGCGACATGCATCAAGCGAGGGGTACAACCACTGCAATACAAAGGCCACCCCATGTGGGATTTCAACGGGGAAGACGATGCTACCCAGCATGGCCGCAACGGGCCAAATTCGACCGAGGATCTGGTGAAGATCCTGTCCAGCCTGTACAAGGGGGAGAAGGAGTATTTCCTTCGAACGAACCCTTTGAATGGGTTTTCCATGATCAACCCCAGAGGATGGGTAAGTGAACACCTTGAAGGGCCCAGCCCGTGCTTTCGACGATCTGAGAAGTCATTGTCGAAGCGGCGGCCGGGCAGGCGGTCATGAGAAAACCACCAAGCCGGATAGTTTGGCCGGCGGCCAAGGCCCCTCCGGCAAAAACACCATCTTTGAAGACGGGCGGAGGCATCCGCTCTATCGGTGACGACACAGAGGAACTCTCAATGAAAGCACCAATGTCGGTGTCAAAACCGGCGGATCTCGGGTAGGGGGTCCCGAACTGTGCGTCTAGGCGGATGGTAACAGGAGACAAGGGACACGATGTTTTTTACCCAGGTTCGGGCCCTCTCGATGGAGGTAAAACCCTACTCCTGCTTGATTGATATTGATGATATGGGTAGTACAAGAGTAGATCTACCACGAGATCAAGGAGGCTAAACCCTAGAAGCTAGCCTACGGTATGATTGTATGTTGTGTATGTTGTCCTACAGACTAAAGCCCTCCGGTTTATATAGATACCGGAGAGGGCTAGGGTTACACAGAGTCGGTTACAATGGTAGGAGATCTACGTATCCGTATTGCCAAGCTTGCCTTCCACGCCAAGGAAAGTCCCATCCGGACACGGGGCGGAGTCTTCAATCTTGTATCTTCGTAGTCTTGATAGTCCGGCGGACATTGATAGTCCGGCTGTCCGGAAACCCCCTAGTCCAGGACTCCCTCAATGATCTCATCGGATGAACCACGATGTCGGGGATTCAATCAATCCCGTATACAATTCCCTTTGTCAACCGATACGTTACTTGCCCGAGATTCGATCGTCGGTATCCCAATACCTCGTTCAATCTCGCTACCGGCAAGTCACTTTACTCGTTCCGTAACGCATGTTCCCGTGGCTAACTCATTAGTCACGTTGAGCTCATTATGATGATGCATTGCCGAGTGGGCCCAGAGATACCTCTCCGTCATACGGAGTGACAAATCCCAGTCTCAATTCGTGCCAACCCAACAGACACTTTCGGAGATACCTGTAGTGCACCTTTATAGCCACCCAGTTACGTTGTGACGTTTGGTACACCCAAAGCATTCCTCCAGTATCCGGGACTTGCACAATCTCATGGTCTAAGGAAAGATACTTGACATTAGAAAAGCTCTAGCAAACGAACTACACGATCTTGTGCTATGCTTAGGATTGGGTCTTGTCCATCGCATCATTCTCCTAATGATGTGATCCCGTTATCAATGACATCCAATGTCCATGGTCAGGAAACCATAACCATCTATTGATCAATGAGCTAGTCAAATAGAGGCTCACTAGGGACATGTTGTGGTCTATGTATTCACACATGTATTATGGTTTCCGGTTAATACAATTATAGCATGATCAACAGACAATTATCATGAACAAGAAAATATAATAATAACCATTTTATTATTGCCTCTAGGGCATATTTCCAACAACTTGTGCCGACTGGAGCTGGGTTGATGGTGCTGATGACCCACAAGTATAGGGGATCTATCTTAGTCCTTTCGATAAGTAAGAGTGTCGAAACCAACGAGGAGCAGAAGGAAATGATAAGCGGTTTTCAGCAAGGTATTCTCTGCAAGTACTGAAATAAGTGGTAACAGATAGTTTTGTGATAAGATAAATTGTAACGAGCAACAAGTAACAAAAGTAAATAAAGTGCAGCAAGGTGGCCCAATCCTTTTTGTAGCAAAGGACAAGCCTGGACAAACTCTTATAATAGGAAAAGCGCTCCCGAGGACACATGGGAATATCGTCAAGCTAGTTTTCATCACGCTCATATGATTCGCGTTCGGTACTTTGATAATTTGATATGTGCGTGGACCGGTGCTTGGGTGCTGTTCTTACTTGAACAAGCATCCCACTTATGATTAACCTCTATTGCAAGCATCCGCAACTACAACAAAAGTATTAAGGTAAACCTAACCATAGCATGAAATATATGGATCCAAATCAGCCCCTTACAAAGCAACACATAAACTAGGGTTTAAGCTTCTGTCACTCTAGCAACCCATCATCTACTTATTACTTCCCAATGCCTTCCTCTAGGCCCAAATAATGGTGAAGTGTTATGTAGTCGACGTTCACATAACACCACTAGAGGTTACAACATACATCTCATCAAAATATCGAACGAATACCAAATTCACATGACTACTAATAGCAAGACTTCTCCCTTGTCCTCTGGAACAAACGTAACTACTCACAAAGCATATTCATGTTCATAATCAGAGGGGTAATAATATGCATAAAGGATATGAACATATGATCTTCCACCAAATAAACCAACTAGCATCAACTACAAGGAGTAATCAACACTACTAGCAACCTACTAGCACTAATCCCGGACTTGGAGACAAGAATTGGATACAAGAGATGGTTTGGAGATGAGATGGTGCTGGTGAAGATGTTGATGGAGATTGACCTCTCCTGATGAGAGGAGCGTTGGTGATGATGATGGTGATGATTTCCCCCTCCCGGAGGGAAGTGTCCCCGGTAGAACAGCTCTGCCGGAGCCCTAGATTGGTTCCGCCAAGGCTTCGCCTCGTGGCGGTGGAGTCTCGTCCCGAAAGGTTGCCTTCTATTTTTTTCTCATTGAAAGACTTCATATAGGAGAAGATGGGCGTCGGAGAGCCACCAGGGGGCCCATGAGGTAGGGGGGCGCGCCCCAGGGGGCGCCCCCCACCCTCGTGACCAGGGTGTGGACCCCCTGGCCTTCATCTTTGGCGATGATTTTTCTTTATTTATTTTAAGATATTCCGTGGAGTTTCAGGACTTTTGGAGTTGTGCAGAATAGGTCTCCAATATTTGCTCCTTTTCCAGCCCAGAACTCTAGCTGCCGGCATTCTCCCTCTTCATGTAAACCTTGTAAAATAAGAGAGAATAGCCATAAGTATTGTGACATAACGTGAAATAACATCCTATAATGCCATAAATATTGATATAAAAGCATGATGCAAAATGGACGTATCAGGCGCTCACGATCGTCCAGCTCCCACTGAAGCCGTTCGAGGTAATCGCGCTCAGCCAGGGTGGCCAGGTGAGTCGACTCCATGGCCAATGCCTCAGGGGTCATCCCGGTGATGGGGGTGTGTCGGTGTCAAAACCGGCGGATCTCGGGTAGGGGGTCCCGAACTGTGCGTCTAGGCGGATGGTAACAGGAGACAAGGGACACGATGTTTTTTACCCAGGTTCGGGCCCTCTCGATGGAGGTAAAACCCTACTCCTGCTTGATTGATATTGATGATATGGGTAGTACAAGAGTAGATCTACCACGAGATCAAGGAGGCTAAACCCTAGAAGCTAGCCTATGGTATGATTGTATGTTGTGTATGTTGTCCTACGGACTAAAGCCCTCCGGTTTATATAGATACCGAAGAGGTCTAGGGTTACACAGAGTCGGTTACAATAGTAGGAGATCTACGTATCCGTATCGCCAAGCTTTCCTTCCACGCCAAGTAAAGTACCTTCCGGACACGAGCCGGAGTCTTCAATCTTGTATCTTCGTAGTCTTGGAGTCCGGCGGACATTGATAGTCCGGCTGTCCGAACACCCCCTAGTCCAGGACTCCCTCAATAGCCCCTGAACCAGTCTTCAATGACGATAAGTCCGGCGTGCATAATGTTCGGCATTGCAAGGCGGGTTCCTCCCTTGAATAATCTAGAGAAGATAATGAACACCAGGATAGTGTCCGGCTCTGCAAAATAAATTCCACATTCCACCGTAGAGAGAATAAAATGTACACTTAGTTCAATCTGCTGACATATTACGCGGCGTGACATCACACCGCCACCAGGCTTTTGTTTGAATCATTATACCACCTCAGCATGTTTAGCGAAGCGGTTTCCTTGGCACGTCTTGTCGAAGCAGAGATCGTGTTCCCCTTATTCCGGGATTCTCATCAATACGTGCGTGGGTAACCCAACCGCTCCCGTCGCCACGCCTCCTCTATCGAAGGGGAATTCCAAACGGTCACGGAGACGGCCCTTGGTATTTTTTCCCCTCTATAAGAGGACCAAGGCTCGCCATTGTTCTTCAATCTCGCATCGAATCTCTTCCCCGCTCCCGGTTCCAACACCCAGAGCCTCAGATTCGAGCACTTCGGATCCTTAATCATGTCCGGCTCCGACCTCCAGGGCCGGTGGATGCCCTCCTCCGTCACGGAGGAAGACATATTGAAGCTGCGTGAGGCCAAGTACCTGGCCTACGAGGTTTCGCACAGGTTGCCTGCCCAAGGGCAGGCTTTGCCAGCCCCCGAGCCCGGTGAATACGTCGTTTTCGTATCCCACCTCCGTCGGGGTTTAGGCTTCCCGACGGATCCCTTCGTGAGAGGGCTCCTGTTCTACTACGGGCTGGACTTTCACGACTTGGCTCCGGAGTCCATCCTCCATATCTCCGCATTCATTATCGTCTGCGAGGCCTTCCTCCGCGTCATTCCCCACTTCGGCTTATGGCTGAAGACCTTCAAGGTGGAGCCGAAGATGATCGGGGGGCGCCAAGCGGAGTGCGGCGGGGCGACCATAAGCAAAAAGGTCGATGCCCCGTGGCTCGAGGGTTCCTTCCAAGAGGAACTTGGATTGTGGCAGCAGGAGTGGTTCTACATCACCGCTCCAAGGGGCAGCAAGCAAAAGCCGCCGCCCTCATTCCGCCCGGGACCTCCACGCCAACTGATGTCGTGGGTCAACCAAGGGCTCAATTGGGGGCCGTCCGAAGACGTGCCTTCACTGCAGGGCCGGATTCGAGATCTCCAAGCGAGGGAGATCGACCTGATCAAGGTGATGCATGTCATGCTAATCAGGCATCTTCTGCCCTGCAAACGCCGTCCTCTCCGTCTATGGGAATTCAACCCAGAGGGACCTCGGATTCTCCAACACTTCATGGGTGCGACACCCGTGGAGATGTACAAGTTGTTCTTCGGACCGCGGGTGGCGTGTCCGGATTTAGCCGAGGATGCAGGTCTAAGCCACGATCGCCCGGACACTCAGGTAAGTAGCTCAGAGTCCGGACATTCTGTTTATGTGCCTTTCTAGAGTTCGCCTTCTGACCCTTTGTTCTTTACAGGAATGGGTGGCATGATCAAGGCTGATAAGGTGTCCGGCCCCCCTCCCAGAGACCGCACAGGAGCCCGTGCTGGTCAGAATGTTGGAGGTCGCGCCCACAGAAGGGGGCGACGGGGAAAATAGAGGAGCTAATATTTCGCCCAAAGGGGCGACCGAAGAAGGAGGAAGCAAGAACTCCTCCCTTCAGGGGGGGAAGAGGACCGCCTCCGAAGATCCGGAGGCCACAGCCCCTAAGCGTGGGAAGAGATCTTCCCCGGGGGGTCCGGCGCCCGGAAAGAATCCGGACGCACAATCATCATCAAAGGATCGGCCCTCCAGCGAGCCATGAGTATGAAAGAGAGAGTTGATTAGTAAGGAAATACCTTCATTTGTGCTTCTGTAGATAACCAAAATATTTATATTGCAGTTCGAATCTGCAGCCTTCTCAGATGAGTTCATCTTTGGGGGACCTTCTTCCGGAGATGATGGAGAGTGATACGCCTCCATCCGCAGCGCCGCCAGATGAGGCAGGCGAACCCGAAGTGTCATCACGGAGGGTATCCCCGAGTCCGGAGGGGCCAGAGAGTTCGGCGCCTACTAGTGTCCGGCCGGGAGAACTGAAGAATTTGCTCGAGAGGGCGTCTATTTCAGAAGATCACCGTGCATTAATGCGTATGGTGGTTGGAAGGATTTCGTCCGCTGAGAGCGGATTGCGTAATGCCACCATGAGTTTGCTGGCGGGATTTGAGGTATGCGAGAATAACGCACCCCTTTGTCTTTTAACAGTTTTGCATATAAAAAATGTGCCCTGTATAGATAGTAGCCCCTGAGACTCGGTAGGTTGTCAGAAACGACAGCGTACCGAGGATCAAAATCTAAAGAGATGAATTCCGTCATTCCTATGCAGGTGGCGGATAGTCCGGGGGCTAGCCGGACTAGTGAGTTTGCCGAGTTAAATCGGAAATTGGACTTGGCAGATGCGAACATCGCACTTGTCAACAGGCGACTTGACGAGTCGCAAGGTAAAAGAGTTCTCCGCAGTCGCTTTATTAGGGGGGTCAAAGCCCTCCTCTGATAAATTATATGTTGTTTATACAGACGGTGCTTCTGCTGTGGAGGGCCTTCGGGCCGAACTTGCTCGAGCGAAGGAGCAAGCCCGAAGGAGTGAAGCGGCTGCCTCGAGGGCGGCCGAGGAGTTGAAAGCCGAAAAGGCTGCGCACTGCCTAAGCAGGGCCGAGGTGGCCGAATTGGCCATGAAAGTAAAGGATGCTGCCGACCGCAATGAGGCTCTTGAAAAGGAGCGCTTATCGGAGCGGGAAGACCTGAAGAAGGCCACCGCTGAAGCCAAGGATGCCCGCTCTGCAATGCGGGCTATGAAGGAGGAGCTGCGCCAGGCCGGAGAGATCGTGGCTGGCAAGCCTTTTCTGCTGCGTCGCCGATTTATGGATGGAAAGCATGCTCAATTTGAGCGGCTGTGGAGTCCGGAGGATCCGTATATGGACTTAGCTGCAAGTGCGGCCGATGCCGTTAAGCACTTCCGGAGCCAGAAGGATCACAAGACGGAAGAGCTATATTGGTCTCAATTCCACAGTCCGGATCACCTACTTCCATTGACAGACCGGTTGGCCGAATGGGCCGAGCTAAATAGATTGTCCGAACTTGCCATGACTGACATCGTGGCCCATGTCTAGCCAGAGAGGTCCAAGGCGACGAGCTACTTTGGTTTATTACAGCAATTCCTTGGAGCGGTGCCGCATATAAAGGAGATGAAGCGGTCGGCCTGTATAGAGGGCGCGCGGATGGCTCTTGCCCGTGTAAAGGCGTATTGTCCCGAGATGGACGCCACCGCTGTTGCTGCATAGGGTTCGGATGAAAACCAGCTCCCTGCCGAGCACTATTTCGGGGAAGTTATGCGTGGCGCTCATGTAATAGAGTCGCAGTGCTCGAAAAATGTAACGTTCAAATGAACGCATTAGCTTATAAATCGATGATTATGTTATAACTGCTTTTTATACTTGTGCGTCCAAGTAGTAAAACTTCTCCTTTTCGGCCGTTTACGTATACGTGTGTATAACCTGAAAGATGCAGTCTTCGGCTTCAGCCCCCACGCACAAGGTGCTGGGGTGTTCGCAAAAATAGCGCGTTTTCACACTTAATCCGACGTCTTGGTCCTATTATAAGGAGGTGGTAGCATAGCGAATGAGGCAATCCGGACTATAATGCTTTATCACTTTCACTTAGCCAGTGGAGCTCGAGGGTGGGGCTACGATATAGCCCCTGGTGGCATCGCCCTTCTCCGAAGTCGGAGCGCGTGTGCCTGATCGGGAAACGTCCCTTCGTCAAAGCGGGGAATTCTAAACATTCCGATAGTCGATCGAGGGCTGACCAGTCTCTCGTTGCATCATGACAGTCAGTTTTCGGCTTTCTCTACTGAGGTGCTCGCCCAGCCGAACTGGGGCACAATCGCAGTAGTTCTCCTGGTGCCGCGTTAGCCGATGATACGGAACGTAAGGCAGCAAAACACAGGAGCCGGGCAAACCCAACATTTGACCAAAGACATGATTCGGAGCTGATGCATATAATGCCTAACTCGAGACGCCGAACACTCCCTAAGGTGTTCGGTCTTTATAATAATGGGCAGAACGATGCCCTAAGCCCCTAGTGTCCAGGTACGGGCATGGTCTTCTGACGCGGCCGATGCCAAAGCGTCAGGCTCCGCTTTGGCTATAGGAAGAAACCAAGGGAGAATAACAACGAAAGACAGTGAAAAAGGTCTACGCAGGGTCTTAATCTGAAAAGAATCCTCACAACGGGTCCCTACTGCACGTCTGCGCCTGTGTCTTCGTTGCGCCGTTATCCTGGACGAGTATGCAAGTTGTTCATCTGTAAAAAGAGAGGAACGTTAGTTTTTTTAAAAAAACAAATTGTGCGAAAAATATTAGAAATATAAATAATTAAAGCGGGGTTTGTATAAACCCGCGGTGATTTGTGCGCGCAGCCCCCTGTAAAGGGGTATGCGGCTAGGGAGCCCCTAGCCCACTGACGCCGGATTCGTCTATCCAAGTCCAGGGTCTTTAAGTGACCCTCGCACTAAAATTACGCCACGCGGTCCGGGCATCTTGAGTGTAAGAGATGCATAATGTGGTATGGCGCTGAAGCGGACAAAAGCCTGTCGTCCCAAGAGTGCTTGATATTCACTTTCAAACGGGACGATATGAAAAATTAATTTTTCGCATCGAGAATTGTTCGGCGATCCGAACACGACTTCTAGTAATATGGAGCCTGTGCACTTGGCGTAATGGCCTGGCGTCACTCCTTTGAAGGAAGTGCGGCTGTGTCGAATTTTGGTAGGGTCTATCCCCATCCTACGGATTGTGTTTGAATATAGCAGGTTTAAGTCACTGCCTCCGTCCATTAGGACGTTAGTAAATTGCAATCCATCTATTATGGGATTCAATATCAGGGGAGTCCGTCCCGCATTTTGAACGCTTCTGGAATAGTCCAGGTGGTCGAAAGTGATTGGTTTTGATATCCAATCTCTACGGTCTGCTGGGTTGGACCGTGCGAAGCTCTTTTTAGAAAGTGCCGCACTATTTTTCCGTATTATCACATGAAGTGAGTTTACTGTTTTGACCCCTAGTGGCAAAGTCTTTTGTTTTCCGGTGCTCTGCTGGTGGGGTTTATCTTCTTCGCTTGACGCGTCGAGCCCCTTATGTTCGGCATTTAGTCGGCCGGACTGTTTAAAAACCCAACAATCCCTGTGGGTGTGATTTGCAGGCCTTCCGGGGGTACTGTGGATTTGACATATCCGACCCAAAATTTTGTTTAAGTTGGACAATTCGTCACTGTCATCCTTAAGAGGCTGTGTTTTATTATTGGGCCGCGAGCTTTTGAATCCGGCGTTGACTGCCGCGCTCTTTGGGCTTTTCTCTTTATTCCGGCGCTGCTCTTTTCTCCGCCGCGATTTTCCGTTTCCATCTCTTATCTCTGATGTACTTGGGTCGCTGGTGCTGCATCGTGCTAACCAGCTATCCTCGCCCGCACAAAAGCGGGTCATGAGGCTTGTCAGTGCGGACATTGTCCTCGGTTTCTCTTGACCGAGGTGCCTGGCGAGCCATTCGTCTCGGACATTGTGCTTGAAAGCTGCTAAGGCTTCAGCGTCCGGACAGTCGACTATTTGGTTCTTTTTTGTGAGGAACCTGTTCCAGAATTTCCGCGCTGACTCTCCGGGCTGTTGAGTTATATGAATTAGGTCATCTGCATCCGGAGGGCGGACATAAGTCCCTTGAAAATTTGCTCTAAACGCATCCTTGAGCTCTTCCCAACTTCCAACAGTATTTTCTAGGAGGCTTTTAAGCCAATGATAGGCTGGCCCTTTGAGCTTGAGGGGTAGGTATTTTATGGCGTGGAGATCATCTCCTCTGGCCATATGTATATGTAGTATATAATCTTCTATCCAGACTCCAGGGTCTGTTGTTCCATTGTAGGCTTCTATGTTTATGGGTTTAAATCCTGCTGGGAATTCATGATCCAGCACCTCGTCAGTGAAACATAGTGGGTGTGCGGCGCCCCTGTATTTGTGTGTGCCGCTATCATCGAACACTTGACGTGTTGTCTTGCTTCCTGGGGCCTTCTCCTTTGGCCCGTAGATGGATCTGGCTGGGGCATCTATCCTTCCAGGTTCGTTGGTTGGTTTATGTGGGGCGCCGCTGTCAGAATTTGGCCTATCATCTGGCCGTCTATCCAGCCAGGCAGCCTCTTTATTTTTGGACGGTGGGGGCTCTATGGCCTCCTCGTCGAATTCTGGTAGCAGCTTGCGCTTCGGGTAGCTCTTTGATTGGTGGCCATTGCCGTACTTATCTGCGGTTTTGAGCATTTTGCTCCATCTCATTCTGAGTGTATCTTCCGCTGTTTTGAGCCTCCGTTTTTCCTTCTTCAGGCTTTTTGCTGTGGCGATAAGCCTGCGCTTGAAGCGCTCTTGTTCGACGGGATCCTCGGGTATGACGAATTCGTCATCGTTGAGGCTTACTTCGTCTTCGGAGGGAGGTATATAATTATGATCCTCAACCTCTTCATCTGCCGCCCCCTCATGAGGGCTTGCTTCTGCATCCTCCTGCGCTTGCTGGAGGGGATTGTCTTCGGCATTCTCTGGAGTATTATTGTCTCCTGTGCCGGAATTTCCATTCTTGCTGTGGCGAGATTTAGAGCGGCGCCGCTGACGCCGGCGCTTGGGCTGTTTCTTTAAGGAATCTGCCTCTGTTGTTCCTTCGCCGTCCCCATCTTTTGGGGTATCCACCATGTATACGTCATATGACGAGGTGGCCTTCCAGTGCCCTGTGGGCGCTGGTTCGTCTCCGGCATCGTCGTCCATAGCGTCGATGTCTTCGGAGTCGTAGTCTAGCATGTCGGTTAGATCGTCGATAGTGGCTACAAAGTGGGTGGTGGGTGGGCTCTGAATTTCTTCGTCGTCCGCATCCCAACCATCCTGGCCATAATCCGGCCAGGACTCTCCTGATAACGAGAGATGCTTTAGTGAATTTGAGATATCGCCCAAAAGGCGAGCATTGGAAGATGTCCGCGGCGGCGAATTCCATAACCGGCGCCCAATATGGATCGATTGGTAGGGGCGCGGGAGGTTCGGAGTCCGGCGAGGAGTCCGGCACCTCGGAATCACGAGTTTCGCAGGGGACAGGATTAGTGTTCGGCTCCATCGCCGTGGGTGTTGAAGCCCCCAGGGCGGCGTCTATCCACCGGCCCTCGATCTGGGCGACCGGCTCCGGGCTAATGGCCGGAGCGAATCCGTGTGCGGCCACCAAGGCACTGTTCGGTGGCAGAGCTAGATCATGCCCATCGTCACAGTGCGGCGCGCTTGGCTGTGGCTCAAGTCCGTCGAGGATCAAGTCTCCTCGGACATCGGCCGTGAAGTTTAAGCTTCCAAATCTGACCTGACGGCCAGGGGCGTAGCTTTCGATCTGCTCCAGATGGCCAAGTGAATTGGCCCGCAGTGCGAAGCCACCGAATACGAAGATCTGTCTGGGGAGGAAAGTCTCACCCTGGACAGCGTTGCAGGTTGAAGATGCCATCAAGCCTATCGGTGACGACACAGAGGAACTCTCAATGAAAGAACCAATGTCGGTGTCAAAACCGGCGGATCTCGGGTAGGGGGTCCCGAACTGTGCGTCTAGGCGGATGGTAACAGGAGACAAGGGACACGATGTTTTTTACCCAGGTTCGGGCCCTCTCGATGGAGGTAAAACCCTACTCCTGCTTGATTGATATTGATGATATGGGTAGTACAAGAGTAGATCTACCACGAGATCAAGGAGGCTAAACCCTAGAAGCTAGCCTATGGTATGATTGTATGTTGTGTATGTTGTCCTACGGACTAAAGCCCTCCGGTTTATATAGATACCGAAGAGGGCTAGGGTTACACAGAGTCAGTTACAATAGTAGGAGATCTACGTATCCGTATCGCCAAGCTTGCCTTCCACGCCAAGTAAAGTACCTTCCGGACACGAGCCGGAGTCTTCAATCGTGTATCTTCGTAGTCTTGGAGTCCGGCGGACATTGATAGTCCGGCTGTACGAACACCCCCCAGTCCAGGACTCCCTCAGGGTGTTTAGGAGCTATTCGTTCTTGTGGTAGAGCTCATCCCGCTACTCCCGGGTGAGAGCTTGGGGCACGTATGGCTCGTGGCCTGCATCACCACCGTCAGTGTTGCCGTGTGACGCACCCGCGCGGCCGTCCCGGGCATCCGTGTGTCCCGGGGGTGTGCGATGCTCAGAATTGTCCATCGTGAGAATTTTGGCAATCGAATCAACACTTTCGCACTCGGACTCCTCGGAGGAATCCCCGAGTGACCTGTCGAAGAGGTCAAGGGCAGGCTCACCGAATTCGAGAGCCGCCACATGTTCCACCGTGGCTTGGATTACCACAACGTGCTTGATACAGTGCTGCAACCTCGAGAGCCTAGAACGCTTGCGGCGGCGTGCGATGGGAGGGTGAGCGGCCACTCGGTGTGGAGCCGAGGACTGCTAGAGAAGGACTCCATACAAAGACACGTGGAAGTGTGCTGCACCATGGTGGGGAGCGCCTCCACGTCCAGCGGGGCCTCGCGAAGCCACGCTGAGTCATCGACGATGAACGAGAGCGTCCCGAAACATATTTCACCGCCGACTAACATGATGATAGAGCCATCCACCTACACCGTGAAGTTTTGCTAGACGCCTAGCCCCACGGTGGGCGCCAACTGTCAGGGTTGCGATTCTGACAGTAAGTACTAGGGGTACGAATAAGGGGCAGAACCTAGCTACGACGCAGGTGTAACACTCGGGTGTTTGACGAGTTCAGGCCCCTCTCGGCGGAGGTAATAGCCCTATGCCTCATGCCCTAAGGCTTGCTTTGATATGATGGGTATGGTTACAAAGGTTGCTCGTGCCCGGTCATGGAGGGGGCCGCCGCTTATATAGAGTGCGCCGCAGCCCCATGTTCTCCATGTTGTCAGGCATTAAATGACACTGAATGCATCAGTTACAGGTGTGATGAGCCTCTACCACGACAGTTACAGGTAACGGGTGCCTTGACTTTGTTTAATGGATGACTTAGGATTCCTCGACCATTGTAGCTCCCACGTTGCCCGCTTGCCTCCTTGGTCTGAGTGGTGGTTCGTCAGTCGAGTGGCGGGTGGTTGTCCGGGTGCCGTCGAGCCGCCCGAGTCGACTTCTTGATGTATGCATCCGAATGCTGGTATGGTCCAGGGACCTACCCATGATGGTGATGGGCCCCATGTGGGACCCAAATGATGGGTCCTTGATCCTGCCTGTAATTGGTGACCTCATCAGTTGGTATGTGGCACACCGCTCGGGCCTGCTTGGTGGATGCATCCGTCTGGCCAGTCAAAAGGCCGTGCGCCTGCCCGGCCAGACTCCCATGTACTTGGACTCGAAGGTGCTTGCCCATCAAGGCAGTACTCGCCTTCCCACTTGGTAGTGTGGGGCCCACTACTTGGGCCTGCTTGGTGGATGCATGCGTCTGCCCGACGAGAAGGCCGTGTGTTTAGTCGGCCAGAAGGTTGTGCATCTAACCGAACAGAAGGTTGTGCGTTAACGCATGTCTCGCGTGAGTATGCCTATGTGTTCAGGGGGTATGTTGCTTTGTGCTCGGTTGGCTGACGTGGGATGGGACATGCAATGTCGACTGCTATGGGTTAACATTGTGTGTTCAGATGGTTCACTAGGAGTTTCTTCAAATAGTTTCCTTAACTTTTTAAGCTAATGTTTGTCTACCATTTAAGCTAATAGTCGGCCAGAAGGTTGTGCGTTAACGCATGTCTCGCATGAGCCTGGCTATCTCCTCCCCCTTTCTTTTCCTGCTCTCGTGCACCACAGCGAGCGCACGGAGCTTCACCGCACGCACCGCCGCCGAGCTCATCGCCGACGTGTCTCCGGCCAACCACCGGCCACACCACCTTGTCTAACGCACTCACTGCGTCACTAGGGGCCCAACGCACCTCACCACGTGCCTCATCGTGCCCCGTAGCCTTGGATTCGTTCTCACCCGACTCCGGCGACCGCCAAAGTCGTCGCCGGCGACGTTTCCGGCCACCCCGAGCTCAACCACCACCACCAAGAGCTGCGGCTCGTCCCCAGCTTCACGTGGGTGCTCTCCGCCGTCCATTTGGTCGCCGGAATGCATAAATGCACTTCCTTCGCCGCGTCTGGCCTCGCCGGCGGCTAGACGCCGGCGAGTTTGACCTTGACTTTGACCAGGGTGGGCCCAGGTTGACTCCCCTGAGTCTATGACATGTGGGGCCCCTCTGCTAATTAACCCAGATTAGTTTTAACTTAATTTAGTTAGTTTAATTAACTACTGACATGCGGGACCCACTGGTCAGTTTGACCTGGACCAGCTCCGTTGACCACTAACGTCATCCTGACGTAATGCTGACACAGTAAATTATTTACTGGAATTATATTTACACAGGAAATTCCAGAAAATGCTACAAACTTCAAAAAATCATAGAAATTAATCTGTAGCTCCAAATGCAAAGTGTAATATATGAAAAATGATCAGAAAAATCCAATCTATCCATCTGTACTGGTTTCATGCATGTTTAAACAAGCTAACCTGCTGTTTATCACAGAACAAGATAAAGCACTTAAAATGGCAACTTATGAGTTTGAACTTTGAATCTTTGGTTCAAATTAGTTCAAACCCATATGTTCTTAGTTGCATTAGCCCAATACACTCATTTTGCCATGTCTCATGCATGCATCATATGGTTGCATACTGTTTGGTAATGTTTGTGTATCGGTGCTCTCTGCGGCAGGTCCTGCCCCCGAGGAGTACCGTGATTACCCCAACGAAGAACAATATCAGTGCACCGACCCATCAGGCAAGCAACCAACCATTTGATCATATCGATACAATCCCATGTTCTTGCTCCTGCTCTCTTTTACTGCATTAAGACAACACGATTCAAACTGCTGTGTGCTGCGGTAGTTGAACCCATTTCCTCTGCATGACCTGTCATTGCCACAGTAACTAGATGAAACCCACTAGCATGTGTAGGAGTTGATTGAGCCATATGAATGTGTTGTTCCTACCTTGCTATGCCTGCTATGCTTAGAGTCATGTCAGGTCTGGTTCATCTGGGTGATGGGCTAGAGTGAAATGATCGTGTCAGTATGAGAGTAAGGTGTTGAACACGATTTGGTAAAGGTATCGATGAGAGGCCATGTAGGAGTACATGGTGGGTTGTTTCATTGAGGTCGTCCTTAAGCACTGAGATCTGTATGTGTGATTTAAGAATCAGCTACTACCATACATTGGGCCCTGAAATATGACCCCGCTCGACTTCTTATTCACCCTAGTCCTCTGTCTAGGAGTTGCAAGTAGTTTCTGGTGTTTGTAGCCTACTAGAGGCCGTGGACAGCGCTGACCGTAGGGGTGGGCCGTGATGCGGTAGGTACGTGGCCGGGTGTACCGGATGCCCGTTTGGTATCTCGGGAACCCTGTTCACATCGTTCGGGGCCGTATGTGGAAACCTCGGCCGGACTCCCTGCGGATGGAACCTGAATAGGCGATAAACCTGGACTAGAGACTTAGGTGTCTAGGTAGGTCGTGGTCTACACCCACGTCGGCTTTCGCTTGAAGTCTGCCGAGCACATGTCTTGTGCAGACGCTAAGTGGTGGAAACATGTATGAAGAAGTACACCCCTGCAGGGTTAACATCATCTATTCGAATAGCCGTGTCCGCGGTAAAGGACTACTTGGTTGCCTATACAATTCATAGACAAGTAAATGAAAACTACTAAAAGCCTCAAGATAAGTGTGAGTGCCGAGGATGGCTCTTCCGTAGGAAGACGGAGGTGGATCCTTGGTAGTGTATTGAAGTGGTGAGTAGTGGACTCGAGTGCGCAAAACCATTTCAAGTTGGAGTCTCGTAGGATAGCTTAGCCAAGAGTCAAAGCTGGCTTGCTGCAATAACCCCACCAACCCTTCTTGATAATGTGCATGTATGTAGGATCTGATGTAAGTCTTGCTGAGTACCTTTGTACTCATGTTGCTTTAATTTACATTTTTCAGAAGATGCTACAACCCCTTCTGAAGGGTTCTTCGTAGACGTTGACATCGATGAGTAGACTAAGGCCAGGTGGTGATCCTGAGCATGTGAAGGACCATGTAGTATAGCTAGGCTTACCCAAGCCTCTTTTATTTTACTAGTTGTCTGTACTCAGACAAGTTACTTCCGCTGTTGGCTTGTATGCTTGTATGACTTGAATGTGGGTCGTGTGACCCGTACTTGTGTGTATGCTATGTATGGCTCTCTGAGCCTTTAAATAAAGTACTTGTGTCGTAGAGTCATGTTGTGATGCCTTGTTGTAATTGCACATATCGAGCATATTGTGTGTATGATTGAAATGCTTGGTATGTGTGGGATCTGACTATCTAGTTGTTTATCTTTAGTAGCCTCTCTTACCGGGAAATGTCTCCTAGTGTTTCCACTGAGCCATGGTAGCTTGCTACTGCTCCGGAACATTTAGGCTGGCCGGCATGTGTCCTTCTTCGTTTCTGTGTCTGTCCCTTCGGGGAAATGTCACGCGTTGAGTACCGGAGTCCTGTTAGCCCGCTACAGCCCGGTTTACCGGAGTCCTGCTAGCCCAGTGCTACAGCCCGGAACTTATTCGCTGATGACCGACACGTTCGATGCTGGGTCATGGATGCCTGTCCCTGTAAGTCCGTGCCACTTTGGGTTTACGACTAGCCATGTCAGCCCGGGCTCCTTTTCATATGGATGCTAGCGACACTATCATATACATGTGCCAAAAGGCGCAAACGGTCCCGAGCAAAGGTAAGGCGACACCCGTGGGGATACCGTGCGTGAGGCCGCAAAGTGATATGAGGTGTTACAGGCTAGATCGATGTGACATTGAGTCGGGGTCCTGACAAACAGTTTGTCTATTTCACATCTAGATATTTTCTAAGTACTAGTAAATGTGTACATGCAATGCACGTTGATATCAGGTAATGTATTAATCACATGTAAATATTAGGTATGATAGTATTTGCATGCTAATTATGTGATTAGCATCGGCATTAATAGTTGGCTTGATGTTAACTACACACTAAACGTGTTGAGCGCTCACCATTGAAGCAGGCTCAGTCGTTGGATTGACCTGATTTAACGGCTGGGATTTGTTAGATCTGCCACACTGGAGTGCTCACCAATAAGTATGTCATATCTAACCTTCCACAAATTAAGTAGCAACAAATAACAAAAAAATAGGAGCAAAAATAAAAATGAACTTCAGGTTAGATGTGACATAATTTTGTCACATCTAGATGTGTCATAGACATAAAAAAACTTATATATATACAAACTAATAAACACATTAGGGAGTACGATCTTCCACCAAGGAAGAAATAGGGGGCAGCCGTGTTGGCGCAGGTATCCAGGGCCCGCACGTGGGACACAACTTCCTAGCCAGGCCAAATCGTAGTTAATATAAGAGGGGGCTGCGCCCCCGTTCCTTCCGTAAACTCGAACTCTCTCAACCGAGACAGCAGAGAAGACGAGACGAGGGAAGGTAACTCGGCGACCGCGGGCAGGGGAGAAGTAGGTACCCGAGAGAGAAAGAGAGGGAGGCGCGACGAGAAGGCGAGAGGACGGGCCACCATGAGGCGCTCCTCCAAGAAGTCGTCGTCGTCGTCCGCCGCGGCCGGTAATGCTCCTTCCCTCAACCCCCACCCCCACCCCCACCCCCCTGGTTGTCTTCCTTGTTTCGTGATTAGGCTGCGTGCGAGGCCTTGCTGGTGGCCTCGGCAGGTCCCCGGTCCGTTCGTTGTCTTGCGAGATTCCGTGTGGTGCCTTGTCTCGGGAAGATCCAATCTTGAGTTGTCCGGTGCGGAAGCGTACGAGGTACGACTCGTTGATTGCCGGTATGTGGGGTTCGGATCGCTTGTTACGGGATGGGAGGTAGATTCAGGGTTTGGGAATCTGTCATGGTGGTAAAGATAAGGAGCTCAATCCTGGGTTTGGATCGCCTGGTGCAGAATTGGGTGTGGATTCGCTAGCAGATTTACATTCGTAATGTAAACAGATGGCAATTCTTATAGGTTTATTAATTGTGTGCCTACCTACCCATGCCGAAACGCTTTGTAAGTAAAATCTAAATAGCAGCTACCTGTTAACACCGTGTTCTGGGTTTCTGGTTCAGCTCTGCAATCTCCACGGTGATTTGTTGTCTTTGCATCAATTTTACACCACTAATAACATAAATTCGCCATGTATCTTGTGCGGTAAATCTTTACCCTTTTTCTGTGACTACAGAAATCAGGTTAGTAGTGTGCAGCCTAAAATTATGGTGCCTGTTAAACAACAGTTTCATCATTGAATCTCATTGACGTTACTATCTGGTAGTAACTCTGCTTTTTGTGCTTTGTAGTACTTTATTTATATGATACGATTAATATAATTGTTTTAAAGTTTATTAGGTTTATATGACATATCAATGTTTTACATGCAATTACGAGACGCGCTGAAAAAAATCCTGTACCAATAACCATGATATCAAACAAAATGAAAAGAGATGGGCACAGCAGCAGTGGTTTGTTCTAATTGCAACTGAATTAGAAGGCACTAGAGAATTATGATCTGTTATACCAATATGACACATAAATAATTAAATGTGAATGGATGCACTACAATACAGTACCTTCAATCACTTTTAAGCTATAATCAGCAAAATTAGTTACACCCATTCATTTTGTAATTGTTTCTATGATATACTCCTCCGTTCCTAAATATAAGTCTTTTTTACAGATTTCAATACAAACTACATATGGATGTATATAGACATGTTAGAGTGTAGATTCACTCATTTTGCTCCGTATGTAGTCCCTTATTGGAATGATTAATCACTACATGCTGTCTTGCTCCATATCGGAAGCGATTACTTTAACTTACTCATTTGGTGGTTAGTTTGCTGCTCCCATGGGGTTTTAGTGCCATTTTGTAATTTGCAGTGCTGAATTTTACCCCAGTAAATGTAAAAGACAGATTAAGAAGCTTATCTTGAAACTGCGTGTGTATACATATAAGTTTCATAAGCAACCCTAGAATAGCTGCCCATTATCTCAAACTTTGTCCTAATAGGTTTTCTTTTTTAGGTTATTAAAATGTTTGTGTCTTGAGCTCTTGATTCTTACCTTCTCTTTAAATTCGTTGTGCATTACTTCTTTTCCAAATGGGTTGGTGTAGGAGCTATCATATTCTCTTTTGAGGGTATGTATATCTGAATGAGTACTAAGCAAACGATTATATTTAGGTGAGGAACAAGTAAATGAAAAACAAAACAGAAAAAGAAAAGGAGTCAGTACAAACCTGACCAGCAGGAAAGCACAACGTGGTGAGATGCATTAATTCCTTTTCTTTCTGAATTAATTGTCGAACCCTCTACACTTATCCATCTGGGTGTAAGAATGTGCATGTGCGTATTATTCAGTCATTTGGTTTATGTCAAGCTATGTGTTGGTCTTCTCCTTACTTCTGCTTCTTCCACATGCACAAGTTTTGTTTGCACATTAGAAATACCAAATGCATAATTTTTGCTTGCAAGCTAAATTCTATCATATGGTATGTGGTATGCAAAATCAAGATACTGTATATTGATAAGGAACCACATGTTCCTTAGATCTATTTGTAATAACATTTTCATTATTATCTTCAGTTCCCACTAAAGCGGTTTCAAAGGAAATAGAGCGGATTGACCAACTTTTCTATGCATATGCTGATGGCTCATCCAGCATGATTGAGTAAGTTTTTTCACAGTTTTTCTCAAACACTTGCCTGTCATTATTTTTGTTGTATACTCATGGTAGTCATCCTTCCATTTAGAAATTCTATGTATACCTTCCAATTAGGGAATTATCGCACATGGTAAAAATACGAGCTGTTTTATATGAATCATTGTAAATTGTGATGTAATAGTTGTCAATGTTATGTAATCCCGTTCACGAAAATGTGTATTGGTAGTTGATACATACCATTTTGATGCAGCTAGATGTTAATGATTTTTTAATGCTTTAATTTCATCTTTGGTAGAGACATCAGGGTTTTATTGTGTTACCCCTCCCCCCCTCCCACCACCACCACCATCTTGCCCCCATTGTTTGCTCCAATGAAACTGTTGCTCGACATTATTCCAATGATTTTTTTTAACCTGCCTGAACAGCCCAGAAGGCATCGAAACACTCTGCTCTCATCTTGAAGTTCCACATACAGATGTTCGGATTCTGATGTTAGCATGGTATGTCACTGTTCTCTAAAATTCTTTAGTGGTGATATCATTTACTGAAATATCTAATGGATATCTATCTTGTATCAGGAAAATGGGCTGTGAAAAGCAAGGTTATTTTACTCTGGTATGCATTATATTTTTTAAACTGTTCAAAATGTTTATTGGTATGATATATCGCACTGTCTTTCTGAGTTTTGACTGGTAGTACTCTGTTGATAGGATGAATGGAGAACTGGGATGAAAGCTCTGCGAGCTGATAGCATCAGTAAACTGAAGAAAGCCTTTCCTGAACTGGTCCAAGAAGTGAGTGTTCTATTCCACAAATATTTAGTAACTAGTATATTAAATATATTTGAAAGGTTTATACTTTTCTAAGGGTGGAAATTACCTATGATGGGCCCTACTAGTTATGTTAAACAGAATTTGAGTATGAAAGGCTTGTCATGGGAATGGAACAATGAGCTACCATTAAATTATGATACTTTTAATTGTACTGTAACCGGCTTGCTCATAACGTGTTCTTTACAAACCAGGTTACGAGGTCCTCTAATTTCCAGGATTTCTATCCATATGCGTTCCGTTATTGCCTAACAGGTAGTCACACTTGCTATTCATATGACACATTTTTTTTTCTTTGATAAATACTTATGACTTGGTTGTGCACTTGTGCTTGCTCAGAGGACAAGAAGAAGTGTATAGAAATTCCTGTTGCTTGTGAGTTATTAAATCTAGTGTTGAGCTTGCAGTTCCGCCCGCAGGTTGAAAAACTTATTAATTACCTCAAGGTAATGGTTGATTCGATAGTTTAGTTTATTGGTCCCATTCATCTAAGGGACTCGTATTTTGGTTGATGTGCTTATTTATGTGAGTTTGGGTTTCAGCATCAAAATGAGTACAAGGTTATAAACATGGATCAATGGATGGGATTTCTTCGGTTCTGCAATGAGGTCATGATTTAAACGTCACCCCCATGTCCCAGCATATTTTTTCCCCTTTTGCTTCCTTTTTGTGTACAGTACTTAATAACATTTCCTCTCACACTACTAACGCGGAATCACATTTCATTCAGATAAACTTCCCATCACTTGACAATTACGATGCAGACCAAGCTTGGCCTTTAATTTTAGACAATTTTGTTGAATGGTTAAGAGCAAGTGAAAATTAGCTCTGTTGTAGTGGTGGTGAAGATGCAATCCAAATGTAATACTCAGAAATGTAAGTGAACTACCTTATCTTGTTACCCTATCACTTGAGATATATGGGATGTGGTAGTATCTCTCCTAAAAAGAAATGGGAACTCCATGCAAGCATTTCTAATCAGGAAGACGATATGGATCATTTTCCTTTAATCACGCAGTTGCATTCATGCAATTTTGTTGCTGTCCTGTTTTTTCAGCACCTTGGAGAATTTTGGAGGATGCAAATCAAGCTCGGTTATGACTGCTCTGTTCAGAGTCTGGTTTTAGAAATTATCAATCGCCTTGTAGTTTGCCTTTTGCTTTCTTTATACTTGATTTAAACACTTTGCAGGGTCATCATCTAGAATTTTACATCGTCATTCTCTATTTGTATTATTCAATGGCTTCGTAGGTGTGTAGTTTTGAGAGCATGCAAATTTTCTGGAAGTCTTAAATGAAGATGTTGGCATATGTTGTTCCTCCCGTGCTGTTGGCCCATCCCATATCCCGAGAACAGATCATTTACCTCGAGGCATATATAGTTTATAAAAAACCGGGCTAAACTGTCGGTAAGACCAGAAAAACAGGAAACTGGCGCCTTGCCAAGTTAATTTTAATATGTACAGGTCTCTTAGTAAGAAACCAGAAATATCTTTTAAAAAAGGTGCATCAACAAGAAATCAAACACCTAGCCTTGAGGCATGCTAAAGGCCCAATAACCAACTAGGCTAATAACGTTTCGTGATTTATTAATGGTTTACATACAATGTTATATGTGGTCAAAATTTTCAATAATCACCTTAAATATTTGGTTTTTGTTGCAAATAACCGATGAATTGACGGTCTGACAAGTAAAAACCTTTTGGATTTTGAAACTAGCCTTGAAGTTAGAACACAAAGTACAAGGACATCTCACGCAGGTTCCCCAAATGTTATATTTAAGGGGAAATTTTCAGTTTTGAGGGATCAAGGCCTACATAGCATATCCTCAAGGCGACCACTAGGCGCCGATCGATCGGCCGGTCCACGCGCGGCCGTCAGATCCAAACCGCATAAAGATCGTTCATATTAGGCTCTCGTGTAGTTTTTCCTTCCCAAAAATTCTGTTCCGACTAGCACAGTGGGAACAAAAAGGAGCAGCAGCTGCTGCCTACACTCTAACCTCAAAGCACAGTTGCCCTCATCGCTTGTCGCTGGTCACCGCGCTTGTGTTTCTCGTCGGCTCTTGCATGCAACAGCTTGCACCCACGGTTGCAGCTCCGGTGGCGACGGGCGTAGGCGATGGCCATAGCTCGTCGGCATGCTCGCCCCCGCTAATGCCCGATGTCGTAGCTCGCCGGTTGAAGCTCACCGTCACAACAAATCAGCTCACTGGTTCCAGCAAAACCCAGCGCTGGTTCGAGCAAAAAATGTCTCGCCGCTGAGCATCGTAGCTCGCCGCGCTGCAAGTTGCAGCTTGCCATGCCGCCGGTTGTAGCATTTCTCGATGGTGGTTGTAGCATGGCGTGATGCCGATTGTATCAAAAAATGAGAATGCCATGTTATGCGATGTAGCAAAATGCGCGCCGGTTGTAGCCGGATGGAATGCCGGTTGTAGCAATTTGTGATGCCGGTTGTAGCATGTAGCAAAAAAATTGCGACGTCGGATGTTGCTAGGATCAACCCCGTTGTCGTCACCGTCTACGGTCACAATGCTTGCCGTCCATGGTTGCAGCTCCCCTGGACACCGGTTACAACCCCCTCCATCCATGGTTAGTTGGTTACAACCTTCATTGCCACCGGTTGCAGCATGCTCCACACCCGACGCGACATCTCGCCATCCCCAGTGGCCGGCGAGGGCCAAACACATGGTCCTGCAGTCCCGACGCTGACGACCTCGCCCACCCTATCAGGCATGGGTGTGTGTGTGCGTGCGAGCAGCGCTGACGACATTATGGTGAGGAGGGAGGGGTCCATAGCGGCCACTGCGACATGGGGAAGAGCATCCATGGCGGCAACAAAGTAAAAAGGAGAGGAGAGGTGCGTCCATGGCAGCTTCCAGAGAAAAAGCAAAAGCGAGAAAGTAGAAGAGAGGAAGACGAACAAGGACTGAGTGGACGAGGAGTCTAAAGAGATGAGGTTAAGGGGGAAACTGTGTCGTGGGCCACAGAATGGGTCGCGTTGCATGCGACCGGCCGAAAACCTGGACGGTGCGCCGGAGGAAAACATTTCCCTATCCTCAAACTGTATAATCCTCAAAAATATATTTTTTCACCCTTTAAACCGTAGCCATTCCACCTAGTTGTACTTAGAGCATGTATTTGCTCCTAGTGGTGTACTCCCTCCATTCCTTTATATAAGGTGTATTTGTTGTTCGATAAAATTCCACAATGTAAAGTGCATTTCTTCTATATCCTCGTAATTCCCCTTTTATCCCTGCAGAAAGAGGAAATTATCTCTCATCTGATTGACCGTATCTCTCGTTGTATCAAAACAAGGAAACTATCTCTCTCTCTCTCTCTCTCTCTCTCTCTCGATTGCATGTATCTCTTACTTTCCTGGACTCACTGATTTACTTGCCACTAACCAACAAATTTTCCACGGTTAATTTTTTCCTAACACTTCTATAATTATGTGCCTTGTCACCGTGCCGAAAATAATACACCTTACATAAAGGAACGGAGGGAGTACTATTTTGTGGAATGTAGGTAGTGGTTATGACCGATTTGATAGAAAAGAGGGAATAGTGTGCATTTTTCGTTGGGGATTTCCTGGAATAAAACGTCGCATCTTCCTTCGATTCCTTATGCGGGATATCCAACCAATTATGTTATTATTAGAGTAAAACAAAAGTAAAGGGAGATTGAAAGTGAATTGACGATTAGTCCGGATTTCTATTGATTCTCAAGTATATACACATCTGGAAGGGGTGGGAAGAAGAGGTTCCTATTCGGAGGCATGCCCCCCCCCCCCCCCCCCCCCCGAACAGGTGCCTGTTGACAATAGAGCGAGAGAACAGACATGACTCTTCGGGGTTGGACACACCCCTTTGCTAATGACTATTCATTAATTAGCATGTGCTAACTAATCTACTAATTAATTCCTAACACTCCCCCTTGTACAGCACCGCTCCTTGAATGTTCCATCATTGAAAACTTCTTGTACATAGATCTTCCATCTTGAGAAATCTTCCGTATAAACTTGAGAGTCTCCCCCAAAAACCCCGTGGGAAAAATATGAGGAGAATTGAGTAGATATGTTGCTGAAACTCCTTTAAACCCAATGGGAAAAATAATAAGGAGAAAAAGCGCAACATATAATGATTATTGTCTTCTTGATAACTCATATGAGAAAACCTTTGAGAAAGAAGAAAACTCATTGATGAGTTTGGAGAACAATAATATGCTTTGTATACTTTCCTTTAAAAAACCAGTGGAAAAAAATAGAAAGTATTGCATATGTCACCTCGTTAAAACCTTTTATGAGAAACTTTGAGGGAAAGCTCATAAGGGAAAAGAGTGCGATCTCATATGTCACTGAAAACTCCTTTAAAAACCAATGGGAAAATAAAAGGAGAAAAAGATATGTCATATCATGATAATTGTCTCTTTAACTCAATATGGGAAAATCCATAGATTTTATAGGACAATAAATATGTCGTGTATACTTTCATAAAAACCTCGGTGGGGAAAACAGAAAGTATGACATATGATCTCATGTTGATATTACCTCATCAAAAACCTTGATGAGAACTTGTAAAAGTAAACTCATAAAGGGAAAAAGAGTATAATATGGTGCTTTGAACAGGAGTAATTTAGGAGTAATTCAGGAAGATACTCCCCCTGATACTTGCATATCTTGAAGCCATCAAATACCAATTCGATGAATATGTTTCTAGAATGTTGAAGTTGGTAGAGACTTCATGGTTGTCACATGATTTGACTTGCAAGATGAACAATGTAAAGATATTGCTTACTATGAACCCTGTTTGCATCCAGACAACACAAGCAACATTATCTTTGAGAAAATGGTTGGTGGATGTAGCCACTAAGGTATGTTTCAAAGACTTTCATGGTATGGCTACCACACCTAGGAGTAACACAAAGCTTGTGTATGATCTAACATAGTGGGGATCTGATTGATTTATCCAATGATATTGGTGTCCAGATTTCTCTAAACTGAAAACTAGGACAAGCTATTTGATGCCTTGGAGATATCAAAGATATTATTGAGCCCCAACCAATTATGTGTGGTGGGTCCAATGGCACTAGGATATGAAACTTTATGTCCCAATATCGCATTCTCATCAACTCATGGTTTTAATGGATCTTTCTCCATGTCTAGAGAATGAAGCCATGCGAGTTATGGATGCATAAGATTTGTCCACAATGAATTTCTCCAATATATTTTGGACATAGACAACATAGCGTACCATAATGTATGAGTGAAGGTGATTGAGGTTTTACCCAATCCTTCATCTCAAAATCCATCATTAAGATGATCATGTGCTTTGTCATTGCAGGAGTAATCCTTGTGTATGACAGACATGCATGGGTAATCATCATTGTAGGAGTAATCCTTGTGTATAAGAAACTCACTATGTCAGTTGTACCAAAATGTACCGACAACAATAACTCATATTGTGACTTATTGGGATTTTACACACTGCATGTTGTGTTTTGCATTTCGATTCAGAAGTGAGATTCCATTGGGAACCATCTATGTCTGAATCTAGTGATTGACATGGATATGTAAACACTACATCTATCAACTGCATAGATAGATGATTTTGTACTGCCAATGATATAAGTTATCGGAAAGAGAATCCACCTTTGGAGCATAGTTGGGTATCTGCGTGAACCCTTGTGCTACAATACTTGCTCTATGTGTCACCACCTCGTTGTTCTCAATTCTGTTTCCAGAAGAAAACTGGTGTAGGTATTGCTTATGTGAATACCTTTCCCTTTATTGAGCAAGATTATTTCTACCTAGATTATACCCTTTTCTCGAGTTCATTCCGAGTGTTGTTCACACTTTGCCATGGCCATGGTCTTTGGACCTAAATCATGTGAAAGGTTTTTTCAATCTAGTTGAGAAATGTATGTCGACAATTGTAGACTATCGATTATATGTTTCTCCAGAATCTACATATCAATATAGAGTTGATGGAAAATATCGTTACTATTAGGGCATTTCCCGTCTTTGTGTTTTGGTGATGATGAAAACTCTCTTTGTGGTCTAATCGCATGCTAAGTTCTCCAGGTACTCTATGATTAGGCTCAAGTCGGTTAGGCTTTCCCTCTGGATGGATTAGATCAAAGACGGCGTTTTCTATGTTTTTATCTCTTTGGTCGTAGGAAACCTGTACTATTAAGAGGGAATACACATCGCAAGGTAGTGAGTGAATCAATGCACGTACACACTTCTCTCCACCCACGTTTCCCTTCCGTTCGTTGTAAAGAGAGGGGTCCCCTTGTTCCTTCCTGTTACAGTGCTTTTATCTCGTAAGCGGTTGCACCACCCTTGAGGGCGGTCGTACCTCTAGCCCTGTTATTCCGGCTCAACCACCACCCCAGGGGTGATACCCTGGGGTTGCACCCCCAAAGTACATGCCCAGTAGTTGTACCACTGCCCTGGGTGGTGGTACCGCCTCTACGCTGGGAAAGCCCAGGGGTGGCTTCATGGGCGGTTGGCCGGGTACCAGCCAACCACCGGATTTGTTTTTGTGGTGGGGCGGTATTTGGGCGGTGGTGGCCCGGTTGTGCTCTGCAAACCGGTACCACCATTGTCCAGAGCGGTTCTACCGCTCGAGACTTAGCCACCTTAGGTTCCAGGGTCTGGCGGTAGTTCCGGTGCAACTACTATTGGGGAACGTAGTAATTTCAAAAATTTCCCTACACACACGCAAGATCATGGTGATGCATAGCAACGAGAGGGGAGAGTGTCGTCCACGTACCCTCATAGACCGTAAGCGGACGCGTTATGACAACGTGGTTGATGTAGTCGTACGTCTTCACGATCGACCGATCCAAGTACCGAACGTACGACACCTCCACGATCTGCACACGTTCAGCTCGGTGACGTCCCACGAACTCATGATCCAGTAGAGCTTCCAGGGAGAGTTTCATCAGCACGACGGCTTGATGACGGTGTTGATGAAGCTACCAACGCAGGGCTTCGCCTAAGCACCGCTACGATATGACCGAGGTGGATTATGGTGGAGGGGGGCACCGCACACGGATAAAGATCAATGATCAACTTGTGTGTCCATGTGGTGCCCCCTCCCCCGTATATAAAGGAGTGGAGGAGGGGGAGGGCCGGCCCTCAACGATGGCGCGCCCTGGGGAGTCCTACTCCCACCGGCAGTAGGATTCCCCCTTCCATGTAGTAGGAGTAGGAGAGAAGGAAAGGGAAAAGAGAAGAGAAGGAAGGAGGGGGCGCAGCCCCTCCCCCTAGTCCAATTCGGACTAGGCCTTGGGGGGCACACAGCCTCCCCTCTCTCTTTCCCCTAAAGCCCAATAAGGCTCATATACTCCCCGGTGAATTCCCGTAACTCTCCGGTACTCCGATAAATACCCGAATCACTCGGAACCTTTCCAATGTCCGAATACAGTCGTCCAATATATCGATCTTTATGTCTCGACCATTTCGAGACTCCTCGTCATGTCCCCGATCTCATCCGGGACTCCGAACAAACTTCGGTCATCAAATCACATAACTCATAATATAAATCGTCACCGAACGTTAAGCATGCGGACCCTACGGGTTCGAGAACTATGTAGACATGACCGAGACACATCTCCGGTCAATAACCAATAGCGGAGCCTGGATGCTCATATTGGCTCCTACATATTCTACGAAGATCTTTATCGGTCAAACCGCACAACAACATATGTTGTTCCCTTTGTCATCGGTATGTTACTTGCCCGAGATTCGATCATTTGTATCTCAATACCTAGTTCAATCTCATTACCGGCAAGTCTCTTTACTCGTTCCGTAATGCATCATCCCGCAACTAACTCATTAATCACATTCTTTGCAAGGCTTATAGTGATGTGCATTACCGAGAGGGCCCAGAGATACCTCTCCGACAATCGGAGTGACAAATCCTAATCTCGATCTATGCCAACTCAACAAGTACCATTGGAGACACCCGTAGAGCACCTTTATAATCATCCAGTTATGTTTGGATGTTTGGTAGCACACAAAGTATTTCCTCCGGTATTCGGTAGTTGCATAATCTCATAGTCATAGGAACATGTATAAGTCATGAAGAAAGCAATATCAACATACTAAATGATCAAGTGCTAAGCTAACGGAATGGGTCAAGTCAATCACATCATTCTCTAATGATGTGAACCCGTTAATCAAATGATAACTCATGTCTATGGCTAGGAAACTTAACCATCTTTGATTCAATGAGCTAGTCAAGCAGAGGCATACTAGTGACATTATGTTTGTCTATGTATTCACACATTTACTAAGTTTTCGGTTAATACAATTCTAGCATGAATAATAAACATTTATCATGAGATAAGGAAATAAATAATAACTTTATTATTGCCTCTAGGGCATATTTCCTTCAGTCTCCCACTTGCACTAGAGTCAATAATCTAGTTCACATCATCATGTGATTTAACACCAATATTCACATTTGTATGTGATTAACACCCATAGTTCACATCGTTGTGTGACCAACACTCAAAGGGTTTACTAGAGTCAATAATCTAGTTCACGTCGCTATGTGATTAACACCCAAAGAGTACTAAGGTATGATCATGTTTTGCTCATGAGAGAAGTTTAGTCAACGGGTGTGTCACATTCAGAGCCGTATGTATTTTGCAAATATTCTATGTCTACAATGCTCTACACGGAGCTACTCTACCTAATTGCTCCCACTTTCAATATGTATCCAGATTGAATAGATTCATCTGGATCGGTGTAAAAGCTTGCACCGATGTAACTCTTTATGACAAACTCTTTTATCACCTCCATAATCGAGAAACATTTCCTTAGTCCTCACTAAGGATATTCTTGACCGCTGTCCAGTGATCTACTCCTAGATCAAAATTGTACTCCCTTGCCAAACTCAAAGCAAGGTATACAATAGGTCTGGTACACAACATAGCATACTTTATAGAACCTATGACTGAGGCATAGGGAATGACTTTTCAATCTCTTTCTATTTTCTGCCATGGTCAGGTTTTGAGTCTTACTCAAATTCACACCTTGCAACACAGGCAAGAACTCCTTCTTTGACTGTTCCATTTTGAACTACTTCAAAATCTTATCAATGTATGTACTCATTGAAAAATCTTATCAAGCATCTTTGATCTATCTCTATAGATCTTGATGCTCAATGTGTAAGCAGCTTCACCGAGGTCTTTCTTTGAAAAACTCTTTTTCAAACACTCCTTTATGCTTTCCAGAAATTCTACATTATTTCCGATCAACAATATGTCATTCACCTATACTTATCAGAAATGTTGTAGTGCTCCCACCCACTTTCTTGTAAATACAGGCTTCACCGCAAGTCTATATAAAACTATATGCTTTGATCAACTCATCAAAGCATATATTCCAACTCCGAGATGCTTGCACCAGTCCACAGATGGATCGCTGGAGCTTGCACACTTTGTTAGCATCTTTAGGATTGACAAAACCTTCTGGTTGCATCATATACAACTCTTCTTTAATAAATCCATTAAGGAATGCAGTTTTGACATCCATTTGCCAGATTTCATAAAATGTGGCAATTGCTAACATGATTCGGACAGACTTAAGCATCGATACGAGTGAGAAAATCTCATCGTATTCAACACCTTGAACTTGTCAAAAAACCTTTTGCGACAAGTCGAGCTTTGTAGATAGTAACACTACTATCAGTGTCTGTCCTCTTGAAGATCCATTTATTTTCTATGGCTTGCCGATCATCGGGCAAGTCCACCAAAGTCCACACTTTGTTCTCATACATGGATCTCATCTCAGATTTCATGGCCTTCAAGCCATTTTGCAGAATCTGGGCTCATCATCGCTTCCTCATAGTTTGTAGGTTTATCATGGTCTAGTAACATGACTTCCAGAACAGGATTACCATACCACTCTGGTGTGGACTGTACTTTGGAAGACCTACGAGGTTCTGTAGTAACTTAATCTGAAGTTTCATGATCATCATCATTAGCTTCCTCACTAATTGGTGTAGGAATCACTGGAACCGATTTCTGTGATGAACTACTTTCCAATTCGGGAGAAGGTACAATTACCTTATCAAGCTCTACTTTCCTCCCACTCACTTCTTTCGAGAGAAACTCCTTCTCTAGAAAGGATCCATCTTAGCAACTAATATCTTGCCTTCGGATCTGTGATAGAAGGTGTACCCAACAGTTTCCTTTGGGTATTCTGTGAAGACGCACTTCTCCGATTTGGGTTCGAGCTTATCAGGTTGAAACTTTTTCACATAAGCATCGCAGCCCCAAACTTTAAGAAACGACAACTTTGGTTTCTTGCCAAACCACAGTTCATAAGGCGTCGTCTCAACCGATTTTGATGGTGCCCTATTTAAAGTGAATGCAGCTGTCTCTAATGCATAACCCCAAAAGAATAGTGGTAAATCGGTAAGATACATCATAGATCACACCATATCCAATAAAGTGCGGTTACGATATTCGGACACACCATTACGCTGTGGTGTTCCATGTGGCGTGAGCTGTGAAACTATTCCACATTGTTTTAAATGAAGGCCAAACTCGTAACTCAAATATTCTCCTCTACGATCAGATTGTAGAAACTTTATTTTCTTGTTACGATGATTCTCCACTTCACTCTGAAATTCTTTGAACTTTTCAAATGTTTCAGGCTTGTGCTTCATTAAGTAGATATACTCATATCTGCTCAAATCATCTGTGAAGGTCAGAAAATAACGATACCCGCCACGAGTATCAATAATCATTGGACCGCTTACATCGGTATGTATTATTTCCAACAAGTTAGTAGCTCGTTTCATTGTTCTGGAGAACGGAGTTTTAGTCATCTTGCCCCAAAGGCATGGTTTGCAAGCATCAAAATGATTCATAACCAAGTGATTCCAAAAATCCATCTTTTATGGAGTTTCTTCATGCGCTTTACACCGTTATGACCCAAACGGCAGTGCCACAAATAAGTTGCACTATCATTATCAACTTTGCATCTTTTGGCATCAATATTATGAATATGTGTATCACGACGATCGAGATCCAACAAACTATTTTCATTGGGTGTATGACCATCGAAGGTTTTATTCATGTAAACAGAACAACAATTATTCTCTGACTTTAAATGAATAACTGTATTGCAATAAACATGATCAAGTCATATTCATGCTAAATGCAAACGCCAAATAACATTTATTTAGGTTTAACACTAATCCCAAAAGTATAGGGAGTGTGCGATGATGATCATATCAATCTTGGAACCACTTCCAACACACATCGTCACTTCACCCTCAACTAGTCTCTGTTTATTCTGTAACTCCTGTTTCGAGTTACTAACTTTTAGCAACCGAACAAGTATCAAATACCCAGGGGCTACTATAAACACTAGTAAGGTACACATCAATAACCTGTATATCAAATATACCCTTGTTCACATTGCCATCCTTCTTATCCATCAAATATTCAGGGCATTTCCGCTTCCAGTGACCATTTCCTTTGCAGTAGAAGCACTCAGTTTCAGGCTTTGGTCCAGCTTTGGGCTTCTTCGCGGGAGTGACAACTTGCTTGCCATTCTACATGAAGTTCCCTTTCTTTCCCTTTGCCCTTTTCTTGAAACTAGTGGTCTTGTTAATCATCAACACTTGTTGCTCTTTCTTGATTTCTACCTTCATCGATTTCATCATCATGAAAAGCTCGGGAAACGTTTTCGTCATCCCTTGCATACTATAGTTCATCACGAAGTTCTAGTAACTTGGTGATGGTGACTAGAGAACTCTGTCAATCACTATCTTATCTGGAAGATTAACTCCCACTTGATTCAGGAGATTGTAGTACCCAGACAATCTGAGCACATGCTCACTAGTTGAGCAATTCTCCTTCATCTTTTAGCTATAGAACTTGTTGGAGACTTCATATCTCTCAACTCGGGTATTTTCTTGAAATATTAACTTCAACTCCTGGAACATATCATATGGTCCATGACGTTCAAAACGTCTTTGAAGTCCCGATTCTAAGCCGTTAAGCATAGCGCACTAAACTATCAAGTAGTCATCATATTGAGCTAGCCAAATGTTCATAACGTCTACATCTGCTCCTGCAATAGGTCTGTCACCTAGCGGTGCATCAAGGACGTAATTCTTCTGTGCAGCAATGAGGATAAACCTCAGATCACGGACCCAGTCCGCATCATTGCTACTATCATCTTTCAACTTAGTTTTCTCTAGGAACACATATAAAATATAGGGAAGCAACAACGCGAGCTATTGATCTACAACATAATTTGCAAAATACTATCAGGACTAAGTTCATGATAAATTAAAGTTCAATTAATCAAATTACTTAAGAACTCCCACTTAGATAGACATCCCTCTAATCATCTAAGTGATCACATGATCCAAATCAACTAAACCATGTCCGATCATCACGTGAGATGGAGTAGTTTTCAATGGTGAACATCACTATATGATCATATCTACTATATGATTCACGCTCGACCTTTCGGTCTCCAGTGTTCCGAGGCCATATCTGCATATGCTAGGCTCGTCAAGTTTAACCTGAGTATTCTGCGTGTGCAAAACTATCTTACACTCGTTGTATTTGAATGTAGAGCTTATCACACCCGATCATCACGTGGTGTCTCGGCACGAAGAACTTTTGCAATGGTGACTCAGGGAGAACACTTGTGCCTTGAAATTTTAGTAAGGGATCATCTTATAAAGCTACCACCGAACTAAGCAAAATAAGATGTATAAAAGATAAACATCACATGCAATCAAAATATGTGACATGATATGGCCATCATCATCTTGTGCCTTTGATCTCCATCTCCAAAGCATCGTCATGATCTCCATCGTCACCGGCATGACATCATGATCTCCATCATCTTGATCTATATGAATGTGTCGTCACATGGTCGTCTCGCCAATTATTGCTCTTGCAACTATTGCTATCGCATAGCAATAAAGTAAAGCAATTATTTGGCGCTTGCATCTTATGCAATAAAGAGACAACCATAAGACTTCTGCCAGTTGCCGATAACTTCAACAAAACATGATCATCTCATACAACAACTTATATCTCATCACGTCTTGACCATATCACATCACAACATGCCCTGCAAAAACAAGTTAGACGTCCTCTACTTTGTTGTTGCAAGTTTTACATTGGTGCTACGGGCTGAGCAAGCACCATTCTTACCTATGCATCAAAACCACAACGATTGTCGTCAAGTTAGTGATGTTTTAACCTTCAACAAGGACCAGGCATAGCCACACTCGATTCAACTAAAGTTGGAGAAACCGACACCCGCCAGCCACCTGTGTGCGAAGCACGTCGGTAGAACCAGTCTCGCGTAAGCGTACGCGTAATGTCGGTCCGGGCCGCTTCATCCAACAATACCGCCGAACCAAAGTATGATATGCTGGTAAGCAGTATGACTTGTATCGCCCACAACTCACTTGTGTTCTACTCGTGCATATAACATCTACGCATAAACCTGGCTCAGATGCCACTGTTGGGGAACTTAGTAATTTCAAAAATTTCCCTACACACACGCAAGATCATGGTGATGCATAGCAATGAGAGGGGAGAGTGTCGTCCACGTACCCTCATAGAATGTAAGCGGAAGCGTTATGACAACGCAGTTGATGTAGTCGTACGTCTTCACGATCGACCGATCCAAGTAGCGAACGTACGACACCTCCGCGATCTGCACACGTTCAGCTCGGTGACGTCCCACGAACTCCCGATCCAGTAGAGCTTTGACGGAGAGTTCCGTCAGCACGATGGCATGATGACGGTGTTTGATGAAGCTACCAACGCTGGGCTTCACCTAAGCACCGCTACGATATGACCGAGGTGGATTATGGTGGAGGGGGCACCGCACACGGCTAAACATCAATGATCAACTTGTGTGTCCATGGGGTGCCCCCCTCCCCCATATATAAAGGAGTGGAGGAGGGGGAGGGCCGGCCCTCAACTATGGCGCGCCCTGGGGAGTCCTACTCCCACCAGGAGTAGGATTCCTCCCCTTCCATGTAGTAGGAGTAGGAGAGAAGGAAAGGGAAAAGAGAAGAGAAGGAAGGAGGAGGCGCAGCCCCTCCCCCTAGTCCAATTCGGACTAGGCCTTGGGGGGGGGGGGGGGGGGGGGCGCAGCCTTCCCTCTTTCTTTCCCCTAAAGCCCAATAAGGCCCATATACTCCCGGCGAATTCCCGTAACTCTCCGGTACTCCGATAAATACCCGAATCACTTGGAACCTTTCTGATGTCCGAATATAGTCGTCCAATATATCGATCTTTACGTCTTGACCATTTCGAGACTCCTCGTCATGTCCCCGATCTCATCCGGGACTCTGAACAAACTTCAATCATCAAATCACATAACTAATAATGTAAATCGTCACCGAACGTTAAGTGTGCGGACCCTACGGGTTCGAGAACTATGTAGACATGACCGAGACACATCTCCGGTCAATAACCAATAGCGGAACCTGGATGCTCATATTGGCTCCTACATATTCTACGAAGATCTTTATCGGTCAAATCGCATAACAACATACGTTGTTCCCTTTGTCATCGGTATGTTACTTGCCCGAGATTCGGTCGTCGGTATCTCAATACCTAGTTCAATCTCGTTACTGGCAAGTCTCTTTACTCATTCCGTAATGCATCATCCCACAACTAACTCATTAGTCACATTGCTTGCAAGGCTTATAGTGATGTGCATTACCGAGAGGGCCCAGAGATACCTCTCCGACAATCGGAGTGACAAATCCTAATCTCGATCTATGCCAACTCAACAAGTACCATCGGAGACACCTGTAGAGCACCTTTATAATCACCCAGTTATGTTGTGACGTTTGGTAGAACATAAAGTGTTCCTCCGGTATTCGGGAGTTGCATAATCTCATAGTCATAGGAACATGTATAAGGCATGAAGAAAGCAATAGCAACATACTAAACGATCAAGTGCTAAGCTAACGGAATGGGTCATGTCAATCACATCATTCTCTAATGATGTGATCCTTTTAATCAAATGACAACTCATGTCTATGGCTAGGAAACTTAACCATCTTTGATTCAACAAGCTAGTCAAGTAGAGGCATACTAGTGACATTATGTTTGTCTATGTATTCACACATGTACTAAGTTTCCGGTGAATACAATTCTAGCATGAATAATAAACATTTATCATGAAATAAGGAAATAAATAATAACTTTATTATTGTCTCTAGGGCATATTTACTTCAACTACCGCTCGACCACCACCCGTAGGGGTGACTCCCTTCTGTTTCCAGGCAGTTGTTGAGCGGTAGGCGAGCGGTTGGTCCGGTTATTCCTTTTAATCGCTACTACCGCTCGAGCGACCGGTCGTATCGCTTGTTAGGGTTTCTGCAGCATACCCGTGAATCTCGGTTGTAGCGGGGTGAGGAGCGGTTGTACCGCTGCAGTGCAATAACTGTTGTAACGGTTGGATCTTGGGGATGCATATGTAGGGGGGGCTTCTTCCACCTACCTTCTTACCTCTTGCCTGTCTTGATACGTCTCCAACGTATCTATAAGTTTTTATTGTTCCATGCTATTATATTTCTCGTTTTGGATGTTTATGGGCTTTACTTTACACATTTATATATTTGGGACTAACCTACTAACCGGAGGCCCAGCCCGTATTGCTGTTTTTTTGCCTATTTCAGTATTTCGAAGAAAAGGAATATCAAACGGAGTCCAAACGGAATGAAACCTTCGGGAGCATGATTTTTGGAACGAACGTGATCCAGAGGACTTGGAGTGCAAGTCAAGAAGCAATCGAGGTGGCCACGAGGGTGGAGGGCGCGCCCCCCTATTGGGCGCGCCCCCTATCTCGTGGGCCCCTCGGGCGTCCACTGACCTACTTCTTCCTCCTATATATACCCACATACACCAAGAACATCAGAACAGACTACGAAAACCTAATTCCACCGCTGCAACCTTCTGTATCCGCGAGATCCCATCTTGGAGCCTTCGTCGGTGCTCCGCCGGAGGGGGAATCGATCATAGAGGGCCTCTACATCATCTCCAATGCCTCTCCGATGAGTTGTGAGTAGTTTACCACAGACCTTCGGGTCCATAGTTATTAGCTAGATGGCTTCTTCTCTCTTTTTTGATCTTAATACCATGTTCTCCTTGATCTTCTTGGAGATCTATTCGATGTAACTCTTTTTGCGGTGTGTTTGTCGAGATCCGATGAATTGTGGGTTTATGATCAAGTTTATCTATGAGAAATATTTGAATCTCCTCTGAATTCTTTTATGTGTGATTAAGTTATCTTTGCAAGTCTCTTGGAATTATCAGTTTGGTTTGGCCTACTAGATTGATCTTTCTTGCAATGGGAGAAATGCTTAGCTTTGGGTTCAATCTTGCGGTGTCCTTTCCCAGTGACAGCAGGGGCAGCAAGGCACGTATTGTATTTTTGCCATCGAGGATAAAAAGATGGGGTTTATATCATATTGCATGAGTTTATCCCTCTACATCATGTCATCTTTCTTAATGCGTTACTCTGTTCTTTATGAACTTAATACTCTAGATGCATGCTGGATAGCGGTTGATGTGTGGAGTAATAGTAGTAGATGCATGCAGGAGTTGGTCTACTTGTCACGGACGTGATGCCTATATACATGATCATGCCTAGATAATCTCATAATTATTCGCTTTTCTATCAATTGCTCGACGGTAATTTGTTCACCCACCGTAATACTTATGCTATCTTGAGAGAAGCCACTAGTGAAACCTATGGCCCCCGGGTCTATCTTTTATCATATAAGCTTTCAATCTACTTTTATTTGCATCTTTACTTTTCCACTCTATGTCATAAAATATCAAAAATATATTTATCTTATCATATTATCTCTATCAGATCTCACTTTCACAAGTGGCCGTGAAGGGATTGACAACCCCTTTATTGCGTTGGTTGCGAGTTCTTTGTTTGTTTGTGTAGGTGTGTGGGACTTCTGAGGAGCCTCCTACTGGATTGATACCTTGGTTCTCAAAAACTGAGGGAAATACTTACGCTACTATTGCTGCATCACCCTTTCCTCTTCAAGGAAAACCAACGCAAGCTCAAGACATAGCAAGAAGGTTTTCTGGCGCCGTTGCCGGGGAGGTCTTCGCTCAAGTCAAGACATACCAAGTACCCATCACACACTCATCTCCCTCACATCTACATTATTTACCATTTGCCTCTCATTTTCGTCTCCCCCACTTCACCCTTGCCGTTTTATTCGCCCTCTCTTTCCCAATCTCCTTTCTCTTTCGCTTGCCTTTTTGTTTGCTTGTGTGTTGGATTACTTGTCGTGATGGCGCAAGATAATACCAAATTGTGTGACTTTTCCAATACCAATAATAATGATTTCCTTAGTACTCCGATTGCTCCTCTTAATGATGTTGAGTCTTGTGAAATCAATACTACTTTGCGGAATCTTGTTATGAAAGATCAATTCTCTAGCCTTCCTAGTGAAGATGCTGCTACCCATTTAAACAACTTTGTTGATTTGTGTGAGATGCAAAAGAAGAAAGATACGGATAATGATATTGTTAAATTGAAGTTATTTCCGTTTTCACTTAGAGATCGTGCTAAAGTTTGATTTTCGTCTTTGCCTAAGAATAGTATTGATTCATGGAATAAGTGCAAAGATGCTTTTATCTCTAAGTATTTTCCTCCCGCTAAGATCGTCACTCTTAGGAACGATATTATGAATTTTAAGCAACTTGATCATGAGCATGTTGCCCAATCTTGGGAAAGAATGAAATTGATGATTTGCAATTACCCTACTCATGGTTTGAATTTATGGATGATCATGCAAATTTTTTATGCCGGATTGAATTTTGCTTCTAGAAATCTTTTAGATTCAACCGCGGGAGGCACGTTTGTGGAAATCACCTTAGGAGAAGCTACAAAACTCCTTGATAATATTATGGCTAATTATTCTCAATGGCACACCGAAAGATCTACTAGTAAAAAAAGTGCATGCTATAGAAGAAATTAATATTTTGAGTGGAAAGATGGATGAACTTATGAAATTGTTTGCTACTAAGAGTGCTCCTATTGATCCCAATGATATGCCTTTGTCTACTTTTATTGAGAATAATAATGAATCTACGGATGTGAATTTTGTTGGTAGGAATAGTTTTGGAAACAATGCTTATAGAGGAAACTTTAATCCTAGACCGTTCCCTAGTAATTCCTCTAATAATTATGGAAATTCCTACAATAATTCTTATGGTAATTTAATAAGATGCCCTCTGATTTTGAGAATAGTGTGAAAGAATTTATGATCTCTCAAAAGAATTTTAATGCTTTGCTTGAAGAAAAATTGCTCAAAGTTGATGATTTGGCTAGGAACGTTGATAGACTCTCGCTTGATGTTGATTCTTTGAAACTTAGATCTACTCCTCCTAAGCATGATATCAATGAGTCTGTCCAAGCTATGAGAATTTCCATTGATGAGTGCAAAGAAAGAACCGCTAGATTGCGTGCTAAGAAAGATTGCTTTGTAAAGGCGCGTTCTTCTAGTTTCCATGAAAATAATGATGAAGATCTTAAAGTTATTGATGTGTCCCCTATTAGGTCGTTATTTTACAATATGAATCTTAATAATGATGGGACTGGAGATGAGTCAACTTTAGTTAAAAGGCGTCCCAATGATTCGGAGTTTTTAGATCTTGATGCTAAATTTGGTAAAAGTGGGATTGGAGAGGTCAAGACTTTAAATAGCATTGAACCCACTATCTTGGATTTCAAGGAATTTAATTATGATAATTTTTCTTTAGAAGATTTTATTTCCTTGTTGCAATCCATTGTGAATTCTCCTCATGCTTATAGTCAAAATAAAGCTTTTACCAAACATATTGTTGATGCCTTGATGCAATCTTATGATGAAAAACTTAATTTGGAAGTTTCTATACCTAGAAAACTTTATGATGAGTGGGAACCTACTATAAATATTAAAATTAAAGATCATGAGTGTTATGCTTTCTATGATTTGGGTGCTAGTGTTTCCACGATTCCGAAAACTTTATGTGATATTCTAGGTTTCCATGATCTTGATGATTGCTCTTTAAACTTGCACCTTGCGGATTCCACCATTAAAAAGCCAATGGGAAGGATCAATGATGTTCTCATTGTTGCAAATATAAATTTGATGCCCGTAGATTTTATCGTTCTTGATATAGATTGCAATCTTTTTTGCCCCATTATTCTTGGTAGACCTTTCCTTAGAACGATTGGTGCGATTATTGATATGAAGGAAGGGAATATTAGATTCCAATTTCCATTAAGGAAAGTCATGGAGCACTTTCCAAGAAAGAAATTTAAATTACCCTATGAATCTATCATGCGGGCTACTTATGAATTGAGTGCCAAAGATGGCACTACTTAGATCTATCCTCGCTTTTATGCCTAGCTAGGGGCGTTAAACGATAGCGCTAGTTGGGAGGAAACCCAATTTTATTTGTGTTTTTTGTTTTTGTTTCTGTTTAGTAATAAATTTTGCATCTACCTTCTGTTTAGATGTGTTTTTATGTTTTAATTAGTGTTTGTGCCAAGTAGAACCTATAGGATAACCTATGGTGATAGTTAATTTGATTCTGCTGAAAAACAGAAACTTTGCGCGCACGAAAATAATTTTAGTAATTCACAGAAACGTGCTTTTGCGTTGATTATTTTTGCTGTAGATCAGTAGACAAATTTCCCAGGACTTCCTAGTTTGGTTGGATTTTTAGAGTTCCAGAAGTATTCGAGAGTTACAGATTGCTACAGACTGTTCTGTTTTTGACAGATTCTGTTTTTCGTGTGTTGTTTGCTTATTTTGATGCATCTATGGCTAGTATGTAAGGGTATGAACCATAGAAAAGTTGAAATATAGTAGTTTTAACACCAATATAAATAAAGAATGAGTTCATTATAGTACCTTATGTGGTGGTTTTCCTTTCTTTCACTAACGGAGCTTATGAGATTTCCTGTTGAGTTTTGTGTTGTGAAGTTTTCAAGTTTTGGGTAAAGATTTGATGGACTATGGAATAAGGAGTGGCAAAATCCTAAGCTTGGGGATGCCCAAGGCACCCCAAGATATTCAATAATAGCCAAAAGCCTAAGCTTGGGGATGCCCCCGGAAGGCATCCCCTCTTTCGTCTTCATCTATCGGTAACTTTACTTGGAGCTATATTTTATTCGCCACATGATATGTGTTTTGCTTGGAGCGTCTTGTATGATATTAGTATTTGTTTTTTAGTTTACCACAATCATCCTTGCTGTACACACCTTTTTGGAGAAACCCACTTGATTGGAATTTATTAGAATACTCTTTGTGCTTCACTTATATCTTTTGAGCTAGATAGTTTTTGCTCTAGTGCTTCACTTATATCTTTTAGAGCACGGCGGTGTATTAATTTTTTAGAAATTGCTAGTATCTCATGCTTCACTTATATTATTTTGGGAGTCTCTTAGAACATCATGGTATTTGCTATGGTTATAAAATTGGTCCTAGAATGATGAGCATCCAAGTTGGGTATAATAAAAACTATCATAGGAAGTGAATTGGATGCTATGATAAATTTGATACTTGATAATTGTTTTGAGATATAAAGGTGGTAATATTAAAGTCATGCTAGTTGGGTGATTATTAATTTAAAAATACTTGCACTAAAGTTTGTGATTCCCGTAGCATGCACGTATGGTGAACCGCTTTGTGATGTAGTTGGAGCACAATTTTATTTATTGATTGTCTTCCTTATGAGTGGCGGTCGGGGACGAGCGATGGTCTTTTCCTACCAATCTATCCCTCTAGGAGCATGCGCATAGTACTTTGTTTTCAATGACTTGTAGATTTTTGCAATAAGTACATGAGTTCTTTATGACTAATGTTGAGTCCATGGATTATACACACTCTCACCCTCCCACCATTGCTAGCCTCTCTTGTGGCTCGCAACTTTCGCTGGTGCTATACACCCACCATATACCTTCCTCAAAACAGCCACCATACCTACCTATTATGGCATTTCCATAGCCATTCCGAGATATATTGCCATGCAACTTTCCACCGCCCCGTTTATATGACACGCATCATTATTATCATATTGCTCTTTGCATGATCATGTAGTTGACATCGTATTTGTGGCAAGGCCACCTTCATAATTTTCATACATGTCACTCTTGATTCGTTGCATATCCCGGTACACCGCCGGAGGCATTCATACAGAGTCATATCTTGTTCTAGTATTGAGTTGTAATCTTGAGTTGTAAGTAAATAAAAGTGTGATGATCTTCATTATTAGAGCATTGTCCCCGTGAGGAAAGGATGATGGAGACTATGATTCTCCCGCAAGTCGGGATGAGACTTCGGACTTAAAAAGGAAGAAAGAGAAAGGCCAAAAAAAAGAGACAGGCCAAATAAAAAATGAGAGAAAAAGAGAGAAGGTACAATGCTACTATCCTTTTTACCACACTTGTGCTTCAAAGTAGCACCATGATCTTCATGATAGAGAGTCTCCGATGTTGTCACTTTCATATACTAGTGGGAATTTTCATTATAGAACTTGGCTTGTATATTCCAATGATGGGCTTGCTCAAAATGCCCTAGGTCTTCGTGAGCAAGCGAGTTGGATGCACACCCACTTAGTTTCTTTTGTTGAGCTTTCATACATTTATAGCTCTAGTGCATCCGTTGCATGGCAATCCCTACTCACTCACATTGATATCTATTAATGGGCATCTCCATAGCCCGTTGATACGCCTAGTTGATGTGAGACTATCTTCCTCCTTTTTTGTCTTCTCCGCAACCACCATTCTATTCCACATAAAGTGCTATGTCCATGGCTCACGCTCATGTATTGCATGAAAGTTCAAAAAGTTTGAGATTACTAAAGTATGAAACAATTGATTGGCTTGTCATCGGGGTTGTGCATGATTAAATACTTTGTGTGATGAATATAGAGCAACAGCCAGACTATATGATTTTGTAGGGATAACTTTCTTTGGCCATGTTATTTTGAGAAGACATGATTGCTTGATTAAGTATGCTTGAAGTATTATTATTTCTTATGTCAATATGAACTTTTATTTTGAATCATTTGGATCTGAACATTCATGCCACAATAAAGAAAATTACATTGAGAATTATGCTAGGTAGCATTCCACATCAAAAATTTTGTTTTCATCATTTACCTACTCGAGGACGAGCAGGAATTAAGCTTGGGGATGCTTGATACATATCCAATGTATCTATAATTTTTGATTGTTCCATGCTATTATATTACCCGTTTTGGATGTTTATGGGCTTTGCTTTACACATTTATATCATTTTTGGGACTAACCTACTAACCGGAGGCCCAACCCGTATTGCTGTTTTTTTGCCTATTTCAGTATTTTGAAGAAAAGGAATATCAAACGGAGTCCAAACGGAATGAAACCTTCGTGAGCATGATTTTTGGAATGAACGTGATCCACAGGACTTGGAGTGCAAGTCAAGAAGCAATCGAGGCGGCCACGAGGGTGGAGGGCGCACCCCCTACTGGGAGCGCCCCTATCTCGTGGGCTCCTCGGGCGTCCACGAACCTACTTCTTCCTCCTATATATACCCACGTACTCCGAGAACATTAGAACAGACCATGAAAACCTAATTCCACTGTCGCAACCTTCTGTATCTGTGAGATCCCATCTTGGAGCCTTCGTCGGTGCTCCACCGGAGGGGGAATCGATCACGGAGGGCCTCTACATCATCTCCAAGGCCTCTCCAATGAGTTGTGAGTAGTTTACCACAAACCTTCGGGTCCATAGTTATTAGCTAGATGGCTTCTTCTCTCTTTTTGGATCTCAATACCATGTTCTCCTTGATCTTCTTGGAGATCTATTCGATGTAACTCTTTTTGCGGTGTGTTTGTCGAGATCCGATGAATTGTGGGTTTATGATCAAGTTTATCTATGAGAAATATTTGAATCTCCTCTGAATTCTTTTATGTGTGATTAAGTTATCTTTGCAAGTCTCTTCGAATTATCAGTTTGGTTTGGCCTACTATATTGATCTTTCTTGCAATGGGAGAAGTGCTTAGCTTTGGGTTCAATCTTGCGGTGTCCTTTCCCAGTGACAGCAGGGGCAGCAAGGCACGTATTGTATTGTTGCCATCGAGGATAAAAAGATGGGGATTATATCATACTGCATGAGTTTATCCCTCTACATCATGTCATCTTTCTTAATGCGTTACTCTGTTCTTTATGAACTTAATACTCTAGATGCATGCTGGATAGCGGTTGATGTGTGTAGTAATAGTAGTAGATGCAGGCAGGAGTCGGTCTACTTGTCACGGACGTGATTCCTATATACATGATCATGCCTAGATAATCTCATAATTATTCACTTTTCTATCAATTGCTCGACAGTAATTTGTTCACCCATCGTAATACTTATGCTATCTTGAGAGAAGCCACTAGTGAAACCTATGGCCCCCGGGTCTATCTTTTATCATCTAAGCTTTCAATCTACTTTTATTTGCATCTTTACTTTTCCAATCTATATCATAAAATACCAAAAATATATTTATCTTATCATGTTATCTCTATCAGATCTCACTTTCGCAAGTGGCCGTAAAGGGATTGACAACCCCTTTATTGCGTTGGTTGCAAGTTCTTTGTTTGTTTGTGTAGGTGCATGGGACTTCTGAGGAGCCTCCTACTAGATTGATACCTTGGTTCTCAAAAATTGAGGGAAACACTTATGCTACTATTGCTGCATCACCCTTTCCTCTTCAAGGAAAACCAACGCAAGCTCAAGACATAGCATCTCTCTCCACCATTAATGCCCTTCAAGCTTTCTTGCCCGATCTCTCTCTCTGGCCACTCAAACTTGTTGATTTGCTTGGGATTCAAGGAGGAGACTTAGATCCACACTTCCACGAAAGGATATTTGATTCCCCGATACTTTCTTGTGTGGATTTTGTTACTCTTGGGTGTTTAAGCACCCTAGACGGTTGAGGTCACCTTGGAGCCATATTCCATTGTGGTGGAGCTCCATGGTTTCATTGGGAGCCTCCAATTTGGTTGTGGATAGAGCCTCTCTCGTTTGTAAAGGTCCGGTTGCCGCCTTCAAGGGCAACACCAGTGGAATCACAACATCTCGCATTGTGTGAGCGCATGAGGAGAATACGGTGGCCCTAGTGGCTTCTTGGGGAGCATTGTGCCTCCACACCGCTCCAACGGGGACATACTTCCCCTCAAAGGGAAGGAACTTCGGTAACACATCCTCGTCTTTTCCGACTCCACTTGTGGTTATCTCTTACCTTTACTTTGTGCAAGCTATTGTTATATTGTATCCTTTGTTTGCACTTATTGTTGTTGTTGTTTGCATCATATAGGTTGCTCACCTAGTTGCACATCTAGACAACCTATTTGTTGCTAGACCTAATTTATTAAGAAAAACTAAAAATTTGTCGTCTCTTTATTAAGGGTTTCACCACCTGAAGAGTATGGTTGACACTGGGGAGGAAGTGCCCAAGGCTGTGGAGTTGACTTCGAATACTCAAGTCGACTTAAATGAAGCTATGGCTTCATTTAAGACATCTATGATGGCCGAAGTCAAGTCCATGATTAAAGAATTACTTGAGGGGATGAAATCCACTCCCGATCCCTTGCTTGTGGTTAATCCCACGGCATCGGAGTCGGAGGCCAATTCCGCCAAGGAAGCGGCTAAAGGTACTCATGTTCCTTACCCTCATGAAAAGAATGGAACGGGAACCTTTGCCTTGGTTCCCCTCCCCCGGTCTATGGAGGACCAATCCCCACACCTCACATTAATAACTATGGTCCTCCTCCCAAGCTTGTTAAGGGTGATTTTTCTAATTGGGTCTTTCGCATTAAGTCTCATTTGAATCATTGCTCAACTAACCTTTGGAGAATCATTGAGCAAGGATTTTACCCACATGATCCAAACAACTTCACCCCAAGATAAGAAGTGGACAATCAATACAATCACTCCGCATTGTTCATCCTTCAAGATGCATTCCCTCCTAAAGATCTATCGCACTTACGACCTTTCACTCATGCAAAGGATTGTTGGGAGCACATTGTTTCTATGTACAAGGGGAGCTCAAGCGTCCAACGGTCCAACTTTGAAGTGGTCCTTTATGAGGCCGATGAATTTGTGATGCTTGAAGATGAGGATCCACGTGATCTCTACTGGAGGGTGACAACTCTTGCAGTTGCTCTCCAAGACCATGGAAGCAAGGATATGGATGACACCTGGATCAAGCGCATGTTCCTCAAGGCCATCATGCCATTCAACAAGGCCATGTCTTCCGTGATTCGTCAAAGGCCGTACTTTCATATCTCAACTCAAGTGAAGTGTTGGATTAGTTTATTGCCATGAACATCATGAACAAGACCGCCAACAATGCTCTTGCTCGTGTCCGGTCAAAGAAAAGCACTCCCACCCTTGCTTTGAAGGCCAAGGCCATTTCGGAAGAAGAAGAGGAAGAAGAAGAGGCGTGTGGCCCCGAGGACACAAAATATGCTTACCATGAGCACATGGCTCTTGCATCAAGGCAATTTTGCAGCAACAAGAGGAACTCAAGGCCCAACTTCAATAATAACAACTCAAGTGGGTAAAATAACAAGCAACGAGTTAGAACTTGCTACAATTGTGGCAATGTGAGTCACTTTGTGGTGGATTGACCTTACGAGAAGAGGGAAGACAATGGTGGCAAACTCATTTGCAAAGACGAAGCCAAGTTTGTCCCTAGTAAGAACAACTTCACCAACAAAACTCCTCCAAAGGGCTTGGTGGCACATGAAGAGTACCCCTCCAATGATGACGAGGAAGATACAAGTGGAGAAGGAATGTGATGCGGAGCATCCTACGATCATCCCCATGTTCACTTCGACCACTCCCCATGCCCCCAAGGATACATAGGATGAGACCTTGACTATATGCCATTCGACACAAGGTGAACCCGCTCCTAAATGCCTCCTCTTTCCCACTACAAGAAAAAGACACATCCGTGACATTTTGGGCCGAACGAATTTTTTTTATGTCATACATATGACACTTCTATGACGATAATTGTGACAAAACCCGGTATCATCATAGATGTGGTGGGATCCTACTTCTGTGACAAAAAATCATGACAGAAAATGGGCTTTTCGTCCCGGGCGGGCCGGAGACGCAGCTGCATGACATTCTTTGGGCCGTCCATGGCGGAAAAAACCGTGGTAGAAGCGAGGGGGAGGAAAATTTCGAGGAGTTGCCGGTTACGGTGGGAGGTCGGGGGCCGAGCGATGCGCGTTTATCTCGTACACGTGCGAGGCGTTGGCTCTAACAGAACCCGAGTGAGGCATTGGGCTCTAACTGAACCCGAGCGATTGCACTGCAGGCTACGCATTACTGAACCCGAGCGGGCGATCGATGGCTATTAACTGAACCCGATGGAGCGATTCCTTCGCTACTGCTGTTAACTGAAGCCGATCGATCGAATGAACAGTGAGCGTTGCCGGGGGGGGGGGGGGGGTTGGATGAACAGTGAGCGGTGGCGTTGCCTCTGGATGAACAGGACCCTGTGGTGTGGAGGGCTGGATGAACAGTAGACAGTGGAGGGGTGGCCGTGGAGGGGTGGTTGAACAGGATCCCGTGGTGTGGAGGGCTGGATGAACAGTAGACGATGGAGGGCTGGATGAACAGTAGACTGTCGGCGTTCTGGGAATGGGGGTCCCCAGACTTGCCTGCTTGCGGCCTGCGGCATGGCTCAAAGGAGGCCCAACACAGCCCATCTTCATCAACACAAGCTCAAGACCCTCGCGAGGGGCCAAGCCTCGCGGGGCGGACGACAAGGAGCTTCCTCAGGCACGGCCTCGTCAGGCTGTCTCATGAGGAGGCGGAGAGGTCAAGGCGGGGTACCTCGCGAGGTGCCCATGACGCAAGCCATGACGACCAAGGGCGACAGTCGGGCGCCAGCCCGCGCGGTGTCCTCCTTTCCTCTTTGGTGCAAAGGGAGCAAGCGCAGGCGAGAGCATCAAGCAAAGGCATCCATTTCGGTGCAACAAGACCAAGACCAGCCCAACGGCCGGAAGGAAGTCATTGTGGAGCCCAAGCCGGCGTCACCACCAGAGCCTTTGACAAGCGAGGACCAACTTTAGTCAGGATAACTGTACCCACTGTTCCCCTTCAAAATGGCCAATTGTTGGCGCCCTTCCCGCTCAAATATTTGGGAAGAGGCCCAGGGCCTTTGCCTATAAATAGGACTAGCCACCCCCAGGGTAGAGGCAATCTGAACCTGACCTAGCAATCTGGACATGACCTAGCAATCTGGACCTGAGCTAGCAATCGGGATCCTCACCAAGAAACCAATAGATAGAGCGATTGAACTCCTCCCAGCAGTTCGTCGCACCAGCGAAGAACAGACCCTCGGGAGGCTGTTCTGCCTTGTATTGTTCATCATCAAGCCCAAGAGGCTATCCACCACACCACACACTGGAGTAGGGTATTACACCACAACGGTGGCCTGAACCAGTATAAATCTTGTGTCTCTTGTGCTGTTCAGTTTGGTAGTTTAGGTCCTAGCGATTCGGCGAGGAGCAAGACGGTAGAGGGTTGAATCTCCGCAAGCACCCCAGTGTTCGAACCTCAAGGCTCTGCCGGAACCCGAAATCTGACATTTGGCGCGCCAGGTAGGGGTGCGCCGGAATTTGCCTTCCATCGTCTCGTTCTTCTCCGACCACCGCATCCATGTCTGACGCTCGTCGGGCTCGCGCCGTGCACCGAGCCGCCCTCGCTTCCCATGTCGCCTAGACGGCTCCCGTCGGCGGGCGCCCTCGTCGTTCCCCGTCACCTGCCGTCAATGCCGCTATCGGCCCGACGGGGAACGAACAGCAAGCATCGTCCCAACATCCATCCCAGAGGCGGGACGGCTGCACTGCCACGCCCTCGCTTACCCCCGCTGGTTCTTCGTCACGCGCGCCCCGCGCGGCCATGGAGGCCTGAGCTGCGCTCATCACGGCAAACGAGCTCCTGCGCTACCGCCCCATCGATGACGTCTACGAAGAATGGCTCGACCGAGTCGCCGAGCTCGTTCGCGCCGCCGGAGGCGCCCCCGCGCCGTCCTTCTCGCTGCACCGCATCCCGCCCTGCGCGGACAATGAAGCTCCTGGGGCGCCTCAGCCGCCTCCTCCTCAAGAAGGCGCCCTGGCCCCAAGGCGCGCGGCCCCTGGGCGGAACCCGCTCCGTCAGGCGCCAGCGCGGCAAGAGCAGAGCTACCAAGAAGTCCCTCGCCCTCGAGAAGCTGCCCGAGCGCTCCCTGCTCCAGCACGTCAAGACCCTGCTCTGCCCCCAGCCGCGGCGCATGGGGACCCGCAGGACCAAGCTCTCCGTCGCCCAAGGCCCCCTGTGGCCACGGCGGGCTGCCGCGCCTTCACCTCCGAGCTGCGCAGCATCGCGTGGCCCGGCAAGTTCAAGCCAGACCTGCCTCCTCGCTATGACGGCACGGCTGACCCTGCAGAGTTCCTCCAACTCTACGAGTTGGGCATCGAGGCTGCCAACGGAGACGAAAAGGTCATGGCGAACTAGTTTCCCATGGTGCTCAAGGACGGAGCCCGCACCTGGCTCCTGAATCTGGCCCCAGGCACGATCTCCTCCTGGGACGAGATGCGCACCCGCTTCATCGCCAACTTCCAGGGTACTCGCGACCGGCCACCTGCCGTGAGCGACATGCGCCGTATCAAGCAGCAACCAGGGGAAACCCTGCAGAAGTACATCCAGCGCTTCAACAACGCGCGCCTCAAGATCCCCAGGGTGACGGAGGAGGCCATCATCTCAGCCTTCTCCGACGGTGTGCGCGACGTCGAGATGAAGGAGGAGCTGGCGATGCATGAAGACCTGTGCACCTCCTTGGAGCTGTTCAACTTGGCGACCAAGTGCGCCAGGGCTGAGGAGGGGCGCCTCTCCCTCCTCGAGCTGCCTGCCGTGGACCCCGAAGAGAAGAAGCCCAAGGCCAAGGATGTGAAGCGCAAGGGACTTGCCGTACTCGCGGCCGAGCCAGACACTAAGCAGGGCAGAGATCAGCCCGAATCCTCCAAGGACAGTCGGTACTGCGTGTACCACGACCTCCACACCCACAACACCAATGAATGCCAAGAGCTCCGGGCCGTGCGTGAAGGAAGGGTCGGCAGACGTCCCAACCGCAGTGATCGGGGCTACGGCCGAGGAGGAGGAAGGAATGCAGGACGTTGGGAAGACCGCGGCCCGCGCCAAGGGTGGCGCGACCAACCTCGCGAGGATCGCTGGCATGACCCGCCTCGCAAGGGAGGCTGGAGGTATCAACCTCGCGAGGATCGCCCGCAAGGGAACGCAGGCCTCCCTCCGCTGCCGCCGCAGCCAAGGAGAAATGAAGACCATCATCAGGACGAGGGGGCTGGGGGCTTCCAGGAACCACGCGCGATCGCCTGCATCCTGGGCGGAGCTCAAGCCCCAGCCTCTCAGTGCATCTTCAAGCAGTTCGCCTGCGAAGTGAATGCAGTCCTCCCCAAGCTCGAGGCCACGCGCCCTCTCAGGTGGTCGGCATGCGCCATCACGCTTAGCTCAGTGGATCAGCTCAAGTGTGCGGCCATAGCCGGAGTCCTCCCGATGCTTTGTTCCCCAATCATCAGCAACGTGCTAGTCACCAAGACCCTCATCAACGGCGGGGCAGGGCTCAACGTCCTGTCCGTGGAAACGTTCAACAATCTTCAAGTGCCCTACAGTCAGCTTCAGCCAACCAAGCCTTTCTCCGGAGTCACCGATGGCTCCACAGTCCCGATAGGGCAGGTCCGCCTTCCTGTCACCTTCGGGGCACGCGACAACTACCGCACCGAGCTCATCGACTTTGACGTCGCCCACATTCGCCTGCCGTACAACGCCATCCTCGGGTACCCGGCGCTGGCCAAGTTCATGGCCGTAACCCACCACGGCTACAACGTCCTCAAGATGCCAGGAAGCAGCGGGGTCATCACGATGCCCTGCGAAGAGAGAGACGCAGTGTGCTCCCTGGAGCGAGCCTTTCAGGCCGCATCGCTGGAAGACCCAGACCGCGGCAGCAGGAGGCCTCCCGAGGCCGCCCCCAAGAAGAAGAAGACATCGTCCGGCCCCGCCCCTCAGGAGGCAGGCCCCTCAGGGCCCGCGCCTGCTCAGGGGGAGCCTCCCTCCATCGCATAGGGAAGCGCGCCCGGCGCCCTCCTCAGGTAGGGCTCGGGGGCTCTCCCCTGGAGGGCCGCCGACCTCGCCAAGGTCACGAGGGAGGCGCTTGGGCACCACGTGGAGGCGTGCTTCGAAGCACGTTTCCCTCAAGGAGGAGCAAGGCAAGGAGGGCCGAACCCTCAGGAGTTCGTCAGTAAGGCCATTCGGGAGTTACAGGAGTCAAGGGTCATGAGAGGCAGCCGCCGCCTACCTGCCGTGGCCCCCCATCCAGGCGAGGATGGTGGGCTGCGCGTCTGCATCGACATACCGGGGCTCAACTGAGCCGCGTCTCAAGAGCACCTCTGGCCCTCGCGAGTGGGACGTTGCGAGGGTCCGCCCCACATCTACGTGCGCATGCCTTACGACTTGCCGAACGCGGCTGCTGCGCACCAGCGTCTCATGAGGGCCATCTTGGAGGCTCAAGAGGTCAGGCGTGCCGCAGCCCTGGCGGAGATGGAGATGGCCCGCGAGGAGCCGCCGGCGCCTCCGGAGCCTCCTGAGGCCCCTGGGCCTGGGGGCTTGTGAGGATCGGCTCCCGCAGCCCACCGGGTCTGCTACACCAACACCCCTTCGTCCCCAACATCATCAGGTGACATCTTTTAAGTTCAATTTCTGGCTGGGAGCGCCCTTAGGGCCGCATTATTCCCAGGCCGCGTGGGTCCGTCCCTGCGGCATGTATCCCTTTTATTTCATGTCCTTAGCTTACCTTACTGGGGGTGCCCCTCGGGCTGCATCATCCCCAAGTCGCTCGGACCTGACCCAGCGGCATGTACCCTTCTTGCGTTTATCTTAGGGCTATGCTTTCGATCCGCCATGCTTGTTATTTGGTGCCTTTTTCCCCTGGGTGTCGGAATCTTGGGCGTTAAAGGGGGGGGGGTGCCTGAGCATCGCGACTCAGGGCTCCTACCGGCTCTCCGGCCCTCACCCTCTGGTCTTGTCCATGGCATCGCAACCTGGCATGCCAGCGACGGCTGAGACCAGCCCGAGAGTCGGGACCCGAGGACGTAGAGTTTCGACATCTAACCCAGCTTGCACGTTAAAGGGGGGGGGGGGGTACCTGAGCATCGCGACTCAAGGCTCCTACCGGCTCTTCAGCCCTCACCCTCTGGTCTTGTCCATGGCATCGCGACCTGGCATGCACAACGGCTTAGACCAGCCCGAGAGCTGGGACCCGAGGACGTAGAGTTTTGTCATCTAACCCAACTTGCGCGTTAAAGGGGGGGTGCCTGAGCATCGCGACTCAGGGATCCTACCGGCTCTCCGGCCCTCACCCTCTGGTCTTGTCCATGGCATCGCGACCTGGCATGCCAGCGACGGCTGAGACCAGCCCGAGAGCCGGGACCCGAAGATGTAGAGCACCAGCATCTGGCCAAATTTGCAGGAACACACTCGAAGATAAGGCCCAGAGCCAGGCGCACCCCGCCTTGAGGTAGGGCCCCGTGAGTCCCGCGCTGGCTCACGGGTACCCCAATACACCTCACAAGGCCTTGCACGCCCCTCCACAACAACTAACAGCTGACTGTCGATTGTCGCGACAAACCCTCGTTCCTTCTGTGATGAACTTGCAGGGTCCCTCCAAGGAGCGTCGCCAAGCAACCTCACATCGGCCAAGGCATGGATTTGGCGCCGCACCAGGAAGCGTTTTTCTGACCCTCGAGATAAGTCACTCTCCGGAAGCATTGGTTATCGCAGCACTGCCCCCGCACCAAGTGCAATCCCATGTTAGCAACGTCGCCCTCCTTTCTCACCGAATGATGGCTGCTTGAGCGCTAAGGGGGACCTCCTGAGCATCGCAACTCAGGGGCTCTTACCGGACCTCGGGCCGCTCACCTCCTGGCCTTGACCACGGCATCGCGACCTGGCATACCAGCGACGGCTGAAGCCGCCTTAGGACTGGGACCTATAGGCGCAGAGCATCAACCCTCGCGAGGTCTGAAAGGAGGAAACTAAGCTAAAACAGAATAAGCATCTCGCACTGCTTCACAATAAGGATCATATTGACAGACGGAGCTACAAACATCTTACAAGCCCCCGTGGGGTATATTCTTGGCTCCTCGCAGGAACAAAAGGCACGAATCCTAAGGAGTCCTAACTACAGGGGGGATCGCGGCAGACGCCATCATCTACAGTGGGCCGCCCAGCACCGACGCCAACCCCATCCAGATCAAAGGCGGCGACGGCCTGACGAGCCCGCCCTGCTCCGGGAACGGCGTAGGCTCGGGGGCTCGTAGCTGTCATCGCTCGTCTCCGGAGTCGCGAAGAGCTCGGCGGAGTCACTAGATCCTCCGGCGCCTCCGTTGCCTGAGGAGCGGCCAAGGGAGCGGCCAGCTGGCCTCTGTCTCGCCGCAGCAAGGTCCCGACCGCCTCTCCCGGGGCAGCACTCTAGCCGGCGACCCTTCGCATCGAAGACCTTGAAGGACATCATCGAAGCACCGTCGTACTCTAGATGGATCATAAGGGCGCCCCTCGTCCTGCAGACCCGGGCGACCTTGCCCCAGCCTCGAGTCATGAAGACCTCGCCCGGGGCAACGACCGCGACCTCTGCCCCGGTCACGAGGGTGCCGCAGCCGGCGTGCTGCAGCCAAAGCCCGAGGGGTTCCCCCCACCGGACCACGGAGGCGAAGAAAGAGGGGAGACGAATCCAAGACTTAGGAGGTGTGGCGGCGTGAAGCACGAACTCTCGGCAGGAGCCCTCGGCGTGGACTCCAGGGGGGAAGACGCACACCTTTGTGACCCGCCGGCGTCGTCGGCGGCGCCGCTCGTGGCGTTCGGCGTCAACTCCTTCAGAGCCGCCAATGTGCGCGTACAAGGGAAGAGGGAACCCAGGCGGTGGCCGCTCACACCAGGGTCTTGACACTTCCTGGCGAGTGCCCTCGCCCTGACACCAGAGGGTCGGCCGCTTCTTCGGGGGAAGCGGGCCAGGATCCTCTTGGGGAGCTTTTCCCTTATCTTCCGCGGAGAACCGGCGGATCGGAACAATTGCAGCAAGACGGAGCAAGGCCCAGGAAGGAGGAGAAGCAGAGGGATAGACCGGAAGGGTGCGTGCCGTTCCGTACTTATAGCCAGCGAAGGCCAACCATCGACCTCCACGATCACAGGTAATCATGACCCGCTTTGCATGCAGGGACTTGTCGAATCCGTGCGGTTACCAAGGCGTCATGGGAAGCAGAGGCGCCCACGTCCAATCAACCGCCATGTGGCGCCCAAGGCCGTAGGCTGTTAGGGCCTGCGACGCTTCGCACTTGCCCTTTCGCCTCTCTGCTCGACCAAGTTCGGGCGCGCCGTGGGCCCGGGGGCTACTGTCGGCGTTCTGGGAACGGGGGTCCCCAGACTTGCCTGCCTGCGGCCTGCGGCATGGCTCAAAGGAGGCCCAACACAGCCCATCTTCATCAACACAAGCTCAAGACCCTCGCGAGGGGCCAAGCCTCGCGAGGCGGACGACAAGGAGCTTCCTCAGGCACGGCCTCGTCAGGCTGGCTCATGAGGAGGCGGATAGTTCAAGGCGGGGTACCTCGCGAGGTGCCCATGACGCAAGCCATGACGACCAAGGGCGACAGTCGGGCGCCAGCCCGCGCGGTGTCCTCCTTTCCTCTTTGGTGCAAAGGGAGCAAGCGCAGGCGAGAGCATCAAGCAAAGGCATCCTTTTCGGTGCAACAAGACCAAGACCAGCCCAACGGCCGGAAGGAAGTCATTGTGGAGCCCAAGCCGGCGTCACCACCAGAGCCTTTGACAAGCGATGACCAACTTTAGTCAGGATAACTGTACCCGCTGTTCCCCTTCAAAATGGCCAATTGTTGGCGCCCTTCCCGCTCAAATATTTGGGAAGAGGCCCAGGGCCTTTGCCTATAAATAGGACTAGCCACCCCTAGGGTAGAGGCAATCTGAACCTGACCTAGCAATCTGGACATGACCTAGCAATCTGGACCTGACCTAGCAATCGGGATCCTCACCAAGAAACCAGTAGATAGAGCGATTGAACTCCTCCCAGCAGTTCGTCGCACCAGCCAAGAACAGACCCTCGCGAGGCTGTTCTGCCTTGTATTGTTCATCATGAAGACCAAGAGGCAATCCACCACACCACACACTGGAGTAGGGTATTACACCACAATGGTGGCCTGAACCAGTATAATCTTGTGTCTCTTGTGCTGTTCAGTTTGGTAGTTTAGGTCCTAGCGATTCGGCGAGGAGTGAGCCGGTAGAGGGTTGAATCTCCACGCGCACCCCAGTGTTCGAACCTCAAGGGTCTGCCGGAACCCGAAATCCGACATAGACGGTGGAGGGGTGGTTGAACAGTAGCCGGTGGAGTAGCGCGCGGTGGAGGCTGGATGAATAGGAGCCCGTGGAGGCTGGAGGAGGTCGACGGTAGCCCGTGGAGGCTGGAGGAGGTCGACGGTGGAGATGAACAATATCCCATGGAGTCCCGTTTTGCGGTACGCCACACCCCTCCCGATCAACAGGACCCCCGTTTCGACCGTAGCACTCCAACACAAGTCCGTTTTGCGGTACGCCACACCCCTCCCGATCAATAGGACCCCCGTTTCGACCGTAGGAGGTCCGTTTCCTCCATTTTGCGGTACGCCACACCCCTCCCGATCAACAGGACCCCCGTTTCGACCGTAGGAGGTCCGTTTCCTTCATTTTGCGGTACGCCACACCCCTCCCGATCAACAGGACCCCGTTCCGAACGTAGGAGGTCCGTTTCCTCCGTTGTGCGGTACGCCAGGCCTCGTTTCCATCGCCTGTTCCGTCCAAGCCGGTTGGCTCCCATGCGTTCCATTGCCTCCCGATGAACACGGCGCATTCTATTGCCTCCCCATGAACACGACGCATTCCGTTGCCTCCCCATGAACATGACGACGATTCTGTTTCTTCGTCCCGACCCGGCCATGTACACGAGCCCTGGTCGTACATATGCGCGAGTAGGCGTTCGAGACCCCGCCCGTATGTACGTATGTGGCCGTATTTTCTTTCTTGCACCCTGGCCACTGTACATACGTGTACATGCTACGTGCGTGCCTCTACTACGGCACGTACACGCCTCTACTACGACACGTGCGTGCCTCTACATCGACCAGTATATATGTACATACACGTTCGCGACCAGAATGACAATGCTACGTACGCTTCGACCAGGTGGGTCCCGACTGTCAGGCACTTCCTTGCCTGCGAAGATGTAGCTGGTGGGTCCCAGCAGTCAGGGGGGCGAATCGTTTTTTTTTGCCCGGACGCACTTCCTTGCATGCGAAGATGTAGCTGGTGGGTCCCAGCAGTCAGGGGGTGAATCATTTATTTGCCCAGACGCACTTCCTTGCGTGCGAAGATGTAGCTGGTGGGTCCCAGCAGTCAGGGGGGCGAATCGTTTTTTCGCAAAATACGGTGGCCCGTCCGGTGGGTCCCCGTTGTTAGGTGGAGGAATAATTATTTTGCACGTAATAAGGAGGCACTTCCTTGCTGTGGCCGTGGACCAAGCTGTCAGCCTCTCCACGTACAGTCTACGTCCGGTGGAAGCCGTTCCTTGACCACGTTGACCACGCCGCGCCGAGAGCACCAGGGCGGTGGACGACGGCGAGGCCTAGGAAGGGGACGACATGGAGCCGGGGAACACGCGGCAGTGGATGCCCACGTGTAGAGGAGTACGAGGGTTCACTGGTTCGCTGCAGTGTGAGGCTGCTGTCGCCGCAGAATAACAGGGGGTGTGGGTGAGTAGAGGGATGGCCTGGCCAGCGGTGGGAGTAGTAGGGGGCGGTGAAGCCTCCGCCGCATCGCAGCCGGCCACGGGAGGCAGGAGCACGAGGCACGACCGGCGCTGGTTTGGGCGGCTGGAGCAAGAAGACTAGAGGTTGAAGAAGCACTACGGTCGTTGGATGGATATCATACTGTCACTGGAGCTAGAATCGTGCATATTGACTAAGTTGAGAAAGCCCTCCGTCCCCGTCAACTTAGTAGGCCCACAAGTCAGCCTGCCACTATACTGGGTCCCAGCTAACAGGCGGAGTATTCATTTTTTTGTGCGTAATAAGGAGGCACTTCCTTGCGTGCGAAGATATAGCTGGTGGGTCTGAGCTGTCAGCGGCGGTAACATTTTTTTCGCGAAATACAGAGGCCCTTTCGGTGGGTCCCTGATGTCAGGTGGAGGAATCATTATTTTGCGCGTAATAAGGAGGCATTTCCTTGTGTGCAGCCGTGGACCCAGCTGTCGGCCTCTCCACGTACAGTCCACTTCAAATGCATGTCGGTCGTTGACCATGTTGACCAGGCCATGCCGAGAGCACCAGGGCAGTGGATGACGGTGAGGCCTAGGAAGGGAAGGGAACGACACAGAGGCAGGGAAGACTCGGCAGTTGTTTCCCACGTGGAGGGGAGTACGACTGTATGAGGGTTTACTGGTTCATCTGCCGTCGCCGGAGAATAACAACATGTGTGGGTGAGCAGAGGGATGGCTAGGCCAGCGATGGGAGTAAGGTGGGGTGGTGAGGCCTGCGCGGTAGCAGAGCTGGCCGCGGGGAGGAGGGAGCAGGCAGTCCCGCCGGTGCTTGTTTGAGCGGCTGGTGCAGGAAGAGCAGAGATTGAAGAAGCATGACGGCCGTTGGATGGCCATCCAACAGTCACTGCTTGTGCGTCAACCTTTTCTTTAAGAAAGCTTCGAATCTGTGGAAAACAGCATACAACCCATCTACCATTATTTCTAATAATTTACAGCCCATTTGCTAATTCTTAAGGTTTTTTTGGAGCCCATATTCTTTTTGTTAGCATTACAGCCCATATTGTGGCCACGGTTAAAAAATTATACGAAATTTTGCATATTCCGGTGCGGTCCGAACTGTTTTTAATTCCGAAATTTTGACTCACATTCAGACTGATTTTAAAAATAAATGTATATCAATATAAAATCCAACAAATTGTCCACACATAAAAATTAATGTAATTTAAAATCTCAAAATGAAAAAAAAGATATTTGAAACTAATTTCCGGTTTGATGTGTTTTGAAAATGTACAACCCATTTCTCATTACTAATGGGCCATTTTCTTGGCCAGCCGAATGAAAGCTCTCCTCGTCTTGAAAGATTTGCAGCCCAAGAGGCCTGACAAAGCGACTTACTTGGCAAATCACAAAAAAACTGGGCTGTGGCCGTGGACCCAGTTGTCAGCCTTTCCATCAGTACTCTTCTGATGGAAGTCGTTCCTTGACCACGTTGACCACGCCACGCGGAGAGCACCACGACGATGGACGACGGCGAGGCCTAGGAAGGGGACGACGCGGAGAGGAGTACGAGGGTTCACTTGTTCGGCTGCGGTGTGAGGCTGCCATCGCCGCAGGGCCTGACCAGCGGTGGGAATAGTAGGGGGCGGTGAGGCCTCCGCGGAAGCACAGCCGGCCACGGGAGGCAGGAGCATGAGGCACGACCGGCGCTGGTTTGGGCGGCTGGAGCAAGAAGACCAGAGGTTGAAGAAGCACTACGGCCGTTGGATGGACATCGTACGGTCACTGGAGCTAGAATCGTTCATATTGACTAAGTTGACAAAGCCCTTCGTCCCCGTCAACTTAGTAGGCCCACAAGTCAGCCTCCCACCAAGGTGGGTCCCAGCTAGCAGGGGGAGTATTCATTTTTTTGTGCGTAATAAGGAGGCACTTCCAGTGGGTCCGAGCTGACAGCGGGGGGAACATTTTTTTCGCAAAATACGGTGGCCCGTTAGGTGGGTCCCAGCAGTCAGGGGGCAAACGTTTTTTTGGAAAATACGGTGGCCCGTCCAGTGGGTCCCTGCTGTCAGTTGGAGGAATCGTTATTTTCCGCGTAATAAGGAGGCACTTACTTGCTGCGGCTGTGGACCCAGCTGGGACTCTCCACGTACAGTATACTTCCGATGGAAGTCGTTCCTTGACCACGTTGACCTCGCCGCGTTCCGTTGCATGCATGCGCCCATGGGCGTGGTGCGTCCCCACTATCAGCCTCTCATGTACAGTCATCTTCCGATGACTCTCGGTTGTTGACCATGTTGACCACATCGTGCCGAGCGCACCCAGACTGGAATGACCCGGATATGGGGAATACGGGGTAGTGCAGTCGCAGATGGAGAAGTGGGAAACTTCACTGGTTCGGGTGCGCGGCAGCACAGCCGCGGTGCCGCCCACGGGAGACAGGAGCAAGAACATAGGTTGAAGAAGGAGCACGGCTATTGGATTAACATCCAACGGTCCAGTTGCTAGAATCATTTGTTGATTAAGTTGACAAAGTCGTGCGTACACGTCCGCTTAGTAGGCCCACAAGTCAGTCAACAAATCTGACGGGTCCCAGCTGTCAACGGGATGAATAAATTTTTTTGCAAAACAAGGAGGCACTTCCTTCCATGCGAAGATACAGCCGGTGGGTCCCAGCTGTCAGGTGGAGGAAACATTTTTTTCCAGCTTAATAAGGAGGAACTTTCCTTGCGTGCGACCATGGACCTCGTGGGTCCCATCCATCAGGCTCTCTTCCGATGACTCTCGTTTGTTGACCACGCCGCACCGAACACAGCGAGGCGGTGGACGACGGCGAGGCCCCGGACGGGAATGACTCGGAGATGGGAAAACGCGGCAGTGGAGTTGCAGATTAAGAGGAGGAGAAGGGTTAAAATTGGTTCTATTGCGGCGTGGGGCTGTAGTCTGTGGAGAATAACGGGAGGTGTCGAGGGGTGGAGGGATAGCCTGGCCAGCGGTGGGGTAGCGCTTCGCAGCGATGTGTGCTAAGCAGAGCCGCTAGCCGCCGGAGGCCGGACCAGGTGGTCCCGGCGACGCTGGAGGAAGAAGACGAGAGATTGAAGGTGCATGCCGGCCGTTGGATATAAATCCAAATGCTGTGGATGACACAATCATTTGTTGACCAAGTTGACAACGCCCTGCGTAGGCTTCGACCTATTGGCCCACATGTCAGCCTGCAAAAATGTGGCATATATTTAACCCATGTTTTCTAGAATGTACAGTCCATTTGCTGGGCTGGGTGAACAAATAATTTCGCGTCAATCAGGCCCATTTATATTTTCTAAGAAATCCTAGCCCATTTGCACTTCCTTGAAATACACGTATTAGGTGGGCTCGTTATATATATAATGTTATGTTAGAAGGAGCAATTAATTTCAAAGAATAAACCGGAGAGGTACATTATATATATATAATTAAGAAATTAGCGAGTTATTGCTCAAAATAAATTGGACACAACATTACTTTTATAAGAGACCTGTGTTTTATACCCCACAGTAGGCATACTAACAAGTTCACACACAAATACAACAGAAAAGGTAAACATTCATATCAAACTCAGGTTCACAGGACACGTTCAAATTCATAGCCAACATTCACTATCAACAACTCAAAAGATTCATATATACACAAGCTCAACATATCTATGCATCCAAATGATTGATAGATCACACGACAATATTCATACATAGTTCACAAAAAGATTCAGATATACACATGTTCAGTATGTTTATGCATCCAAATGATTGAGATCACAGCCAATATGATCCATGGACGAACTTTAATTACCTAGGGTACAGACTGGTAAATGGTGTTCAATCGGAGGTACTTCTTGCTAAAATTAGTTCTTGTACGAGTAAACTTTCGAGTACATAAGAGGCAGCATAGACAATCTGAACTTTGCTTGTAGGTTTATCCTCAAATAGTGGCCTCGTGCCGAGGGAGGTTTGAGCAACTTGGCCACTACTTTCATCCAACTAGTTTACTGGCTCATCTTAGTCCTGTATCTCGCCAAAATTCTACATTGCAGACGAGAAAGGAGGCGGTTGAGAAAATGAACCACCCAAATTTTTTGTGCAGTTCAACTAAAATGGAGCATCCTTGGCATGCAGACTGATTAAGTGCCAGATGAATATACGCGTCAACCAACTTGTCTGGAATCTTTAGACTCCATGCCATATAGTTCGCTACCATATGTGCCGATAACCAAAAGGCACAAGTTGGGACCAAAGACTGGCTTGCGTTTTTCTGGGCTATGCACCAAGCAATATTTTTGGCGTTCACTCTCCTAATACTTGGAGTTTGACAATTGGTTGATGCCGGTTGATACTCGAATGAATATAGGCACTTCTTGTAAACATCGATGCTTGTCTGAGTGAAATTTGGAGTACATAGCAGCAGCATAAGTACCTGTCCATCTGATCATTTTGTGCAGTTCTACTGAAATCACCCGATGTAATGATTTGCCTGCGAGTTCAGGCTCCAAATTACTCAATTATGAAATCGGCAAACAGTAGCACAATACCAAATTACCAATACATATGACAGGCACAATAATCAGGATAAAGACCAGTACCAACCTGTATGAGGTAGCATATCAATTACTATTTCCTTTGACTGGAAGCCGAGATAAGCCAAGCGACTGACAGCAAAGGAAGAAAGCAAGCGGAGATTAGCGACTGACAGGAAAGGACGAAAGCTGTCGAGGCAATGAAGCACCCAAAGTTTTTGTGCAGTTCCACCAAAATCGAGCATCCCTATTGGCACATATATTGAGAGAGTGAGATTACTGTAATAGTGGGACTAGTTGATGAAACATACACTAACAAATAGAAGCACCCTCATTATCTTAACAGGTAAAGTTAGCAACATAGTAGTCTTGCTTAAAGAGAGGTATTAGTTTATTTAATCAGTGCCAATTAGCTCAACTCAACACTCAAAGCATTGCCATTTCTCATAGGTTGCAAAACTTAAAAGTGCAAAGATAAAGGAGTTTCTCATGACAGTAGCATGATACAAATAGAGATGGCAGCAAACTAATATGGATGAAGGCCTTAGGCCCGTACCAACCTGAGAAAAAAAGCTTATTCATGTAGTCCCATAAGAGATGATAAAGCACTCACTGGAATCACACAATAGTATATATTTTTGTGCACTTCAAATGTATGGTTGAAATCACTCTTGTTTAACAGTGCTGAGATTATATCGAAAGATTATCAAGAACTTCCAGCAGAGTTAAAGCACTGGCTGGGATACAGTTCATTGTATTGTCTTGTGTAGTTCCACTAAAATGTATGATTGGCAAAACATGATCCCTGTTTGCACAAGTAGGAACAAGGTGAAACCTTCATTAGCTTAGTGAGAAAGGATAGGAAGACATTAGCATATTACTCAAACAGTAGCATCAAATTCATGATGGACAATACGCAAAACATTGCCTCATTGAACCAATGGCAATAAATTGACAGGAAAAACAATAGCACTATTATGTCATGACACTAATAATATTCCCTCCCTACTCCACCACATGATTCACCTCCATAGACAAACATTCACACGTACATGATTCAGCATAGGGTCCTACTAAAGATTTGTTTAACTCCAACAGGAAAATTAGGCAGTAATAAATTAGTGGTACTTAAATACTCCTAATTAATTAAGTGAGAAAACAGAAGTGGAAGGGCTCCCTGGAGGATCGTCTCACATGTAAGGTAGTCGTTGCCGGAGCCCTTGAATAGCCTCGACTGAGGCCTCTGGCTTCAGCAAGATCGCCTTGGCACTATTTATTCTTCTTCTTCTTCCTCTTCATGCTCTGTTTCTCTTTCTCCTCACCAGTTGGTGAAACCAAGTACATGATTGGCCTTCTAATGCAGAATTGGTTTTGTCAGTGAGGGAGTACAAGTGTACTAGTAAAAAACAACATTATTTTCTCATGGCAGTCGGAAAATAGAGATGAACACATGCATTAAATATCATTCTTACCTAAAGGAAGGTTATGGCGCCAATATGGATGATGAGGATTGGAACATAGATCTCCCTTTGTGCAGTTCCACCAAAATGAACCAACTATTCCATTCTAACATTCCAGTTAAACAGCACAAAAGTCACTTCTTTGAAGAAGAGTTTTGTGCAGTGCACCAAAAGGTCACAACAGCAACCAGGTGAATTGGATATCCCTGTTTGCACAAAAAGGCACAGAGGAAACAGTCAGAGTCTCAAACAATTATAGGCAAAAACATTTGGCTTAACTTGTCAAAGTCTCAAACAATTACAGGCAACAACAGTGGCATGGCTTCATTTTTACCAGGGACATTATATTAAGAACAACTAAGGCTGCGTTCGGTTCACAGGTTTGGTGCAGGATTTTCGTAGGAACACAATTCCTACGGTATTCTTTCCCTTCCAACCGTTCCGAACACGGGAAAGGTGAATAGTGTTTCATAGGAACGCTGGTCTGGTAGTACTGATTCCATCGGATTAGAAACATCCACGCACTGCTCGTTTTTTGGGCGGAAGCCCGAGGCAGGCGCTCGCTGCCATGTGTTAGACAGGTTGCTGTGCTGTGTTTGCCAGAATAAAAAAATCAACCTATGTGTGGTACGTGAGGTGAGGACAAGAGTAGTCACTGTGCAGCTGAATAAACAAATAACATCTCATACTGCCAAGCATGCTACTCTAAAAAAAATATGTACATTTCATAGTCCATCCGAACACATTCTCTTGAGAGTTTCCTCCGGTTCGCTGTTCCATAGTTTTATACCTACATTTCTTTCCTATTTCTCTATTTTCATCAAGACCTATTCGGTGCCCAGGCTCATCTACTCCCGCTCAGGAAAAAAATCAAAATAAATACTAGAAAATTAAAAAAAATCCAAATTTCCCCTTTATTCCGACTGGAGCCTAAATATTTGGTATAAGGGCATGGGACAGTGGGTGCACCAGCAGTACAACACCATGTACGTAAATAGGGGCATAAAAGTGGTGATTCATAGTTTGTTGCCCCTAGAAACAAACATCCAAGAAACATATCTGGGTTGGTCCCATTTTTGTTCACTCTAGCCACCTACTCCTATGTGTGGATAGAAAATCTAGTCCTAGTCATACCACTGTGTACAGGGTTACCCCTATATTTCCCTTTTCGACCAAGAGACCGACTGGATGACCAGTCTGTACTACTTTCATCCCCTTTCCTTCCTGTTTGTACCAAGTCCGATGTACATACTAAATTCCCCCACCCCCACTTTATTTCAATGACAAGTATTTTCGGTCGGAGGGAGTACAAGATTCGACTCCATGAAGTAGCTTTACCTCTAACAATAGAAGAAAAAAATAGGTGACGTTGGACCATCCAATCGAGAGGGGCTGAGAGGTAGAAAATGATGCAAATGCAGCAACATAGCGAGCTGGGGAAGTAGAGCTAAGGCAGTTTCGAAAGAAGATATACCTGAAGGTTGTAGGGATGTGGATAGGTAGGCGGCGGGAGGCCGGATCCGCCCACGAGCAACGACGAAGGGATTGGAGGACCTCCCGCGCCGGCGCTCAGCCAGAGATAACGGTGCGGCCGGCAGTGGGTCTCCTCCCTCACTGTCGACAACGGCCTAAACGCTGCCACTCCTCCCCTTCACCGGCGGAGGGGGATACGTCCGGATCTGTAACCAGCGGTGAGGATAGAAAGCCAGTGTTTTTTGAAGGGAGAAAGACAGTGTTACTACCCCTATCTTGTTTAGATCTAGAGAGGATGAGAGTGTGTGAATAGATCAACCCTAGCAAGCAAGCGCGGAGGCTTCGGCCTATATATAAGTAGTGGGGTAGTTTTCCTTTTTCACTCTGTCAAAACAATCGTTTAAAATTATGTACTACTACATGCCAGGTTGCGGTTTTTTTAGTTGTTGATTGTTTTTTGAGATAGCTACCCGCTTGTTCCAAGTGGTGTTATGGTGTGCCAGGTCGCACTTTGTATCGTTCAAGTTTGGTACTACAAGTCCCTCCATTAAATGAACAACCACCCCCTCGTAAAAATTGTGAACAAGCCCACGGCTAAAATTAGCGGATACGTGGGTTGCCCCAACATGCATTATTTATATTTTCTACTCCCTCCATTCCTAAATATAAGTCTTTTTTATTAGCCACACCTAAGACAAGATTTTTTTTATTAGTAGTGAACCCCACATGTCATAGACAAAAAAATTATGGCAAGATTCCCTTAGGCAAGCCAAAGTGTGTCTAACAATTTGAGCAACTCAGGTTAGGCAAGTGTGGTAAGTGTGGGAAAAATAATGTGGCAACATAAGACAAACATAGTCACAATCCAAAAAGCCCCGTCATTTTTTGTGACATGCATGAAAATTTGGTTAGTTAAATTTATAGTCAAAATTTGGCAAGGTGCATCAAATCAACACATGCAAGTATCAAAAGGAAAGTCACGGCATGCATGCATGCGTTGTACTCCCTCCGTTACCAAATATAAGTCTTTTTAGAGATTGCAACAAGTGACTACATACGAAGCAGAATATGTCTACTCCTACATACGAAGTAGCCCATTTGAAATGTGTAAAAAGACTTTTATCGAGTGCAGTGCTTTGATGTGTCGCGTCAACTCATACAAGACCGAGAAATTTGATTACTACGACACCCTCTCCCTCGCGGACTGAGCTCCGGTGCCTTAACTTCACCTGCCTTTGGCTGCATGACAGGAGGGCAAACCACCTGTTGGGCCCACCTGTCATAGACGCAAAGGCAGGAGCAGTAAGTAGAAGCTTTCGCTACGCGCTATCCCTCCCGCACGAGGTGGGGACATGCAGCAGTGGATTCGATACTATAGAAGTAGGAGTAACATCATTGTTCGTCTTCTCGAAGAGGTGAAGAGCCAAGTGCAAACCGAACGTGGCAGTTGCAAACGCTCACGTGGTGCGATTCCTTGGAGTACTAGCCAGGCTCTTGCATGAGACAAAATTGCTATTGTTTAACAATTAAACTCCATTATCCATTGGTTGATACTCATTCTGCATAGGTCCACGCGCTTAGCACCATTTCCTCCTGGGGTCACCAATGTTTATTTGCTAATTAATAGCATTCCATGCAATGAACTAGCCATTGCAAGTCATTAAAAGCATGCACGCCTCTCATCTCTTATTGGTTGATATGTCAAGAAACAAGAAACAAGGTAGAATTTAATGCACCGCGCCTAAGTGTGTTGGGACTATTTGGTTTTCATAAGATGACTTACACACCTAGACGGAGGGAGTAGTATAGACCTGTAAACCAGAAAGGAGTATTTGCCTTTCTAGATATTTCAACAAGTGACTAGACTACACCGTGTGCAGTACCCCCTCATTTGCCTTCCGGTTTATAGGGCTCAAATCTCAAATCTCATGAACCAAGGCATTTTGCGATTGGAGGAATGTACTGTATCTAGTACTACCTCCGTCTGGGTTTATTGGTCCTCATTGTATTTCATGTCAAATTTTGACCATAGATTAAACTAACAAAATGTTTACGCATGTTACCAAACATTATATTTTTGAAAACTATGTTCAAATACGAATCCAATGAGATAATTTGTTTGACATGCATTCACATTTTATTAGTTAAATCCTTAGTCAAAATTTGACACAAACTACAAAGGGGACCTGTAAACCAGGACGGAGGTAGTACTTTACAAAACTACCCTAATTAAACTCATGCATTAATTACGTAGTTCTCTCGTTTTCCTCTCCGCCTTGGTCGCGGTGCACAATATTGAGCACTCCTATATGACTAGCCGCTCTATCTACATGCGGGACATTTCAAAGCATCCGGGCCCGTGTGCCATCCACCAAATCATAGCGAGGTGCTACAGTCGAGACTCACCTGTCACCCCGATGTGGTCGTCATGACCCGTCATATCACAAAACCTACACCTTTACCAGCAGTGCTAAGGTGGCCTCCAAGTTGGACTGGACGAAGCAACCATCATTTCATTGGAACGCTCGTTCAAGCCCTTTCTTCCCTTTCTTGAAGAAAACCTCACTCCAGGCTACTCACTTCTGCCATTTTTCTTCTATACCAACGAAGGAAAGGTGGGCGAATCAATTATGCTGCTATATTTTCATTCCAATAATCTTCTTTTTGCGAAGCACCGACCGATTCTCACATCCTATTCTTTTCCCGTTTTCATTGCGATTGTGGTTTCCTTTCAATTGCTTTTTGTTTGTCAGTTCATTGATGGATCCTGGAGCACTAGGCAAAGAGTTGCCGGTGGACAACCCACTGGAGACAGCGATCTCCAGGAAGCGAGCACCAACCAACGAGTTGACCATGTTGGCGGGCCAACCCATGGAGACGAAGAACTCCAAGAAACAAGCACTGGCCAAAGAGTTGATGACGTTGGCGGACGAACTCCTCAAAGAAAGTTGGAAGAACAACAAGGGCCCCACCGTGCCTACCCCAAGAACTCTGACAGGCACCTATGTGAGGCTCAAGACTGAGTTTGAGGAGATAGTCGCCGTTGAGAAGCAGTATTCCCCTGGCAAGGTGATGGCCCCCATCGAGGACGAGGAGATGGCCCCCGGAGGGATGAGATCCCCCGGTGAGCTGCACAAGGTAAAAAATAATGGCTTATTACCATAGTTGTGGTTTTTGATTATTTGCAATGTGCTTGCATGTTAGGGTTGTGCAGGTGCCGGTGGTTGTCCTTGATGATTCCGATGTCGTGGCCCGTCCTGTTGGCATCGCCCCAGAGATCGATTCCGATGCCGCTGTCCATCCTGTGGACATCGCCCCAGAGATCAATTCCAATGTCGCGGTCAGTCCTGTGGACATCGCCCCAGAAATCGATTCCCGTGCTGCTGTCCGTGCTGTGGTCATTGCCCGAGAGATCGATGACAAGAAATAGTTGGTCGCGCTAATCCTTCAGGGTAGTTTGCATTGCCCTGTGTTTAATTACCAGAACGATGCGTGTTATCAAACCATCTTAGGGCTAGTGCACTGTCTTGTGTGGGCGGATCTTTCTACTTTTGTTTGATAGTGAATCATGTGAACCCTCTCCGAGTTATGGAAATAGATGTATCCTCACTAGCTTTTGATGTAATATATGGCATGCTTAGATGTAAGTTTGAACTGTGTATATATCATATCAGCAGGGCTTGTTTGATGATTCTTGGTGTTGGTAGGCTAGCTACTGTGCGAGCTATAGTACTTGCAAAACACTCACCGAAGAGAAACGTTGGGGCTGATGAGCTCGTGGTATGCTTATACTTATCCCTCGTCGATCGACCAATAGCCCTAGCTCCTATAATTGTAGGCTTAGCGATCGATCAGACAATAGTCGACATACATTAAGGCTTGATTTGGTTTATAGGGTAGGAAAATCGTAGCAAAAGTACAGAGAACATGCAACACAAAATCATAGTAGTGCACAGACGTACTCCCTCCATTCCAAAATAGATGACCTAGGCGGGCTAGTTTGGCCTAGTGGGTTTCAGTGATATGACGTGGTACAGTGTCGTCCAGTCTTCGCGTGTGGTAGCAGTATTGCGGGTACAGTAAGTTTTCTTGAAGAAGCGGAATTCGACGAAGTCATGATGGTTCCTTCGTTCGAACAACTTACAGTGGGAAAGGTTGGGCCTGCGATACGACCGGGGTAGACCAGGATAATTTTGTGCATGGCAGGTGGACCAGGATGGTCGACGTCCCACATGTCGGCGAATGAAAGTATTCTTTTCGATATAGAGGACGAGCAACGACTATTCATTGTTTATTTTTGATGAAAGCTATTGTCTCCACTGTTACTCCTTGACTTTGGCAATGCCTCTCTCTCCTCCACATAAGTGGGGACTACTTGCTATGCATGCAGCGGGAAACTGGTGTCTAGAGGGGCCAGGGCGGTGAGAGCGGGCTCCGGAAGCGGTCCGGACTCCAGCATGGCCCACCTCACATTATCACCATATATTTATTGGAGTCCGTGCGCGGCGGGTGGGCGATCTCTTCTCCCTCCCCCGTTTCTCTCTTCTCAACCGACGCCCGCCGAGTGATTAGATTTCGGCTATCGACAGTTTATTCAATTACGGTCCCACATGTCAGTGAAATTGCAAGACAACGCGTGTACCCTCTGGTGAGCGGCGTGCGAGCCGGACTGTCGGGGTTGCGACGTGTACGAGTCGTAAGTGTGCCGCCTTTTCCTTTAGAACTTGTGAAGTGTAACATTTTCGCGCGATCGATCGATAGAAATCCAAAACAAAATGACTAGGGCGGTGCTTTCCCGCTCGTTAGGCGGGCTAGTTCAATTGATATGACGTGCTACAGTGCCATCCACTTGCTCCATTTTTATGTAAGCAAGAGTTTACACTCTTACGCGGGAGGAGTGCGAAACACCGCAGATCTGATTTTGATCGAGGGATAACTGTTCCCTGCCAAATAATGGAGGATTGTTAGCGATTATAGCATGATAATTAGGGCATCTCCAGCGCTGGCCCACAAATTTACACCGGCATCTATCTGAGGACACTGATGGATGCCATCCGATGCTGCCCGCATACCTTTCGACAACTATATGAACTAACCGGATGAAATTCGTGCAAACAAAGCAAATTTCAAATTAACCGGATGAAATTAACCAGATGAAATTCATTACATTTCGAAAACTTTTCCTACAAACTGGACGAAATTCATTACATATTTCGCACAAACCGTACTAAACCTACTGTAAACCTAATCTAAACGATCGCCGGCGCCCGACCACCATGTCCGACCATGAACCCGAGAAAGCCAGCCATTGCCTTTGCCTCCTCCTCATCCGCCTCGATAACCTCCTCCTCCGGCCGGAGTACAAGGTTCTGAAGATTTCTGCCTCCACGTCGCCGTCAAGCGGTTAATCGACCGCCGATGTTTACCCCACCAAGCTTGGCGTTGACTGAGTGGAGTAGCGGTGGCCTTCCCGGGACCAGAGTTGCGGCGACCTACCATGTACTACTCTTCCTCGCTGCTTGCTGCGCCCGCGCACGCGTGCCAACTTCGTGGTCGTGGCGGCGGAGGGCGGCAGCGGGGGGGGGGGGGGGGGGGGGTGCCGGCGATCTCCTTCGTTTGCTCCTGCGATAGTACGTCGAAGAGAGCTTTGGAGCGCGCCCGGAGCGGAGCCGCCGATGTCCCTCGTCTGCTCCTGTGACAGTACGTCCAAGAGAGCTTCGGAGCGCCAGGAGGCCATGGTTGAAGTGGTGACGACATAAGGAAGGGTCCGGAGGAGAATAAGTGTGGGTCTTTGGCTATGGCTGGGAGCTAGGGCTCAAGTTAATATAGAGGGAGAATGGCAATGAGCCGCGGCAGACGGATGGACAACTGGCACCGGAGTAGGTTCATCGGGCGTGAATGCGAACGCTGCTTCAGTGACTTAACTGCAGATGCGTTTGGGTTACTGACATGTTGGCCCAACGGGCGTCTGGCCCGCATGTCAGTGACACACCAATTGCACCTGCAGTTAAGTCCGGTGAATGCGGCATTGACATTCTGGAGAGACGGTGACCGTTTCAGGCGGGAAGCGCGCGCTAGCGATGGAAGGGGTTTCGGTGTGCAGTGGCACTAAGATCGGTCGCTCACGATAGTACATACTACCATAGTACCCTCTCTAGCTTAGGCTGTTTTATAGATTGTCGTTGTGATGGAAGATATACATGAGCAAGGCGGTCCGAGTATGACCATTGGTGTTGAGCCAGGTGAATACATGCTCGGCATTCGCGTAGGCCTCCATCAAACATCTAAACAGTAATGTCAGGCACCGCCGGGGCGCGCAGGTGATGGGCTCGCCGTTTGCGTTGCGCTATGAGCAAGACTTTGATTTAGAGGGTGACGTGCATGCATTAGCATGCTTTGACAGCGTGAGCGTGAGTGTCTGACGCGAAGTATTTCATTTTCATTTGGCTGACGAGGGTGCGTTGCAGCGACGAGTCCGTGGTTTGATTCCCCACATACGCATAATTTTGGTTTTTACAGTATTTCTTTCTCCATTCACAGGTAGGCCCGCGTAGATAGATAAAGAACACGAGCTGATGAGGCGCATGCGGACTATTTGACTGGTCAACCATACAAATACGGAGCTATACGCTGAGCCAGTGACCGTATAATCACCATATCTCGTATACAATGATCAAAGTGAGCTATCAAGACAAGTTTGATGGCCGCCAATGCATTTTACTCGGTAATAAATGACCAGGATTGAAGGGGAATCCTAATTTGCTTCGTCTTCTGTCCTTAAGCTCTTGACAAACCAATGCACTATACGCTTGTCCGCCCACTCCACCCCAGAGCTCTCACCAAGCGTCGTTCATGCCACCGCGCCGCACACTAACCGGTAAGGCAGCGATGGCATCCCGCCGCGCCAAGTTCCTCGCCGCCCACGACCGCACAGAAAATGGTAGGGAAGCGATGGAACCCCGCCGTGCCGAGTTCATCGCCGCTCGCGACCTCACAACTATGTGGGAGGAATTTGAAGATGCCAAGGCCGAATGGGCGGTAGAGCAAGAGGCGGCCAAAGCCGCACAGAGGGAGCGGAAAAGTCAGAAAGCACTCAAGAAAAGAGAGGCCCGCCGCCGCAAGAAAGAAAAGGACGCAGCGCTGCTGCGGAGAGGTTGTCGGAGATCCAAACACGGTGGGGTGTCGCCGACAAAGCCGGGAAGGAGAACGACGGCGTCTGGCCAGCATGTGAGAAGTAGTAGTACTAGTAGTTAGTGTGTGTGTCTGTGTCTGAGTACGAGCATGTACCTGTACTACTAGTTACTACTGTAGTTTTTAGAGCAAATTACCAGTACATTAGCCTAGACTAAATGGAAAAATTCCTATCCTAAGCATCAAATGGCATCTCTTTCTCAATAGTAATTGAGATGCATGTCATCTCACTTCCTATGATTTTCATATTCCTATCCTATGAACGAAAGGAGGCCTCTGTTGGAGTAAATACTGTAGCTAGCAGTACTGCTGGTACAATAGTTTTCTTCAAGAAGCAGAATTCAACGAAGTCATGATGGTTCCTTCGTCCGAGCAACTTCAAAGTGGGAAGTGGGCCTATGATTTGACGGCTCATTAGTCATTGTTACTGCGGTGCGACGACCTGGGTGACTCTCCCTTGGAGTTCTGCGTGCATGGCAAGTGGACCAGGATGGTCGACGTCCCACATGTTGGCGAACGGAAGTATTCTTTCCGATATCGAGGAGCAAGGAAACCGCGTGGTATAGTATCACTACTGATTGGTCGCAAAAAAATAGTATCATTGCCGATTTATAATTATTTTTTATTTCTGATGAATGCTAGCATTTCAACTCTTACGATGAAGGGTGCCAAACACGGCACGTGATGGATGTCCCACACGTCAGCGAAAGGAGTGGGACATGAACAACGTGGTAGAGCCCAGCGTAAAAAAACAACGTGGTAGAGCGTCTCCACTTCTTCCACTTCTGGGTCGGAGACCACACATAGTAGTACTTAGTGGTATGAACGATACAAAGTGCGACCTGGAGAGAAAGATACGTCTAGTTGGAAGGTCTCAGGGCATACACATAAACAAATATAAAAGTTAATATGTGCCTCCAACTAATATAGTAGTAGTAGAGTAGTTAGGCACGTACTCCAAAACATCACCGTGCATTGCATGTACAACATTTAGTGGTAGTACGTAGTAAGAGACAAATGCCTCCCAAGAGTTCCCTTCTCGACCTACTTTTGGGTGTTTGGTAGAGTGTATGGAGGGTGCATGAGTCCACACTAGTTTAGCACAAATACACTATAAGCATGCATGAAGAGAGCATGCATGAAGAGGGGTGTTGAGTTGAGCATGCATGAAGAGGGAACAACTATGCTGAGACGAGAACGCAACCAAACACACCCTATATGCCACGCATGTGTCGTGGCGGACTGGGAGGCCACGAGCACCTATGGTGCAGGAGGGCCCCTTTCTAGTTCGGCAGGGGAGCGGAGGGCGCACGCAGAGCAGATCGAGGCGAGGGAGCTCGCGGGGGATTTTTACCCAGCTTCGGAGCTCTCCGGAGAGATAAAACTCCTACTGCTGCTTTGTGTGTTGTATTCTTGTTCTTGCTCGAGAGAGCGGGTGTGGCGTAGCTGTGGAACCGAAAATCCGAACCCCCTGGCTGTGGAACCGAAATTCCGAACCCCCTCTACGTGCGCATGGGCCTCCTTTTTATAGGCTAAAGGGGTCACCGACAGATGGCAGCGTAGCAAGAGGGGTAGAAAGGTAAAAACGCGGGTTGGTACAACTGCTACCAACAGTGTCCCCTACCTAACTCTGACGACAGGGGACAGGGGCATTTAATGCCCGTCCGGTCGCCCCAACAGTGCAAGGAAACGACCGTTGAAGGCGCCACCGATCGCCACGATGGCCTCCTTGTCAGCTCCTCTTGCCACCTCGCACCGCATGGCTGCACCGCGCCTTGCCACGTGCTCCTGGGATAGTCCTGGGGTGACACGTCGCTGGATGCGCTGGAGCTCGGGTGCATGGCGGCCTTGCCGCGGCAAGCGCCTCGCCGCGGCCCTTATCTTGTCGCACCAGCAAGCTTGCCGCTCGCCGGGCCTTGCCGGGACGCGCGGGGCGTCGCGGCAAGTTTACTTGGAATGCCTTGAGTGGCCTTCCCGGCAAGATCCTCTTGCCGGGGTCTCTTCTTCTTCCCGGCAAGCTCCTCTTGCCGGGGCCTTGGTTGGCCTTCCCGGCAAGCTCCTCTTGCCGGGGCCTTGGTTGGCCTTCCCGGCAAGCTCCTCTTGCCGGGGCTTTTAGCTTTAGTACTCTGTTCTTGAACGGCGTCTAAGCAGCCGTGGAGGATCTTGGCGGACGCCTGGCAAGCCCCGCCGCGGGTCGCTGCGACTGCCCGTGCACAAGTTCGGGGTACTAAGGTACCCCCTACTTTAGTACACCGACAGGAGCCCCTGGGCCTGGGCCATACATGGTGCCGAGCGCTGTTGGGCCAGGCCCAAAATAGTGCACGGGCACGCGCGGCCTAGGTCACACCGCATATTCCTGTACCCACCACACCCCCCTCGCAACGGCACGCGTCAAACGCGGCGTCGTGGGGGAGATCGTGGGTAATTTTTTAATCCAGGGAATGCGTAATGTCCGCCTCCCCCGTTTATAAGCAGGGGAAACAGGGCCGTTCCCCCACCTTCGCTACTTGCAGTTCCTTCCTCCAAAAGCTCCGCCGCTCCCCTCCGCTTCCCAAGCCAAAAGAGAGCAGCGCTTCGTCGCCCATTGCCGCCGTCGCCGCCGCCGCCCTCGCCTTCCCCCACCGCTTCCGCCATGGCTCTGAAGACCGGGAAGGCTGCGAAGGCTGCGAAGGCTGCGAAGTCGGCTGAGGCGCTGCAGCTTGAGGAACTACGCAAGAAGCGAGTGCTTTTCCTCCCTGAGCTCACCCGGCAGGCGCTGCAGGAGGAGTTCTACCTCTTCTGGTCGACGGAGACGCGGGCGCATCCACGCACACAGGTGCTTTCCGCTGAGGCTTCCAAATCGAAAAAGTGCCCTAGAGGTTACTACTTCTTTCCTGTGTTCTTCTATTGCGGGCTCTGCCCGCCTTTTTCCGATTTTTTCTGCGACATCATGAACACCTACGGGTTTCATCTTCTTGATTTCACCCCCAACGCCGTTCTGACAATGGCGGTTTTCGCACACCTCTGCGAGAACTTCTTTGGCATCCTCCCCAATGTCGCTCTTTTTCGCTATTATTTCTCCCCCCGTGCTGAGAAAGGGGAGCCACTGGCTGGCGGAATCGCCTGGACCTCCCGGATTGGCATGAAGGAGGTGTACTTGACGGGCGAGCTCCGCAGCAAGTGGGATGAGTGGAGGGCGGAGTGGTGCTGGATCTGTGATGCCGATCCGCAGCTGTTCACCAAGCTGCGCCAGACCCGGGTGGTACGTGGCGGCGACTGGAGCGCTCTATCGCCGGACGATGCTAAGCTGAAGATTGCCACCACCCGAATCCTCCGGCTCAGGCATGCCGGACTCACAGCAGGAGCGGTTGGCGCGGATTTCCTTCGCCGTCGCATCGCCCCTCTACAAAAGAGGGGGAGGCCTGCCTGGTTGTTTGGCGGCCCGGGGGATATCATGAGGCTGCGCCCGGGCCTCAAATTCAACTTTACCGTCCTGGAGCTTGACATGATGCTGAGGGAGCTGTTCAAGCATGACGCCAACCATCCAGAATGGTTCAGGTTGCCGCAGGGCGTCGTCCCCTTGTGCAACAACTCCCGGCGCGGTCGCATCTGCGCAATGATGCCAGAGTGCGATTCGCACGGGATAAGTGCAACTTGGATAGAGCCCGCCGCCGAGGACATGCAGCGATTCTTTGATAATTTGACGGAGGTAGCGGTCGACTCCGACGAGCAGAAGCTTCTCACCTGCGCCACCACCGCCAATGAGATGGTGTACATCGCCACTAGGGCCGAGGAGGCGGCAGCAGCCGCTGCCGTGGGCGAGTTTGGCTTCTCGTTGGCGGAGGCGGAGGCGGCCGAGGCGGCAAGTCTCGCCGATCGGGAAGAGCTTGCCGAAGAGGCCGCTGGCGAGGGGGAGCCCGGGGTCGAAGCGAGCGAACCCGCCGAGGGTGCGAGCGGCCAGCCGTCTTCGAGCAGCTTGCCGCAGGAGGAGCCCCCGGCACGGCCCCAATTCCAGCCGAGAAGACGCCTCCGTCGAGTTGGAGATACGGCAGAGGAGCCGGCCGGCCAGCAACAGCGGCGCCGTGGGACACGCTCCACCGCGGCAAGTACCGTTGCCGTGGGAGGATCCCAGGCCGTGCCGTCAACTGAGGCGGGGTCTTCCCGGGCCGCCACGCCTGATCCTGCCGCAGCCCCCGGCAATCGCCGAAGGGAGCCCACTCCTTCGTCACACCGTGCGGAGAGGGTACCAGACTTCAACCTCTCCGCGCTGAGCTCCGATGATGATGAAGAGGAGGAGGAGGAGGAGTGAGGCTTTCTTCTCACTGTTCTTGAGCTTCTTTGATCCTTGTTATTGTTTGTCTTGTATCTAATTTGCTTCCCTCTGATTCCCTGTTCCATTTCAGGACTCTGGCCGAGAGGGCGGCGAAAAGGGCCAGGATTCCTGTGGTTGTCATCGAGGACGATCCTGCTGTGACAGCAGAAGACACGTCCGAGACCACCTTGACGGACCCGATTCCTTCTCCTCGCGGCAGCCCCCAGCACAGCCCCCAGCGTAGGTGTTTGGTTCACTTCCAGTTGCGGGGCGCGCACGGGTGCTTCTTATCTTGATTGTTGATTTGCTCGTGTAGGAGCAGAGCAAACTCGTCAGGAGGAACCAGAAGCCGCTCCGGAGGTGCTGTCTGCTTCGACTACGCCGCCAAGGGGTGATTCCCCGACAAGGGAGCGCTCTCCGGCAAGGGAGCGGTCCCCGGCAAGGGGCAGTTCCCCGGAAAGGGGCGGGACCAGTGAACCTTTAGTGGTGGAGCCCACGGTCACAGAGCCCAGCACAGGTAACCCTCCTCGCCAGAAATCTTCCCTTGGGTCCTTCTTCTGATCTTCTTCTTTGGATATTTGCTTGACTCTTCCTTCCTCTTCCTATCCTCAGATCCCCCCCTCGTAGACCCGATGGAGACCGAGGCCGCCGGCGAGGGAGGCGCACGCGGCAACACTGAAGATGTCGTCGCTGGCGAGGAAGAGGCCGGTATTGATGATTCCGCCGATGAGGAGGCCGCCAAGGCCGCCGGCGCAGGAGCCGGTGAGGGATTCGGTGATCACACTGACGACCCGGAGGACGCAGGAGCGCAAGGCGCTACATCGTCCGCCGACCCCTCCGCCGCTGATGCAGCGCCGGGCTCCGAGGAGCTCCAGCCAGGCGCATACTTGAAGGCCGGCGAGGGCGTGTATATCAAGCTTCCCTGGGCGTCGATCTCCAGGGCGTCGGTGGAAGGAGAGGAGTTCGACAGAGAAGTACTCGCCTCTGCTGGGCTGGCAGTGGTTGACGAGCCAAGCAGCAGCAGCGGCGAGTCCGAGGAGGAGCAGCTGCTCCGAAAGCTTGAGTCCCGGGAAGCGCTTGTCGCGCGGGCGGGAGTTGACATAGAAAAGCACGCGGAGGAGCTCAAGAGCCGCAACCAGGAGGCCCTCCAGTCCATTGCCGAGGAGAGGGCGCAGCTCGAGGAGGCGAAGAAGGCGTTCCTCCTGGAGAAGGCTAAAGCCGAAGAGCAGCAGAGGCTCACCGCCGAGGAGCTGTCCAAGCGAGATGGTGAGCTGATACAGAGGAAGGTGAACTTGGACAGCCACGAAGAGGAGCTCGCCGCCCGGGAGCAATCGCTCGGTGGGGCACTCAAGGAGGCAAAGGATGCCGCCGCGGCTGCTGAGGCCGCCAAGAAGGAGTTGGAGGTGAAGGCGACGCAGCTGGAGGCGGACGTGAAAAGGAAGGACGAAGAGCTTGCCGCACTCCAGCGCGAACGCGAAAAGGATGCGCGCGCCCATGGCGATCTGCAAGTTCAGCTCACCGAGAAGATCAAGGAGCTGAACACCGCCAAGGACTCGAGCGCCGACCTGGAGCTGAAACTGGCTACCTTGACGGAGACGCTGGACGCCGCCAAGAAGCGAGAAGATGACTTGAGGAAAGATCTCAAGGGCAACGAAGAGCTGCTGACGAGGGCCGCCGACGCTCAAAACACCTTCAAGGTCACGGTGGAGCTCTGGACGGAGGGCCTCGTCAACATTGCTGCATCCATCGACGAGGAGCTGGCGGAACTGGACTTGGCGGGCTTCGGGTACTCCACCGACGAAAATCTCCCACCCAGCGCCAGGCTCACTCTTTTCTTCAAGGGCGTGGCGACGGCCCTCCAGCAACTCCGAGAAAGGATCCCGAAGAAGCTAGCGGACGAGTCGCGCACGATCTGCGCCAAGGTCTTGGAGAAGGTGTTGGTGAAGATACTCTTCCGCAACCCGGGCCTCGACCTCACCCGCGTCCTCAAGAAGCTGCCGGCGGGTGCCGATCTTGAAGAACTCAAAGCCATTGTCGCACCCATCGTGGACAAGGTGAATGAGGTCAAGAGGGTTGATGGCGAGCGCATGGATTAGACCATCTCTCTCCTCCTTTCCTTGTCGCCGTTTATCTAAGTCATGGGACAATTTAGTCAGTGCCGCAACAAGTTACTTTTGTAATATAACTTTATTCTGGGCACTGCTTGCTATGCTATCTCCTTTACTTGGTCCTTTCTTTGTATGTTTTTACCCTACGCTTTTAGGGAACTTGCCGGCACGGGCACGCTCGCCGCGAGTGCTGAGTGCGGAACATCAGCAGCTTGCTGGCGGTGCCGGAGCACGCTTGCCGCGGGCGCCGAGTGCGGGACACCAGCAGCCCGCTGGCGGTGCTGGTTCTGGCAAGAAAACTTGCCGCAACTAGTTGCAGCGTACTTAAGTTGTTGAGCGGGCTCGAAAACAACGTAAGGGTGCTTAGCGGCTCACTTAAGTTGCTGAGCGGACTCGAAGCAAAGTAAGGGCGCTTAGCAGCTCACTTAAGTTGTTGAGCCGGCTCGAAACGAAGTAAGGGCGCAACTAGCTACGAGGAGGTTCCTCCGCGCACAGGTTCTCCATACAAAGCAGAATCGTTCAAGGAGGATGGCTTAAAATTTTAAGAGAACGATCGTGCTCAAACTTTGGCAACTTAGCTTTTTCTGTCGTCTGTGTCCCGGCAAGGCTGTACTTCTTTGAACGACGCTTGGTCCACACCTTCATCTTCTCCACCCCCCCATGAACTTGTGGGCGAAGGGACCTTCTTTTTGAGAAGAAGAAAGAAGAGAAAATAATGGTATGGGGCCTTAAGGCTCGTTATTTCTTACCAGGGATAAGTGCTGCACAAAGTGTCAGGTAAAACATGCAAGAAAGAAAAAATGCATGAAATTTGACAAGATGTGCGGAGCACATGAACTTTATTTGTGCACGGGATCTGCGCCCGGCTTTGTACAAAGGGTTACATGCAACAGCGGCAAGGCTTGTACAAAGGTTGGTTGCCGGAACGGATTCCGGCAACCGCGCCTTATGGGTAAAACTTGCGAAGATGCTCTATGTTCCAGGAATTGCTCACCGGAAAGCCGTCTTCGGTCTCAAGGCGGACAGCGCCGGGCCTAGTGACTCGTTTCACCCGATAAGGGCCTTCCCACTTCGGCGTCAACTTGTTGGAATTCTTGGCGGATTGAACACGCTGAAGAACAAGGTCGCCTTCCTCGAAGCTTCTGGCATTAACTTTGCGGCTATGATAGCGACGCAAAGCTTGCTGGTAGCGAGCAGCTCGCACAGCAGCCTGAAGACGATCTTCCTCGAGGAGCAGCGCGTCATCTTGCCGCAGCTGCTCTTGCTCAAGCTCATCATAAGCGAGCACTCGAGGTGACCCGTATACGAGTTCCATGGGGAGAACTGCTTCTGCTCCATAGACAAGAGCAAAAGGTGTCTGGCCAGTGGCTCGATTTGGCGTCGTCCTGATCGACCAAAGAACCACCGGCAGCTCTTCGATCCAATTTTTTCCGCACTTGTGCAGCCTGTCGAAAGTTTTGGTCTTGAGCCCGCGCAACACTTCAGCATTTGCCCTCTCCGCTTGACCGTTGCTTCTCAGATGAGCAACAGAAGCGAAGCATATCTTGGTGCCAAGATCTTGGACGTACTGCATGAAGGTGTGGCTCGTGAATTGTGTGCCATTGTCGGTGATGAACCTGTTAGGGATTCCGAAACGGCAAACAATTGACCTGAAGAACTTGACTGCTGACTGTGCTGTCACCTTCCTCACTGCCTCCACTTCCGGCCACTTTGTGAACTTGTCGATTGCAACGTACAAGTACTCAAAGCCCCCGACAGCTCGGGGGAAAGGGCCGAGTATATCGAGCCCCCAGACCGAAAATGGCCAGGATAAAGGGATTGTTTGGAGAGCTTGAGCTGGCTGATGAATCTGTTTGGAGTGGAACTGGCACGCTCCACACTGGGTTACTTGTGCAGTTGCATCCTGGAGGGCTGTCGGCCAGAAGAAACCTTGCCGGAAGGCTTTGCCGGCAAGTGCTCTTGCGCCAATGTGGTGACCACATATGCCTCCATGTATCTCCGCCAACAGCTCCTGTCCATCTTCCCGGGAAATGCACTTCAATTTCACTCCGTTGAACCTTTTTCTGTACAGTATGTCATTGACAAACTGGTACATACTTGATTGCCGGGCTACTTTCTCCGCTTCTTCTTGTTCCTCGGGAAGTTCTCCTGTCTGAAGGAAATGGACGATCTGCTGTGCCCATGCCGGAGCCTGAGGCTCGACGACAAGGACTAAAGGCGCGAATGCTGCTGCGGGAACATCCGCTTCTACGGCAAGAATCTGGGATCCTGCTGGAGCGTGATGCTCCCCGGCAAGCGTGTCAGGACACAGCTTGTCGGGAGCGTCTGCTTCAATGAAACAAGCCCTGGGGCTTATCAGAGCAGTCTGCTCCTCAGCACTCTCTGTGTTGATCCCGAGGACCTTCTTGGCGGCGGCTCCGGGGAGCTCTGCCGGAAAGTAATCGCCGGTAACCAACTTTCTTTTCTTGCTCTGTCCAGTTGATGGTGTTACCGATGGCTGAGTCATCTTGAGCACAAAAATCCCTGGTTCCACAGGCAGCTTGAGTGCGGCGCACTTTGACAGTCCATCTGCGATGTCATTCTGAGCTCTTGGGACATGTTCCATTTGCAGGCCGTCAAAATGCTCTTCTAGCTTCCTCACTTCATCGATGTAGGATTCCATCAACGGACTCTGATAATCTTTGTTAACTTGGTGGACGACAAGCTGTGAGTCACCCCTGACAATAAGCTTCTTGATCCCAAGTTCTGCCGCGATCCTGAGTCCGGCAAGCAAGCCTTCATACTCTGCAGTATTATTTGTTGCTTGCTCCTTGGGAAAGTGCATTTGGACCACGTACTTGAGGTGCTCTCCGGTGGGTGCGACAAGTAGTACGCCCGCACCGGCGCCTTGCAGCGAGAAGGCACCATCGAAGTACATGATCCATTCCTTGCTAGCTTCCTGACGGGGATGCTCCTCTCTGGAGTTTCTTCATCAGGCATTGGCGTCCATTCCGCTATAAATTCTGCCAATGCTCGGCTCTGGATAGTTGAGGTACTCTCGAACTTGAGGCCAAAGCTTGACAATTCCAGTGCCCACTCGACAATCCTGCCCGTTGCCTCTGGATTCTGCAATATCCTCTTCAATGGAAAGCGAGTGACCACTGTGATCTCATGCGCTTGAAAGTAATGGCGCAGCTTCCTCGAGGCCATTAGGAGGCCGAAAAGCAACTTCTGCACACCAGAGTACCTTGATCTAGCCCCCTGCAGAAGGGAACTAACAAAGTAAACTGGGCGCTGCACCATCTTCTTCTGTTTCTCTTCTTGTGCCTGCGCAGATCCATCTTTGCCGGAACCAGAACTTGCCGGATCAGGGCTTGTCGGGCCAGAGCTTGTCGGAGAAGCCCTCTACTTGTCGCTGGGCTCGCTTGCCACGGTCGCTGGCTCCTCATCTGCCTTCCTCTCCGCTACTAACGCAGCACTAACCACTTGATTGGTTGCCGCCAGATATAGCAGCAACTTCTCTTGTGGCTTAGGTGCGACAAGTGTTGGAGTAGAGGATAGGTATCTCTTCAGTTCCTGCAGTGCAGCCTCCACTTCCGGAGTCCATTTCATTGGACCTGCCTTTTTCAAAATTTTGAAAAAGGGCAGGGCGCGCTCAGCAGACTTAGAGATGAACCTACTGAGAGCAGCAACACAGCCGGCAAGCTTTCGCACATCTTTAACGTGCTTTGGTGCTTCGATTTGCTCAATGGCCTTGATCTTGTCGGGATTAGCTTCAATCCCCCTCTGGGACACAAAGAATCCGAGAAGCTTGCCGGAAGGAACTCCAAACACACACTTCTCGGGATTCAGCTTGAGGTTGATCCTGTGCAGATTTGCAAAAGTCTCGTCCAAGTCTTGGATCAAAGTCTCTTTGTCCTTGCTCTTGACCACTATGTCATCCATGTAAGCTTCTACATTCCTGTGCAACTGTGGCCCAAAAGCATGACTGACTACTCTTGCAAATGTTGAACCAACATTCTTTAGTCCGAAGGGCATTCGTACAAAGCAGTACGTGCCACATGGAGTAATGAATGCGGCTTTCTCTTCATCTTCTTCTTCCATGAAGATCTGATGATATCCTGAGTATGCATCAAGGAATGAAAGCAGATCACATCCTTCCGTGGAGTCGACAATCTGGTCAATGCGCGGCAAGGGAAATGGATCCTTGGGACAAGCTTTATTAACATCAGTGAAGTCAATACAAAGCCTCCACTTCCCGTTTGCTTTGCACACGACTACTGGATTGGCTAACCACGTCGGATGGAGTACTCCTCGGACCAGGCCCGCTGCTTCCAACTTCCTGATCTCTTCTGCAATGAATTCTTGACGCTCTACTGCTTGCTTTCTAACTCTCTGCTTGACGGGCCGCGCGTGAGGACAGACGGCAAGGTGGTGCTCAATTACTTTCCTGGGAACACCGGGGATGTCAGATGGTTGCCATGCAAATACATCAACATTCGCCCGCAGGAAAGCAACGAGTGCGCTTTCCTATTTAGGATCAAGCGTGGCACTGATGGTGAAGGTGCCACCAGTGCCGTCCTCCTTGACGGCCACTTTCTTGGTCTACGTTCTGATGGAACGCGCTGATAACCGCGGCAGGGTGGACGTCTGGGACGTTGCGCTGCACCTGACTGAATCTCTGTATATACTTGCGCAGGGGTTCTCCTTCTTTCTGGGCGAGCAGGTGAAGATCACTCTCCTGGCCATGGGGTTTGTGGCCGCCTGTGAAGGCGCCAACAAACTGATGGCACAGGTCCGCCCACGAAGAGATGGAGTTGTCCGGCAAGTGCATGAGCCAAGATCTGACATTGGGCTTGAGTACCAGCGGGAAGTAGTTGGCGAGGATCTTCTCGTCGCGTCCCCCGGCAGCCTGTACCGCAATGGTGTAGATGCTGAGGAACTCTGACGGATGTATCCTGCCATCGTACTTCTCGGGCACGTCTGGTTTGAAGTTCTTGGTACTGGGCCACTGGACTTGCCGCAGCTCATGAGTGAACGCAGGGCAACCTACCGCGTACGGCAAGTCACCTGGCTCCCCTGGCGCATGCATGCCGACAGTGGGCCCAGCGCACCGGTCAGATTGACGTCGCGCTTCTCTTCGACGCTCGATGCGAGTGCAAGCGTCTTCGTGTCGTCGTTCTTGGAGAACTTGGTGTTGATCGCGGCGAGCTCGCGGGTCCGACGACGCAGTGGAGTCGGTGTCGAGGTTGGCCCGGCGAGTCGGCGATCTTGGCCTTCGGGGCGGGGAGCGCGCTGTGCTGGCACCCCCAGCGGTCTTGTCAGCATCGGCTTGCGCTTGGGCGTCTTGCCGGGGCTTCGAAGTGCTCGGTCGCTGGGGCTTGTCGCCGTTGGCGAAGCTAATGAGGCTATAAATGGCAGCCCTCCAGTCGTCGATCTTGTCCGGCGCTGGAGGGTAATCTAGAAGCAACTGGGCTCGGGCCAGCGCTTCCTCTGGAGTCTTGGGTGGCGGTGGCGAGCGACGCGAGGTGCGAGACATGCTCAAACTTCTAACAGTGTTAGAAGGAGTAACGTCTCGCCCAGGCGACCGCACTGCGCTTGTGCCAGCGTGCTGACGCGCATGCTGGCCTTGAGCGTCCCGTGACCCACCAGCTCAGCCTTGTTCCAACGCGAGTACGGTGCTAGGAGCATCATGGCGTTGTCGATCCTGCACCTCCTGGGAGGGGTGCGGTGGATATGCAGAAGCTGAACCTTGCGGGGCCTTGTCTTTGGACTGGGTGACGATGCGCGTTCCCCCGCCGGCACCCGCTCCTCCGCCGGCGTCCGCCCCACCGCCCGCTTGCTCCGGTGGCGGCAGGGAAGTCGCAGACGAAGCGGCCACCTCCAAAGTCTTCTTCTTTGGTGGCATGTCGATGAAGATGTTGATGTAGCGCGCGTAGACGCCGGATCAGATACGCACGACCTCGACGCCCCCCTACCTGGCGCGCCAGAGATGTCGTGGTGGACTGGGAGGCCACGAGCACCTATGGGGCAGGAGGGCCCCTTTCTAGTTCGGCAGGGGAGCGGAGGGCGCACGCAGAGCAGATCGAGGCGAGGGAGCGCGCGGGGGATTTTTACCCAGCTTCGGAGCTCTCCGGAGAGATAAAACTCCTACTGCTGCTTTGTGTGTTGTATTCTTGTTCTTGCTCGAGAGAGCGGGTGTGGCGTAGCTGTGGAACCGAAAATCCGAACCCCCTGGCTGTGGAACCGAAATTCCGAACCCCCTCTACGTGCGCATGGGCCTCCTTTTTATAGGCTAAAGGGGTCACCGATAGATGGCAGCGTAGCAAGAGGGGTAGAAAGGTAAAAACGCGGGTTGGTACAACTCCTACCAACAGTGTCCCCTACCTAACTCTGACGGCAGGGGACAGGGGCATTTAATGCCCGTCCGGTCGCCCCAACAGCGCAAGGAAACGACCGTTGAAGGCGCCACCGATCACCACGATGGCCTCCTTGTCAGCTCCTCTTGCCACCTCGCACCACATGGCTGCACCGCGCCTTGCCACGTGCTCCTGGGATAGTCCTGGGGTGACACGTCGCTGGATGCGCTGGAGCTCGGGTGCATGGCGGCCTTGCCGCGGCAAGCGCCTCGCCGCGGCCCTTATCTTGTTGCACCAGCAAGCTTGCCGCTCGCCGGGACGCGCGGGGCGTCGCGACAAGTTTACTTGGAATGCCTTGAGTGGCCTTCCCGGCAAGATCCTCTTGCCGGGGTCTCTTCTTCTTACCGGCAAGCTCCTCTTGCCGGGGCCTTGGTTGGCCTTCCCGGCAAGCTCCTCTTGCCGGGGCCTTGGTTGGCCTTCCCGGCAAGCTCCTCTTGCCAGAGCCTTGGTTGGCCTTCCCGGAAAGCTCCTCTTGCCGGGGCTTTTAGCTTTAGTACTCTGTTCTTGAACGGCGTCTAAGCAGCCGTGGAGGATCTTGGCGGACGCCCGGCAAGCCCCGCCGTGGGTCGCTGCGACTGCCCGTGCACAAGTTCGGGGTACTAAGGTACCCCCTACTTTAGTACACCGACAGCATGTTCATACCATTTGTGCCTTTCTACTCCACTTACTGCGCTACATTACTCAGGTTCGTACGTCCACTCCTGGGTACATGTCCGTCTCATAGTTCCAGTCCGACGTGTTCTTCATATAGATGGAACGATCCTTGCATAACACGTGCACCTTGATGGTAGATGTCTCGCGTGTTGGCAAAAGGATGAACAAAGCTCACGTAAAAAAATAGAGTGGAAGAACATAGATTCCGGATGACCGAGAAGGAGCAAGGAACCTCGTGGTGGAGCGTCTACACTCATAATATTTAATATTATTCAGCGATATAAAATTAAGCAATCATCTCCACAGTGGACTGGAAGAGTACGAAACACGGCAGCCCAGTGTAGTTACATCATACTAGTACATGGCTAACCCACGCTATCACCATATTTCTTGGCTTCCGTGTGACACCTATCTCTAGTCAGCCTGTATCGCTTCTCCCTCCTCGTCTCTATCAAAGTGCGGCGGGCTGGCGTTTCTGCCGTCTATTGACGTTGGTTAACTATCACATGTTAGCGACATGCCAAGAGCATTCTTAAAAGAATTACTTTCATGTTCCGTTTTCAAAAAGAAAAAAAATCCGTTCACGTACGAATTTGCCTGTATGCTTTGAGCAACTTGCATGTCCTATACTGCTCCTGTTTGATACTCTAACTTAGCTAGAGGTTAGACTAACTCATGACTAACCCTGAACTAACTGTAGCCAAAGTGGTGTTTGGGTGACAGATTTAGATTGACAATAAATGCACTTCATGGAGAGAGAAAAGTGATTTTTCAATGGTCCCAAAGAGAACTATCTCCAGTTAGCACCTCTTGGGTGGGATAGTTTTTTTTGGTGGGTTCGGTGCAACTTGCTCCAATTTAAACCCTCATGCTTGGATACTTTAGGGCTATTTGAGCCCCAACTAGCTCAAACTAACTCTAACCCATGGATCCAAATAGGGCCTATGGCCAGTCTCAACGCAGAGCAGTCGCGTGCACCGGGAAGCGGCGCTCTCTCGGCCGTCGCGCCACTTCAAAGCCGGCGCTAGTGAGAGGTCGCCTCCGCTCTGGCCGGGCATTAATGCGGCACTAACGCTCCAGGGCGACGCTGACCATTTCACGTGGGAAGCGCGCGCTGGCAAGGGACTATAGGTTTTGAACCGTTTCAGGTGTAGTACTGGTAGTTTGCAAAACTACTCAATTATTGCACTCACTTTCCTAAGAAATTGTGGTAAAAAACGTTACTCCACAGCCCGCTTCCCTTCTCCTTCCTCTTCCACCGCCCGCGCACGTCCGCGGGAAGCGACCGGTCAACCCTTATATAGGAGTACTAGCACAAAAAGATGCATTCATGACCACTAAAATTTCCATATTAAAGAATATGGCGTATGTTGTTACCTTCGGTCGGCCCATGGCTACCGGGCGACGGCGACCAGAGAAGAGGCGGCGGTTGGGGAATGAATGCAGCTACTGTTTTGGTTCGCCTTCCGGCTTAAATAAACGCGCATCATCACATGTACCCGCGGGTGCACAAATTGTAAAATACTCGTGTCTGCTTAAGTGGGTGTCACGTAACTGGTGTGTGTGTGAGAGAGATTTTGAGAGACAGAGTGCGTGTGTGCGACTCTACTCTTTGGACATGTACTCAACCTTTTGCATCGGGATATAAATACAATGGTATTTACTTTAGCTAGTGATTTACGTGGCCATGTTAACGTGGTTGTGTCAAAAAAATGTCACTTCCTGCTCGTGATTTGCGTTATATAATTACAAGCAAGATTCTCGTGCATTGCACGGAACATCAATATGCAGGAGTAATCCCATGTGTAAAAACTATTGATATCTCGAGAATTTTATCGGAAAACTGGTATCTCGAGAATGTCATCGAAAAAATGAAAGATGAGAGATAAGGCGAGGAGGAGTGGAGCGTGGTGGTGACTGGTGGTCGGAATGGGCGGAGGCATGGGGATGGACGGCGCCGGCAGGCGGCAGCGGCCACCATGCATGCTAGATTGTTCCAGAGACTTATTCCTTCTTTAATTGCTGAGCAATGAGGTTGCGGGAGATAATGATGTGGAGAGAGGTGCGGGTATCTTTTGTAAAATTATCATAGTTTGCTTTCTATCCGTCAGATATAGATCATACGGTCTGTATTACAAGATGGCAGGCACACCATCATCGCCAACTCGTTTTTCATAAGGGTACAGATGATAAGTTTGCTGACTACTAAAGTAAAGTGGAATTTGTCCATGTTATGCAAGTAAATAAAGGTGATTGTTTATCATACGGGTAAGGTTGGATGAAGGGTGGTAGGAACAAATGCTCCGCCTAGAGCATGTGTGTGTGAGATGGAGTCTTAATGTGTGTGTGGGGTGTGTGTGTGTGTGTGCGTGATAGAGAGAGAGAGGAGAGAGAGAGAGATGGAGTCTTAGTTTGTGTGTGTGTGTGGGAGAGAGAGATGGAGTCTAAGTGTGTGTGTGTGGGGGGGTGCGTGTGTGTGTGTGTGTGTGAGAGAGAGAGAGAGAGAGATGGAGTCTTATTGTGTGTGTGTGGGGGGGGTGGGGTGTGCGTGCGTGCGTGTGTGTGTGTGTCACGGGGTCCTCTGTGGCGGATGTAATTTAAGTGTGCATGGCTTCATCATAGAGATGTGATGTGTATGGCAGAGGCCACCAACGATGGGATGCGAGAGAGAAAATGCCCGTAGAGAGGGAAGAGAAGGTGCGTGCGCGTGAGAGGAGTCGACATCGAGAGAACGTGTTTGTTCGAGAGACATCGAGGAAGACTACTATATATCGATGGTGCATGTAGGCGGGAATTAAACAAAGGGATGGTCTTATTGGTTTTGGGGATATAGGAGAAGTGTGAGAGGCGCGCGGGGGGGGGGGGGGGGTAGCTAGAAGGATATTGTTAAGTGTGAGTGTGTGTTTTACCCATCCAGGCGGAAGTTATGTGCACAAAAGAGGAGAATGATTCGAGGTGGCGTTAGGATTGAGGGTAATTAACTACGTATGGAGACATAGAGACCTTGAACGTGCATGTGTGAGAGGTATACATGTATACATGGGATGTGTATGTGTGCGCGCGCGCATGATCGAGATAAAATAAAGAAGTCATAAGTCATAAGATCAACGACATGGGAGAGACGGATCGGTATGACAATATGCATGCATGTGAGAATGCAGGGAAGAAGGCCCGACAATTGAGCATGTGTTTTTGTCTTTAAGAGATAGTGGCGTGGGCTGGAGCATGCATCTATGGCGAGCAGAGGGGGTGAGGCGCAACGATTGTGCAAAAGAGATTAACCTATAAATGCATATGTATGGAGAGACATATATAGTGTGGGTGATAGGAAGCAAGACTCCGTGCGAGAAACAAATGTTGACGAAGAAACTACAGATAGATACAGAGATGGAGATTCTAGCTAGAGGGACATCCGTTAGTTTGGGTGTTGTTGGAGATGACCGTCGGGTGGTTCAAAGGGTGAAGTTATATATGTGTGTGAGAGGGCACTTGACTGCATGTAGAGAGAAACATATGTAGTGTGCGTGATAGGAATCAAGAGTGAGGGCGAGAAAGAAGGTTGATCGAGAAACAGATAAATAGAAAGATAAAGATGCTAGCTAGTGTGCGTTAGAGATAGGAGTCGAGTGGATCAGAAGGCTGGGTTGTGTGTGTGGGTGTGAGAGAGATAGAGAGAGGGTGCATGTGAGTCACATACAAACAGATATCAGAGAGAAATGAGATCCAGAGAGACAGAATTTTTTGTCTGCGAGAGAGAAAGATATTTCACAACGAGAGTGATAGCTAGAGAGACATATGAGGGAACACAAGATATCTCTAGGGGGAGAGGGTGTGTGTGAGCAACATACAAGAGAACAATGAAGAAATATGAGACCCTGGGAGACAGAGTTTGTGTTTGTGTGTGAGAAAGAGATATTGAAGAGGAAGAGTCATAGGTTCTCATATCTAAGGAGCGAAAGACATCTCTGTATGAGGGGTGTGCGAGTGGCACAGATGGGAATAGTAGAGAGAAATGAGACCTCGGGAGACAAAGTTTTGTGTTTGTGTGAGAGAAAGAGATTCCACATGGAGAATCATAGTTAGAGACACATAACAGGGAGCGAGATATACTTAGAGAGAGATAGAGTGATGAAGGTCGAGGGAGAGAGTACCGTCAGTGTGTTACAAAGATAAAAGATCATTGTCGACATACAGGTAGCACGAGAGATACCTGAGAGACGATGAACGCGTATAGGTCCAGAGAGATAGTCCTATATAAGCATGAGTGATAGCTATATGAGATGAATATCTAGATTAAAGGCGATTCAAATATTTAAACTGGAGATCACGACATCGATAATGTCATAACGCAAATTGGTGTATCAAACATGCATATTCATTTGAATTTGGGCACACGTGTAATGTTATATAGTTTATCAATATTGGTGATCCATAGATTCTTCAATTACAAACAATGCATGGTTTATATGCAATTATGTCTAAACGGGATTACACTATATGTTGCATGTGTGAAACACATTATACATGTTTGAGAAGTTAAAAAAAAAACCCGCATGAAACACACATTAGTTGGAGACAGTTAGCGAGGAATGCATACATTGGATTTCAACATAAAGTGGTTTCAAATATTTGAAAATCCAAATTGATGGATACAACCTTATGAATATGAGATCATGCCATTTGTAAACCATATTTATGTATAAACGGTGTTGTGCTTTTGAATATATATATATAAAAATGATGTATATAGAATGTACTTCCAATTGAAAATGGATCCCGCCCGAAAAAAATAGTAGAATACAGACGGGATTCGAATTGAGTTGGCACGGTAAACGTGCACTGTGCTAAATTTGAACGAAGCGGGGAAAGTCGTAGTAATCGCCCAAAACCAAAATCTGCGAGATGGAAATCACTACTACCTATCCCTGCCATGCAAAGCCTATCTGCTGGATTTCTATAGGTTTCGATAGGGGTAGGTTTGTAATTTCACCCAAATGTGACGTAACCACCTCTCACCCGGATTCATACACGGTGGGCGCCGAAACACAGTGTGCCCTCGGCCGAAATCGAGTCCCTCCCGATTCATATTCATACACGGTGGGCGCCAAAAACAAACTCTCGTCGGCAAATATTTGGTGTATGCGAGATTACCGTCCTATCCCCAACCGACTAATGTTGCTGTGATGTAGTAGAAATTTGAAACGGGGGATAAGTTTGTAAATTTCCTCACATTTGAGACAAGCGCGCCCAGAATACATGGTTCCCCCTTCCTCTCTACCTCCCTTTTCCCCATTCGTACTCCGTGGGCGCCAAAACACCCTCTCCACCCCACCCTCCTCCGTCCGTCACCGTCCGCCACCCCATCCACCGCCGTCCTCCTCCACCATGCCGGAGCTAATACCCCGATGCCGCCGTCCATTACAAGAGATCGACCTCTCTCATCCACGCCTTCGGACCGGGATCCTTGCATCCTGTCCTCTCGCTTCATCCCCGCTGTCGTCCACCTTACCGGCGCCGCTCCTACGACCGTCTCGTCCACTGCGCCCCGCCGCCATCGTCTACCCTCCTAGATCTGCTTCCACGCCGCCGGCAGCCATCGCTACCACATCACCGTCAAATTCTCAGCAGATGCGTACAAGGCGCCGCACCAGAGGCGGTACTCTTTCGTATCTACTCAACTTATTTATTGCAGCAAGAAAATGGATCGCCACTGCTTTACTCTGTTTTCTTGTCTTGGTTGCGAAGTTGCCTTTGTCCGGTTTGCACCTTCAGATCCGCCATGGCACGCTCAACATTATACTCCCAATGCTTATGGATTTCCCCTCTTATATTCCACACTAGTTAAATCACAGTAGACTAAATTTCAAAATTGGGTCAGTCGATTTTTCAGAGCTCGCCGGAGTTCGCCGGTGCGATCCAAAGGGCTCGGGTGGTTGTGGGGCCTCGCCGAACGAAGAAAACTCGACGCGGGTGGGGGGTGGGGGTGGCGGAGGAACACAGACGGTGGGGGCCGGTGGTCAGGCCGGCGGCCCGTGCGGTGTTCTGTATAGGAAGAATCAGAGACGAGGAAGAAGATGGGTTGGGAGACGTAGGATCTTCATCCAACCGCCTGAAATGGTCGAGAGACAGCTGGGAATTGCATTCTTAATGCGCTCTGGTTCATCATGTGTGGGCACTACACAACCAACATTTTATTATCCAAAATCTGCTTGCTCTTCTTTACCATGTTCGATAGAGCTGGCCTGTACGTGATCGACAGGCTTTCAATTACTAGCGGCAATACAACACCGTATTTTCAAGCCAGTTCCACTTTCCCGATTTATATATCGTGGTTATGGTGTACCCCTGTTATGTACACTATGATCTGCCTAGTTGCTGTGTGCTCTTGTTATCATGGTTTGGCAATAAACTCTCTATACTGTATATTATGAACCTATCATCTGCCAGCTATCCTTACTTCTGGAGCCTATTTTTTTGTGTACTTGTGCCAGATTATATAAATGCACGCACCATATTACAGCACACATGAGCTCTCTCATCAGAATCCAGTGATAGCACATAAGTGTTTACAGGGGTGCCCCTATATTAGAATATCATCTGCATTACAAAGATAATCTCACAACTATTTATGTTTTCATGGTTCTCAGATATTATACGCAATTACAGTGAATATCAGAATCCGCGCATTAGAAGAATATTGTGGAACACTGCAATGACTTTCAAAATTGGCACCAAGGCATTGAGTGCCATTCTGGAAGCAATGAAACTCGTACGCTCCCCACATGTTGATTCTTGTTCAGAATATCATCCTAATGACTATTCTAAGGTTGAGGAGTCAAAGGCAGATGGCCTGTCCTGTTCACCCATCAAGGTGCCTGTTCTAATTTGGCAAGGTTTTATTGATTGCGTGATCTTGCATATGTTTTCTTGCATTTCTTCTACTTTGTTGCACCGCCATCTGCTTAGTTTACTCATCATATAACTCGAGATGCCATGCCCATCCATTATCAATACATATTCCATCTGTCATCATACCATGTTTTTCCACTCAAATGATGTTCTTGTGCATCAGACATAAAAAAGGAAGAGGGTGATTGTCGAACCTGAAGGAGCACCAGCAAAGTCCTTGAAAAACGTGGTGGTGCCGGAGAAATCAGACAGCTCCCCACTTATATTGGTTGTACAACTAGTGACACAAAACATAAGACCGACTCCAGCAGACTGTACCCATACTTTGCTGGCCCCACCACTAGCCCCACCACACAGGACCTGCACTCCAGCAAAAGGTATACCGATTTCATTTGCCATAGCACCAGCCGTACCATAGAAAAATCCCACTCCAGCAAAAAGTACAACAAGTCCACCGGCCGAAGACCTATCCCAACTGCAGAGACAGCCAATTCCCGCAGATTGGAACTCCATTCCATTTATTCAAAGTTTAAAAGACAATGCTTTCAATGTTGTTAGGGACTACGTGCATATATTCCCATCATGGGAAGATTATAGTGAAGACAAACAGCATTTTCACATCTTCCTGTCCAACTTACGTGTAAGTGCTATTATTCATGGTTATTATTTTCCTGTTTTCTGCTGATCGAACACATCAATGATTTACATTACATGTTGTAACTAGGCGAGGGTCAATCTGGATAGTCATGATGAGCAAAGCTTTCTTGTGCTTTTCAAGGAAGCATTGCAACAGTATCGGTGTTACCCGAGGAAATCACACTTTGATGGCAAGTCTATAAACGAATTTCCGGTGAAGTCTCCTGTGCTAAATTTAGAAGACATTGAATGGAAAAACCTTGTTATGCACTGGTCTCGTTCCCAGGATGAGGTACTGTCTATGAAATCACATGACAATTTGAACTTCTACTTTTCCGCATGTGCCTTACGGATCTTTTTTGCAGGAAATCTGCTCGAAGAATAATTCCGGTTTGAAAAGAACGACATGATATCGCAAATATGCTGCCCATTGCTTTGCTCTTGTTAGTACCTGTTGTCCTGTATCACTATACTTGCATACATACCTGGTTCATTATGTGACAGCAGTATGCATGATAGCTTGCTTATCAATTGTTCGCTCTAAATTATCTGATCTATATGAATGGTTACATTAGTGTAGAATATATCCAATGCTAATGAATGTTTTTAGCTCTGCATTGTTCTTGTAAGTACATGCTGTCCTTTATCAGTGTACTTATATTGACAGGTAGTTTTTCATGTACCATCACTCCGTAGCTTATTTTCCTTTGCCCTCCATTTTCTACACATCAGATCTATATTTACTCTTACCATAAGATTGGTACTGAAGAAGTTTAGCTGTGCATTGCTCTTGGCTGTGCCTTTTGCCTGTATCGCTGCACATACATTTATAGCTACTTGGTTATGTAGCATCACTCTTCATATTATCTTAAATATTCTCCATTTTTTCGTATATTATCACATCTATATTCACTCTTAACAAAATGTAGAATAAAGGCAATGCTTATGAAGAAGATTCTGTGCTAAACTTCTTGAATTGCCCCCCGCCCCATCAGCATGGACAAGGGCTTTATAGAGCCTGTCTTCACCAGTAATGTAAGTTTGTCCTTCTCAAGCCTTCAAACTTTGTTGCGTATTGGTTAGGCATGACTGCAACAGCTGTTTATTTTTGGTGTTTGCATCAAATTGCATGTTTAAAGTTTATTATGTAGTTCATAAACAGAAGTTTGTCCTTCTCAATTTAAGTTTTCAGTTGTACAACCAAGTTCCTTCTTCATACCATGTAAATTAAACTATACAGAGCAAGTGATCTTCTTTTGCACTGCATGTATGCTTCTGTTCTTCATCCGTAATCCAGTGGTGTGGTGAACCTACCCATTACAGCACAATGTCATATTCTGCAATGTCTTAACTATGAACAATGTCATATCATTCTACTATTATTTAAACCGTCTCTTTATTTGCCAATCTGAAATGGGATAAATTGACAGCACACTAACCATTGATTCTTCTGAGTTCTTGATCTGTAATCCAATGGTGTCGTGAAGCTGCCAACTCCTTCACAATGTCATTTCCTGCCATGTCTTGACCTGAACAATACCATATTGTGTTAATGCAATTTTAAACTGTGTCACTTTATTCGTCAGTAAGAAATGTGATGAATTGTCAGCACTAATACTTTTATGTGCAAAACATGTCATCTGTCTGCTTGTTTATCTTTCAGAGTGAGGAAGATATAAGTGTTGAACAAGCGCAGTCTCATCATCTTGCTCAGCTGCTTGCGCTGCAGCTCCCCAGTAGGGCTAACCTTTCTTGAACTCTATTGAAGTGCTATTGGTTTTGTATATTATTTTGTCGGTGTGTTTATTTGCACTGGTGGCGATCTTTGATGCCCAGTGTATGTAATCTGCTGTCTGCTTGTGCTCTATTATCATAGTGGCGAACTTTGATGCCCTATAGATGTAATATGCCGTAATTTGTTTGTTGTATAGTCTAGGTTTTTTCTTATTCACGATCCTGCAGTTATTTTACTGTATATATATATCCTGTCTTCGCAGTAAACCGGCCAAACCGTAAAATTACGGTACATAATCGGGCCGTCATGCAATCACGATGCATGATCCGCATCATGGGCCCTGTCAAACTGGCCCACTAGTAGATTCGAGCCTTTAATAGGCCGAGTAACCCCTGGCCCTCTTTTCGCAAGAAAACTCAATGGGCTTTTAGGAGGCTGAGAAGTAGGTTGGGCCTGAAACATGCCGAATAGCTCACGGGCCGGTAGCAGCCCGAAATGGACCCTGGCCCATGATTGTGCGAATCAATTCACGGGCTTTTAACAGGCCAAAGTTGTCTTGGTCCTTGTTTGGCCCAATCAGATATCAGCTGCGAGCAGGCCGGATGCCAATTGGGCCGTAGTTAGGCCCAATTATATGACGGGCTTTTAATAGGCCAAAATTAATATAGGGCCGAAATGTTAAATGGGCCCTTAACAGGCCGAAACTAATATCAGGCCGAATTACTAAATGGGCCTTTAGCAAGTGGGCCCAAAAGCATAGCATCCAGTTAACGGGCCAAATCTGATATGGGCCATAATTGAGCCCAAAGCCTCTTAAAGGGCCGGACCTGATCTGGGCCGTGATTTGGCCCAAAAAGTGGGAGGCTGTTAATGGGCCGGATCTTATATGGGCCATTATTAGGCCCGGAACGTGGCAGGCCATTAATGGACCGGATCAAATATGAGCCGGCATTTGGCCCAAAACATGGCAGCCAGTTAATGGGCCGGCCTACTAGGGTCCTCAAAATCTTGTGGGCCTATAGCTGGGCCGGCCCATTAATGTCGGGGAAATCTCGTCGGCCTTTAGCTGGGCTGGCCCATTATGATCCGCAATAATTTTGTGGGCCTTTACCTGGGCCGGCCCATTATGGTACACAAAAATCTTGTGGGCCTTTACTTGGGCTGGCCTATTATGGCCCGCAAAATCTTGTGGGCCTTTAGCTGGTCCAGCCCATTATGGTCCGCAAAATCTTGTGGGCCTTTAGTTGGGCCGGCCCATTATGGTCCGCAAAATCTTGTGGGCCTTTAGTTGGGCCGGCCCATTTAAACTTGATGGGCCGTGCCACGTGTCGACGTATCATAGGCGCCTTCTGTCCAATGAGTGGATGACATCTGTCCCAATGATGAGCCGACACGTGTTTCCTCTAGCCAATGATGATTTTACACGTGGAAAATCCCCATTGGTCGGGGCTGTTAATGGGTTATCGGATCCAAAACCTGACCCGATAGCTTAACGGCGTTCCGTTATGGTGGATGCCATGTGTCGGTCACCCTTGACGAAAGCACTTCTGTGACGCGCGATTCATCGTCATGGAAGTGGACACTTCCGTGATGATAATTTTGGTAATGTCATGGAACACTTCTACGACAGCACATGTATGACTATCTTGATTCTGTCATAAAATCATCATGGATGTACATGCATGACAAAAAACGCGACCTACCGTGACAAACACGTATCATCTCGGAAGTGTATTTTTTTGTAGTGTCCTTTCATGCGAGACATGGTTGCTACCTCATGCAAAGATACTACATGTGCTTAGGGACCAAGAAGACCCTCTCGGAGATGCTCGGGATCACGGACAAGTCCCCGAGTACATGGATGAAGGAGCACGATGAAGGGCAGTGGAGAAGTCTCCTAGGACCGGGACATCCGGCCCCAGCTCCGGACATCCGCCCCCTGGAGATTACAGAAACAACAACCCAGTGGACACCAGGCAACCCTATAGCGGCCGGACATCCGGCGCCTCGCGATGGGCCGGACATCCGGCGCGTGCCCGGAAATCCGGCACCCCATCACAGAAGCTGGACCCTGCCAGCCCAGACATCCGGCCCCAGTGCCCGGACATCCGACCCACTGCCCGGACATCCGGCGTCTCGAGAAGGCCCGGACATCCGGCCTGATGATACGTCTCCAACGTATGTATAATTTTTGATTGCTCCATGCTACTTTATCTACTGTTTTAGGCAATATTGGGCTTTATTATCCACTTTTATATTATTTTTGGGACTAACCTATTAACCGGAGGCCCAGCCCAGATTTGCTGTTTTATGCCTATTTCAGTGTTTCGAGGAAAAGGAATATCAGACGGAGTCAAAACAGAACGAAATAAACTGGAGAAGTTATTTTTGGAAGGAAAGCCACCGGATAGACATGGACTCTACGTCAGAAGATACGGGAGCTGGTCACGAGGGTGGGGGGCGCACCGACCCCCCTAGGATGCGCCCCCTGCCTCGTGGGACCCCCGAAGCTCCACCGACGTACCCCTTGCACCCATATATACCTACGTATCGTAAAACATCCAGAACAGAAGATAGATCGGGAGTTCCGCCGCCGCAAGCCTCTATAGCCAGCAAAAACCTCTCGGGAGCACGTTCCGGCGCCATGTCGGAGGGGGATCCCATCACCGGTAACCATCTTCATCATCCCGGCGCTATCCATGACGAGGAGGGAGTAGTTCACCCTCGGGGCTGAGGGTATGTACCAGTAGCTATGTGTTTGATCTCTCTCTCTCTCTCTCTCTCTCTCTCTCTCTCTCTCTCTCTCTCTCTCGTGTTCTCTCTCGTGTTCCCTCGATGGCACGATCTTGATGTATCCCGAGCTTTGCTATTGTAGTTGGATCTTATGATGTTTCTCCCCCTCTACTCTCTTGTAATGAATTGAGTTTCCCCTTTGAAGTTGTCTTATTAGATTGAGTCTTTTATGAGAACAGTTGATGTATGTCTTGCCGTGATTATCTGTGGTGACAATGGGATATCATGTGCCACTTGATGTATGTTTTGGTGATCAACTTGCGGGTTTCGTGACATTGGGAACCTATGCATAGGGGTTGGCACACGTTCTTGACTCTCCGATAGAAACTTTGGGGCACTCTTTGAAGTACTTTTATGTTGGTTGGATGAATCTGAGATTGTGTGATGCATATCGTATAATCATGCCCACGGATACTTGAGGTGACAATGGAGTATCTAGGTGACATTAGGGTTTTGGTTTATTTGTGTCTTAAGGTGTTATTCTAGTAGGAACTCTTTTATAGATCGACCTGAAAGAATAGCTTTGAGGTGGTTTCGTACCCTACCATAATCTCTATGTTTGTTCTCTGCTATTAGTGGCTTTGGAGTGACTCTTTGTTGCATGTTGAGGGCTTGTTATATGATCTATCTATGTTATTAGTTTTGAGAGAACTTGCACTAGTGAAAGTATGAACCCTAGGCCTTGTTTCCTACCATTGCAATACCGTTTATGCTCACTTTTATCATTAGTTACCTTGCTGTTTTTATATTTTCAGCTTAAAAAAACCCATATCTACTATCCATATTGCACTTGTATCACTATCTCTTCGCCAAACTAGTGCACCTATACAACTTACCATTGTATTGGGTGTGTTGGGGACACAAGAGACTCTTTGTTATTTGGTTGCAGGGTTGCTTGAGAGAGACCATCTTCATCCTACGCCTCCTACGGATTGATAAACCTTAGGTCATCCACTTGAGGGAAATTTGCTACTGTCCTACAAACATGTGCACTTGCAGGCCCAACAATGTCTACAACAAGAAGGTTGTGTAGTAGACATCAAGCTCTTTTCTGGCGCCGTTGCCGGGGAGGCTAGGTAAAAGGGGCACTCACTCCCACCCCGTCAACTAAGCTCTTTTCTGGCGCCGTTGCCGGGGAGGTGAGAGCTTGAAGGTATATCTTTAGATCTTGCAATCGAATCTTTTTGTTTCTTATTTTATCACAAGTTCAGTTTATAAAAGAAAACTACAAAAAAATGGAGTTAAGTTTGTCTCATACGCTTCATCTTTTTAATATCTTTCGTAGGAATGATGGAAAGGAAAACTGTGCTCAAGTACTAGAAGAAGAATTACATAGAATGCTTGGCATAACATATGTGAATGATGAGCATGATTGCAATGTTGTTAGTTTGAATTCCTTGAATATCCATGATGCTAATGATATGCAAAGCCACAAGCTTGGGGAAGCTATGTTTGATGAAGATGATATTTTTTGTCCCCCAAGCTTTGATGAGCAAATTTACTATGATGAAAGCATGCCTCCTATCTATGATGATTATTGTGATGACACATATGCTTTAAAGAATAATGATAACCGTGAAACTTGTCATCCTGATCTTAATTTTCAATCACATGATAGTTACTTTGTTGAGTTTGCTCCCACTACTATTCATGAGAAGAATTTTTCTTATGTGGAGAGTAGTAAATTTTCTATGCTAGTAGATCATGAAAAGAATGCTTTAGGTGCTGGTTATATTGTTGAATTTATTCATGATTCTACCGAAAATTATTATGAGGGAGGAACATATGCTTGTAGGAGTTGCAATAATGTCAAATTTCCTCTCTATGTGCTTAAAATCTTGAAGTTATGCTTGTTTTACCTTCCTATGCAAGTTGATTATTGTTACCATAAGTTGTTTGCTCACAAAATCCCTATGCATAGGAAGTGGGTTAGACTTAAATGTGCTAGTCATATGCTTCATGATGCTCCCGTTATGTTTCAATTCCTATCTTTTATGTGAGCATCATTGACATCATCATGCCTAGCTAAAAGGCATTAAAGAAAAGCGCTTGTTGGGAGACAACCCAATATTTAAATTTACTGTTTTTGTGTGTACACATGATTATGCTACTGTAGTAATCATGTTTTATAGCTTTTGTTTCAATAAAGTGCCAAGAAAGACCTTTAGGATGTTTGGCTTACGGTGATAGTTGTGTTGATCCTGCTGAAAATCAGAAACTTTTGCACCCTGTAATTCAGTTTTGTTAATTCATAGAAACGTGATTCTGATCTGGTTCTTTTTGCTCAGGATTGGCACACAAATTTCTTAGGCTTCCTAATTTTATAGGATTTTTGGGGTTCCAGAAGTATACATTTATTACAGATTACTACAGACTGTTCTGTTTTTGACAGATTCTGTTTTCTATGTGTTGTTTGCTTATTTTAATGAATCTATGAGTAGTATCGGAGGGTATGAACCATAGATATGTTGGAATACAGTAGATATTACACAAATATGAATTTAGAATGAAGTTCATTACAGTACCTAAGTGGTGGTTTTATTTTCTTATACTAACGGAGCTTACGAGTTTTCTGTTGAGTTTTGTGTTGTGAAGTTTTCAAGTTTTGGGTAAAGATTCGATGGACTATGGAATAAGGAGTGGCAAGAGCCTAAGCTTGGGGATGCCCAAGGCACCCCAAGATAATATTCAAGAATAGCCAAAAGCCTAAGCTTGGGGATGCCCTGGAAGGCATCCCCTCTTTCATCTTCGTTCATCGGTAACTTTACTTGGAGCTATATTTTTATTCACCACATGATATGTGTTTTGCTTGGAGCATCATTTTATTCTGTTAGTATTTGCTTGCTGTTATTTAGATTATTGTTTTGCATCTTTAGTTTCAATAAAAAGTCAAGGTTAGCCTTTGCCATGATTATTTTGCTAATATACATGTTGCTGTTTGAAAAGAGAAAGTTTACCGCTGTTGCAAAAATTCCCTAGAAAAGTCAGGGAATGATATAATGTTGAAACTTTTTGCATAATGATCTCTGATAAATTTACTACAGTGGTAATTTTATTTCATAATTTTTGGAGTTAGGTAAGTATTGATACTCTTGCATTCTTTACAGACTGTACTGTCTTGACATATTGCTGTTATGTTTGCGTTGTTTGCATATGTTTGTTTGTTTAATGATTCTATTTGAGGATAGGATTATTAAATATGCAGAGGCATTTAGTATTCAATGTTGAATAATAATGTTAGTGATTTGTTACAGTAGAAAATGATAAGGTTTTGCATTGGTTTATACTAACCTGTCTCACGAGTTCTTGTTGAGTTTGTTGTGAATGAAGCTTTTGATAAAAAGAGAAACCATGATATGAGAGGACATAAAAGTTCAAGGTTGGGGATGCACAAGGCACCCCAAGATAATATTTCAAGAAGTCTCAAGCATCTAAGCTTGGGGATGCCCCGGTAGGCATCCCACCTTTCTTCTTCAACAACTATCGGTTAGTATCGGTTGAGCCTAAGTTTTTGCTTCTTCACAAGAGTTGTGCTATCCTTGCAATGTAGTTTTCTTTAGCTTTGCTTGCTGTTTGAATAAAGTATCAAGATCTGAAATTATTAAATGGGAGAGGCTTCACATAGTTGCATAATTATTCGACTACTCATTGATCTTCACTTATATCTTTCGGAGTAGTTTCTGTTATTGCTCTAGTACTTCACTTATATCTTTTAGAGCATGGTGGTAGTTTTATTTTGAATAAATAGATGATCTCTCATGCTTCACTTAGATTATTTTGAGAGTCGTTAATAGCATGTTAATTTGCTTAATATTAATATACTTGGTATTCAAGATATGTGAAACTTTCTTTTGAGTGCGTTGAATACTAAGATAAGTTTGATGCTTGATAATTGTTTTGAGATATGGATGTGATAATATCAAAGTTGTGCTAGTTGAGTAGTTATGAATTTAAAGAATGCTTGTGTTGAAGTTAGCAAGTCCCGTAGCATGCATTTATGGTTAAAGTTGTGTAACAAATTTGAAACATGAAGTGTACCTGGCTTGTGCATCCTTATGAGTGGTGGTCGGGGACGAGCAATGGTCTTTTCCTACCAATCTATCCCCCTAGGAGCATGCGCGTAGTACTTGATTTTTGATGACTTCTAAATTTTTGCAATAAGTATATGAGTTCTTTTGACTAATGTTGAGTCCATGGATTATACGCACTTTTACCTTTCCAACTTTGCTAGCCTCTTCGGTACCGTGCATTGCCCTTTCTCACCTTGAGAGTTGGTGCAAACTTCGCCGGTGCATCCAAACCCCGTGATATGATACGCTCTATCACACACAAACCTCCTTATATCTTCCTCAAACTAGCCACCATACCTACCTATCATGGCATTTCCATAGCCATTCCGAGATATATTGCCATGCAACTTCCATCATCATATTCATGACATACATTACTTCTGTCATATTGCCATTGCATCATCATGTAGTTGACATCGTATTTGTGGCAAAGCCACCATGCATTATTTTTCATACATGTCACTCTTGATTCATTGCACAAATCCCGGTACACCGCCGGAGGCATTCATATAGAGTCATATCTTGTTCTAAGTTTCGAGTTGTAATCCTTATGTTGTAATCAATAGAAGTGTGATGATCATCATTATTAGAGCATTGCCCAAAAAAAGGCCCCAAAAAATAAAAATAAATTAATAAAAAGGGCAATGCTACTATCTCTTTTTCCACACTTGTGCTTCAAAGGAGCACCTTGTTCTTCATGTAGTGAGTCTCATATATTTTGCTTCAAAGTAGCACCTTGTTCTTCATGTAGTGAGTCTCATAAGTTGTCTTTTTCATACTAGTGGGAATTTTTCATTATAGAACTTGGCTTGTATATTCCTACGATGGGCTTCCTCAAATGCCCTAGGTCTTCGTGAGCAAGCAAGTTGGATGCACACCCACTAGTTTTCTTTTGTTGAGCATTCATTCATAGCTCTAGTGCATCCGTTGCATGGCAATCCCTACTCCTCATGTTGACATCAATTGATGGTCATCTCCATAGCCTATTGATTATCCTCGTCAATGTGAGACTTTCTCCTTTTTGTCTTCTTCACACAATCCCCATCATCATATTCTATTCCACCCATAGTGCTATATCCATGGCTCACGCTCATGTATTGCGTGAAGGTTGAAAAAGTTTGAGATTATTTAAGTATGAAACAATTGCTTGGCTTGTCATCGGGGGTATAGAGGTTGGGAACATCTTTGTGTGATGAAAATGAAGCATAGCCTAACTATATGATTTTGTAGGGATGAACTTTATTTTGCCATGTTATTTTGAGAAGACATGATTGCTTTATTAGTATGCTTGAAGTATTATTATTTTTATTTCAATATGAATTTTTGTCTTGAATATTTCGGATCTGAATATTCATATCACAAGTAAGAAGAATTACATTGAAATTATGCCAAAGTATCACTCCGCATCAAAAATTCTTTTTTATCATTTACCTACTCGAGGACGAGTAGGAATTAAGCTTGGGGATGCTTGATACGCCTCCAATGTATCTATAATTTTTGATTGCTCCATGCTACTTTATCTACTGTTTTAGGCAATATTGGGATTTATTATCCACTTTTATATTATTTTTGGGACTAACTATTAACCGGAGGCCCAGCCCAGATTTGCTGTTTTATGCCTATTTCAGTGTTTTGAGGAAAAGGAATATCAGACGGAGTCAAAACGGAACGAAATCAACTGGAGAAGTTATTTTTGGAAGGAAAGCCACCGGATAGACTTGGACTGTACGTCAGAAGATACGGGAGCTGGTCACGAGGGTGGGGGCGCGCCCACCCCTCTAGGGCGCGCCCCCTGCCTCGTGGGGCCCCCGAAGCTCCACCGACATACCCCTTGCACCCATATATACCTACGTATCGTAAAACTTCTAGAACAGAAGATATATCGGGAGTTCCACCGCCGCAAGCCTCTGTAGCCACCAAAAACCTCTCGGGAGCCCGTTTCGGCGCCCTGCCGGAGGGGGATCCCATCACCGGTGGCCATCTTCATCATCCCGGCGCTATCCATGACGAGGAGGGAGTAGTTAACCCTCGGGGCTGAGGGTATGTACCAGTAGCTATGTGTTTGATCTCTCTCTCTCTCTCGTGTTCCCTCGATGGCATGATTTTGATGTATCCCGGGCTTTGCTATTGTAGTTGGATCTTATGATGTTTCTCCCCCTCTACTCTCTTGTGATGAATTGAGTTTCCCCTTTGAAGTTATCTTATTGGATTGAGTCTTTTATGAGAACACTTGATGTATGTCTTGCCGTGATTATCTGTGGTGACAATGGGATATCATGTGCCACTTGATGTATGTTTTGGTGATCAACTTTCAGGTTTCGTGACATTGGGAACCTATGCATAGGGGTTGGCACACGTTCTTGACTCTCCGATAGGAACTTTGGGGCACTCTTTGAAGTACTTTTATGTTTGTTGGATGAATCTGAGATTGTGTGATGCATATCGTATAATCATGCCCACGGATACTTGAGGTGACAATGGAGTATCTAGGTGACACTAGGGTTTTGGTTGATTTGTGTCTTAAGGTGTTATTCTAGTACGAACTCTTTTATAGATCGATCCGAAAGAATAGCTTTGAGGTGGTTTCGTACCCTACCATAATCTCTACGTTTGTTCTCCGCTATTAGTGGCTTTGGAGTGACTCTTTGTTGCATGTTGAGGGCTTGTTATATGATCTATCTATGTTATTATTGTTGAGAGAACTTGCACTAGTGAAAGTATGAACCCTAGGCCTTGTTTCCTATCATTGCAATACCGTTTACGCTCACTTTTATCATTAGTTACCTTGCTGTTTTTATATTTTCAGTTTACAAAAACCCATATCTACTATCCATATTGCACTTGTATCACTATCTCTTCGCCGAACTAGTGCACCTATACAATTTACCATTGTATTGGGTGGGTTGGGGACACAAGAGACTCTTTGTTATTTGGTTGCAGGGTTGCTTGAGAGAGACCATCTTCATCCTACGCCTCCTACGGATTGATAAACCTTAGGTCATCCACTTGAGGGAAATTTGCTACTGTCCTACAAACCTGTGCACTTGCAGGCCCAACAACGTCTACAATAAGAAGGTTGTGTAGTAGACATCACCTGACGCCCGGACATCCTCCCCCTGCCTGCGTGCAGAGCATCTGGGTCGAGGCCCATGTACCCCTTCACCCCTTAAACTATATATACTCCACCTCCACCTACGTTTTAGGGTTAGCATAGGTTTAGCTCATTTGAGATAGAGCTTTGCTCATCCATATAGATCTACTCCTCGTGAGAGACCGCAGCCTCTTCGGAGAAGATCCATCTTGGATTCAAGACCCCATTCATGGGATGACCCTCAAGACCTCCTCATGGAGATGAACTAGCTACTTGTATTGTCCTTTGTTGGATTTGGATCGTGTATCCCTTTGTGTTCATGGATCTAGCACATGTGTGACCATATCTTGTTGGTTTGAGTGATTCTCTCGTGTTTCCCCTCGTGATTTTCCTCGTGTTTTCCCTCGTGTTTTTCGTGTTCTTTGTAGGATCCTCTCCAATCGTGAAAGATCGGGCATCTAGGGTTCTACCCTACATCATCTTGGTATCATGAGCCACGTTGATCACGAATTTGGGGCCCCTACCCCTTGTTTCTAGCCTTCTATTGCTTGATTTCATCCTAATTTCGAAAATCCCCACCAAAAATCGCCCCAAGTTTTTTTGTGATTTGTTGGTTTTATGATGTTTTCTTGATTTTCATCCATGGATTTGCTTGGTTTCGAGTGAATCTAGCATCTCCCGAAGGTTCCCCACTTTCCATCCACGAAATCTCTCCAATTTTGCCCCTAAAATCATCAATTTCCGCCCCCAAAATCGCATTCCTCGAGTTCATCCTCGGATTTGGAGCTCGGACATCCATCCCGTAGCCCCGGACATCTGCCCCCCCCCGGACATCCGGCCCATCGGCCCGGACATCCGGCTTTTGGAGCGCAAATCGCGCGCGGTTCTGGACATCAGGTCCCGGATATCCGGCCCCCAACCCCGGATGTCCGACCCCTGGCATTTCAGCCTCCCGTGTTTCACCGTTTTGCCAATTAGTTTCACATATGGAGTCCGATTTCGCGTTCTTTAGCTCGTTGAGTAGCTATTGACATCCCCCATCCATCTACATAGGTTTCAACACCATTTGACTCCATCAAAATTTTGGAACTTTGGCATCTTTGCCTAGGGCTAAAACCATGTCATCTGCATTACCACCACCGATTCCGCAACCTAACCCATTTTGTTCCATATAGCATTAGTGGTTGTTTGAGTTGTGATACGAGTCTCCTAAGGTGTTTCAGCTACTTAGGGATGGTTGCTTCTACATCAACCACCACCACCACTTCCGCATAACCATGCCCACCATACATTTCGCCGCCCCAACTTAACCCAATTTTGTTTGATCTTGTTTGAGTTGTAGCTTGTGTCTCCTAAGGTGTTTCGGCTACTTAGGGACAACAACTTCAACTCTGATACATGTATAGCCCATCACTCCACTTCCGCATTGCTGACTCGTATAACCCATCATCCCACTTCCGCATTGCCAAGTGCAAACTACCATCGCTTTTCCGCTACCACCATTTGACATTTGACATTTGGAGATTTTGAGTTTGTGGATTTTCCGTTTCCTAAGGTTTTTCGACTAATTAGGGACGGTTCTACATCAATAATACCGCCACTCATCATCACCACGAGGTCGTCATTGACATTGACCACTTCACCATTTTGACACCATCAACCGTAAGCAAGGCACGGTAACCTTGACAACACCATTGTATATTCCCCTTGCCATTGCATTGATAACCCCTAGCCCATTTTGTGTCACTTGCCTATCGAGACTAGCCTTTGAGTATTGCCGGCAACGTTACTTGTGCACATTAGTGATTGTCGATCCGCCCTCCCATTGCATATATACCATATCATATTGCTATATCTTGGTATCATATCATCTCTTGTGTCACAAGATTGTTCTCACATATACACAATTGCTATCTTGATTTGTGCATTGTGCAAAAGTGGCCATACAAAAAAAGGAGAATAAGCTTTTAAGCAAAGAAAAAGAGTGAACAAAGAGCTTGTAAGAAATATCCATAGCATCACAATATATCATATGGTATCATTCTTGATCATCTTGGATCATCGTGTGAGAAACACCGGGAACCATACATACATAGCATACTTGGGATAGAAAGTTTATCCATTTTGCATATTATAGGTTGTGCACAAGTGTCGTATCTTCCTAGTGAGCAATCGTGCTAGCGTCTCTCTTGAGTTGTGCAACACGAGCGTTTTCCATGGATTCCACATTTTGTGCTCATTCCTTGGTTACACGATCCCATTTATCTATCTGTGCATGTGTTTCCATGTGCCATTCTTTGCTATTGGTCTACTTGTTTCACTTGTGAATTTGTGAATCTTTTTCAACATTATTGACTCTTGCTAACATTTTGTAACACCCCGGATTTGATGTGCCAGGTGTCTGTCAGTCATTCGCCGTAGTTGCCATGTCATGTGCTTGAGTGTTGCATATTGCCATGTCATCATGTGCATCTCATTTTGCATACGTGTTCGTCTCATGCATCCGAGCATTTTCCCCGTTGTCCGTTTTGCCATCCGGCACTCCTCTGTCCTCCGGCATTCCCCTTTTGTCTCCTATTGTGAGCGGGTGTTAAACTTTCTCGGAATGGCCCGAGGTTTGCCAAGCGGCCTTGGTACACCACCGGTAGACCGCCTGTCAAGTTTCGTGCCATTTGGAGTCCGTTTGATACTCCAACGGTTAACCGGGTAACCGCAAAGCCCTCTTTTGTGTGCAGCCCAACACCCCTTCAAAGTGGCCCAAAATCCAGCAAACTCCCCTCCATGCTCTCGGTCGTTCGATCACGATCGTGTGGGCGAAAACCGCTCCTCATTTGGAGTCTCCAAGCTCCCTCTACCTATTTAAAGGCCATCCCCTTTCATTTTCGCGCAGATCAAACCCTAGCCCCGCTCCCCTCGCGCCGCCGGACATGTCCACTCCCGCCGGACAAAATCCCGCCGCCGCCCGCAGCCAACCGCTACGTGCCACGTCAGCTCCGCGCCGCCCCACTGCCGCCGGCCCGCTCGCCCTGCCGGAGCCCATCCGCGGTCCGCCCGGGCCGGATCTGGGCCCGAGCCGCCCTGCGCCTCGCCCCGCGCCCGCAAGCTGACGCCCGCCTGCCGCCTCAGACCTCGCCGCCGGTGCGCCGCCTCGCCCCGAGCGACCCCGCCGCCGGCGAGCTTCGCCCCGTCGACCCCATGCGCCGCCGGACCCACCGCCTCCTCCCCGGCCTGCGCCCTCCGCCGTCGCTGGTCGCCGGAGGTCCGCCGTGCCTCGCCTCCGTCGCCGGTATGGCCCCGCCGCCACGACCATGACGCGCCCGCCCGCTCCGCCGCGTCGTCCGCTTCTCGTCGGAGAGCCCCGCACCGTCCCGCGCCCTCCGTCGGCCTCCCCCTCGCCGGAGAGCTCGCCGGAGCTCTCGCCGAATCCGGTGGATCAGGACGAGATCCACCGGGATCTCATCCAAACGCCGCGCCTTGTCCCGGATCTCTCCGTCCCCGAACCGCGTTGTCCCGCGTTGACTTTCGCGAGGGTAAAAAACCACCGTCCCTGAGACTTTCAGCATTTCTGGTGCGTACTTTGACCTATCATATCTCCGTGCATATAGCTCCGTTTCGCATGCATAATATGTCAAAATGTTCATCATGAGATGATCTACATTTCATTCCATTGTTCCATCCTTGTTTGAGGTCATCTTCATGCCAGAATCATTGTCGCAAGAGTGCTATATGATGTTAATCTGCTGAAACTGTTATAACTTGGTGATTTGTCATTTCTGTTGCATTTGATGTGTGCATCCTATGAGCTTGATGTCCACATGTATTTTGTGCTACATCATGCCATCTTTACAATGATGCCATCCATGTATTTTTGTGAATCTTGTACTTAGTGCATCGAGCTCGTGAAGTAGGGTACTTGCTGTTGCTGTTTTGCTAAGCTGAATCTGCTATATTATGATGCTATGTAAACCTGCTGCTACAAGTCATTCTATGCATAATCTGGAGATGTTCACTAAGGATGTTTTGTTATACATGTCATTCTCTATCAATTCATGCCCCTGGTTGCATCTATAGCATGCTGTATCTTGTTGTAATCTTGCTGTCAAGTTGCTAAATAATATTGCTGTCAGCGTGTTAACATTAAGTTCAATGTTGCCATGATTGTTGTTAGTGATCCATGTACCCTATGAACTTGCTCTTGCCATGCTTAGCTTCATAAACATGTATTCTTACTGTTGGTTGCCTTTACATGTCATGTATGGCTCTGTGGTGAGTGGTTAAAGCTCACTAACATGCCTACTTATTGTTGTTCCTGCCATGTATGAATCTGTCATATAACTTGCCATGTTTACATGGGTGCCATCATATTTTCTGTGCCCTTTTGGCTCATGGTCAGTAAGAGACTTTTGTTATATGAAATTAGTAGATTCATTCCATACCTTTGTTTCCCATGATAAGTTCCTGTAACATGTAGATAACTTGACACCAGATCCGAATTAAAACACATCAACCGCGTGTGTAGCCGTGATGGTCTCTTTTCGGCGGAGTCCGGGAAGTGAACACGATTTCTGTGTTATGATTGACGTAAGTAGGAGCTCAGGATCACCTCTTGATCATTGCTAGCTTCACGACCATTCCATTGTTTCTCTTCTCGCTCTTATTTGCGTATGTTAGCCACCATATATGCTTAGTCGCTGCTGCAACGTCACCACTTATCCTTTCCATACCCATTAAGCTTTGCTAGTCTTGATACCCATGGTAATGGGATTGCTGAGTCCTCATGGCTCATAGTTTACTACAACAACAGTTGCAGGTACAGGTTATCCGATGATCATGACGCGAGAGCGATGTTTTCTTGTTTGGAGTTCTTCTTCTGCTTCTTCTTCGATCAGGGGATAGGTTCCAGGTCGGCAGCCTGGCCTAGCAGGGTGGATGTCGTTTGAGTTTCTGTTTGTGTTTCATCCGTAGCCGGATGGTTCCCTTATGTATGATGATATTGTGTTCGTGTGGCATTGTATGCCTTTTGTATGTATCCCCATCTATATTGTAATGTTGATGTAATGATATCCACCCTGCAAAAGCGTCTTCAAGATGCGCTTCTATCCTTGGTGGGACCTTCGAGTTCCTTTAGGATAGGGTCACATCTTGGGCGTGACAAGTTGGTATCAGAGCCTCGACCGACCATAGGAGCCCCCCTTGATTGATCGTGTAGTTTGGCCGTTGTTGAGTCTAGAAAAAAAAACTATTTTCGGAGTCTAGTTATATCGGAGAGTAGGAATTCTTTTTACTCCTCAGCCCCTTCACCGCTTTGGTAAGGAATCTTGATGTAGGTGTTTTGAACTACTCCTCTTCCCCTTCAAATTTTTCTTTAGGATCACGCGGTTAGTTTTCGTTCATTGTCCATCCTCTTTTGTCCGGTGCGTCTCTTGTCAAGTTGACTCGAACCTCTTTGTCTTTCGCGAGATCAATCCTCTGTTCTTCCTACGACGTCGTTGTTTTTCCCTGTCCGAAGTTGTCTTTGTTTTTCCCACCCACCCACCCCTTTTTCTCCTCGGAGCCGGAATCCTTAATCGAGTATCCATCCTACTCGTGTGAAGCCTTTGTTTTCTTTCAACCGGTGTTTTCTCTTCAAGTTATTCATCGGTTTTTCCCCTTCCAAGTTGCCTTTGTTTTTCCCGCCCTCCCATCCTCTTCTTCCCGGAGCCTGAGTCTCTTTCGAGCATCAATTTCATTCATACGGAGTCTCTTCAGTCTTCCCTCAATTACTTCAACTGGTGAATTCTCGTCTCGTTCGTCATTCTTCATATCTTTTATTTTTCGGTGGATTCAATTCAAGTTTTTCGGGTTGATCACATTCTTTTCCTTGGTTAAAGTGTTCTCCTTGCTCGTTTGCCTATCGCCATTCAATCATTTCGGAGTTCGGAAGACATCTCAGGAGATTCGTCTATGTTCCAATTAATTCGAGGTTGTCACCGCATTCAAATATTTTAGTCGTTCCGGTGCATCATCTACCTCTTCAACATCCCTTTCCAACGGTGTTTTATATTAGTGGGCCTTAACCCAGAGGTCTTTTCCCAGGATCTTACCTGACTCTTCTGATTTTCCCGGAGCTATTCTCAAATCCGTTTCGAAGTTTGACGTAAGTATGAATTTCATCAGTCAGATGCTTTTCCAAGATCGATTTCAAATCATTTCATTGTTGGCTCAACCTCTTTGCTTTTCATTCTCCCGGAGTATCTCAGTAATTTTGGTGCTGTTTCTCGTCGTAATTTGAAGACCGAAGACGAACTTCTTTTAAATCTTGCTCGTTCTCCCAAAGTTTCGTGGTTCTAGCTTCATGTTATCATGTAGTATTATTCCATTTGTCAGAAATTCCTTTTCTTACCCATCCGGAGTATGTCAGAAGTTGTTTTCCCATTTCTTCTCATCGGAGGCCATCATTCCAGAAGAATTCTTTGTCCTCACTTTTCAGCTACCGTTATCCAATTATCCCAGTGCTTCGTTCAAGTGTTCTTTAATCAGCTCATGATCTCCTTGTTCTTTTGCATCTAAATTCCCTCTAGCATATTTCTCTTCTAATTCTTCCGGGTGATTCAGGCTCTTTCATCAGTCATTTTCTAATCCTTACGGTGGTTCATTCAAGATTCTTTTTCCTTGATTATCATATTAATTCATTAGTTTCTTTCCAATCCTACCGGTGGTTCGTTGAAATCCTTCCTCAAGGTTGCGCCATATACCTCTCAATCCTTTTCCAACAAGAATAAGTAGTATGCAAGAATCCATTGCTTGTCATCAATTTAATTTGATGAAGGATAAGCATACAATAAATCTTATTCTTATTTCATCCAAGTGATTAATCCCTTTATTCGGAGTTTGTCCTTGATGAATAAATTCTAGTTCCAAGTCTTTTCATCTTTTCTTTTCCGGAGTTCAAATTTCCTCGGCCATCTCGTCGGAACCTCCATCCAAATCACCACAAGATTTAATCTTATTCTTCCATCCTTCATTCTATCTCATCATCCTTTTTGTCACCGAAGTTCTTCATGGTGGTTCTTCATGATTTAATTCATTCTTCAAGAGTTCATCAAAATTCTTGTTGAAAGAGTTCAAGTATCTTTTCATCTCGTGTCTTGAAGTTAAATTAATTCTCCGTATTCTTTTGAAGTGGAGTTTTGCATTTCTTCGTTCTTCTCAGCAATCCAATCATTTCTGTTTGTGGTCGGTTATCACCTCATAATTTTGAGATGTTATCCATAAGTCCACGACAAGCTTATTCTTTCGTTGTTGATTTTCTCAACAACCCCGTTAAATCCTTCCTTCTAAGTTCTTTGCATTCAATTCTTTCAATTCTTCCGGAGGCATTGCATTGTTCATCTCGTCAAGTGCCATCTCATTGGGTGAATCCCGTGTTCTATTCCTCCATGTTTAGGCGGAGTGCTGCCTAATTCTTTCAGTCTTATTCGTTTCTTATCTCGTTCTAACCGGAAAGGTTTCATAGTCTATCTGATTCCGTGAGCTTTCGATTCTTGTCATTCTCATCATTCCTCTCTTCTTCTCGAGTGCTCTCGATTCTTTGATTCTTCTCTTCAGTTCTTGTTTCACCTCATCCCTTTTCCCTTCCGTCTCGGTGCTAAGATCTCGGGACGAGATCTCTTGTTAGTGGAGGAGAGTTGTAACGCCCCGGATTCGATGCGCCAGGTGTCTGTCAGTCATTCGCCGTAGTTGCCATGTCATGTGCTTGCGTGTTGCATATTGCCATGTCATCATGTGCATCTCATTTTGCATACGTGTTCGTCTCATGCATCCGAGCATTTTCCCCGTTGTCCGTTTTGCAATCCGGCACTCCTATGTCCTCCGGCATTCCCCTTTTGTCTCCTGTTGTGAGCGGGTGTTAAACTTTCTCAGAATGGCCCGAGGTTTGCCAAGCGGCCTTGGTACACCACCGGTAGACCGCCTGTCAAGTTTCGTGCCATTTGGAGTCCGTTTGATACTCCAACGGTTAACTGGGTAACCGCAAAGCCCTCTTTTGTGTGCAGCCCAACACCCCTTCAAAGTGGCCCAAAACACAGCAAACTCCCCTCCATGCTCTCGGTCATTCGATCACGATTGTGTGGGCGAAAACCGCTCCTTATTTGGAGCCTCCTAGCTCCCTCTACCTATTTAAAGGCCATCCCCTTTCATTTTCGCGCGAATCAAACCCTAGCCCTGCTCCCCTCGCGCCGCCGGACATGTCCGCTCCCGCCGGACGAAATCTCGAAGCCGCCCGCAGCCCACCGCGATGTGCCACGTCAGCTCTGCGCTGCCCCGCTACCGCCGGCCCGCTCGCCCCGTCGGAGCCCATCCGCGGCCCGCCCGGGCCGGATCTGGGCCCGAGCCGCCCCGCGCCCGCAGGCTGGCGCCCACCCCACCGCCTCGGACCTCGCTGCCGGTGCTCCGCCTCGCCCCCGAGCGACCCCGCCGCCGGTGAGCTTCGCCCCGTCGACCCCGTGCGCCGCCGGACCCGCCGCCTCCTCCCCGGCCAGCGCGCCCCGCCGTCATCGCTCTCCAGCGCCGCCGCCCTCCGCCTGGGTGCGCCGCGTCGCCTGCGCCCTCCGCCGTCGCCGGTCGCTGGAGGTCCACCGTGCCTCGCCTCCATTGCCGGTATGGCCCCGCCGCCGCGACCATGACGCGCCCGCCCGCTCCGCCGCATCGTCCGCGTCTCGCTGGAGAGCCCCGCGCCGTCCCGCGCCCTCCGTCGGCCTCCCCCTCGCCGGAGAGCTCGCCAGAGCTCTCGCCGGCGCCGGATCTGATGGATCAGGACGAGATACACCGGGATCTCATCCAAACGCCGCGCCTCATATCGGATCTCTCCGTCCCCGAACCGCGTTGTCCCGCGTTGACTTTCGCGAGGGTAAAAAACAACCAAGTCCCTGAGATTTTCAGCATTTCTGGTGCCTACTTTGACCTGTCATATCTCCATGCATATAGCTCCGTTTCGCATGCATAATAAGTCAAAATGTTCATCATGAGATGGTCTACATTTCATTCCATTGTGACATGCTTGTTTGAGGTCATCTTGATGCCCGAATCGTCGTTGCAAGAGTGCTATATGATGTCAATCTGCTGAAACTGTTATAACTTGGTGATTTGTCATTTCTGTTGCATTTGATGTGTGCATCCTATGAGCTTGATGTCTACATGTGTTTTGTGCTACATCATGCCATCTTTACAGTGATGCCATCCATGTATTTTTGTGAATCTTGTACTGAGTGCATAGAGCTCGTGAAGTAGGGTACTTGCTGTTGCTGTTTTGCTAAGCTGAATCTGCTATATTATGATGCTATGTAAACCTGCTGCTACAAGTCATTCTATGCATAATCTGGAGATGTTCACTAAGGATGTTTTGTTATACATGTCATTATCTATCAATTCATGCCCCTGGTTGCATCTATAGCCTGCTCTATCTTGTTGTAATCTTGCTGTCAAGTTGCTAAATAATGTTGCTATCAGCCTGTTAACATTAAGTTCAATGTTGCCATGATTGTTGTTAGTGATCCATGTACCCTATGAACTTTCTCTTGCCATGCTTAGCTTCATAAACATGTACTATTACTGTTGGTTGCCTTTCCATGTCATGTATTGCTCTGTGGTGAGTGGTTAAAACTCACTAACATGCCTACTTATTGTTGTTCCTGCCATGTATGAATCTGTCATATAACTTGCCATGTTTACATGGGTGCCGTCATATTTTCTGTGCCCTTTTGGCTCATGGTCAGTAAGAGACTTTTGTTATATGAAATTAGTAGATTCATTCCATACTTTTGTTTGCCATGATAAGTTCATGTAACATGTTGTTTGATAGCTCTAAACATTGCAACCTGATGTTATTCCTGTTAAGTCTGAAACTGTTATTATTTGCAATCTTGCCATGTCCTTTTGAGCATGTTCTAGTTGTTTCTGGAGTTAGCTCAGTGTTCATGTTTTGTCATGCTTTACCTGTACTTCATGCCCATGCCTTTTTTTATTATATTGGGGTGCTGTAGCATATTGTTTTGATGCTTGCTAAATGCCTAGTTGCTGTTTTGGACAGCTTGTCCTTTAAACTTGTATAGAGTGTATGTGTTGAACCGTTGCTCCATTTTGAGTGTGCCCCATATGAAACTTGCTTGATTTTGCATGTAGTTTCATATTATCATGTTGCATCCTTGATTTGAGAGTGTTTGCTTGATGTTTGTATGCATTTTGCATCAATGCCATGCTTAACTTGTTTTGCTCATATCTTCTAGGCCGTAGCTCCGAACTAAATGAACTTTATATGTAACTTGACTAGAATTTCGTGTAGATCCTCTTGGTGCTCTTTAAATTGCTGTTTAATAACTTCAACTTAGTGTTTATTCAGTTCTGGACCAATTTCTAAATTTGCATATGAGGACTTACCGGAATTGCTATATGTTGTTTCCGGCCTCATTTAAACTTGCCTTGATGTGTTGTTCTTGTTTGCATTATCTCTTGCCATGAGTAGCCTCATCTAGCTTTGTCATGCATCATGCTTGGTTGTGCATCATGTATTGTCTATGTGTGGTGTGTTTACTATGTTGTGTGCTTCTTCTCGATAGTTCTCGTTTCGTTGCGATCGTGAGGATTCGTTCGTCTACGCTTGGTTCGTCTTCGTGGCTTCATCTTCTTCATGGACTCGTTCTTCTTCCTAGCGGGATTTTAGGCAAGATGACCGCTACCCTGGATCTCACTACTATCATTGCTATGCTAGTTGCTTCGTTCTATCGCTTTGCTGCGCTTCCTATCACTTGCTCTTCAAGCCTCCCAAATTGCCATGTCAGCCTCTAACCTTTTGCACCCTTCCTAGCAAACCATTGCTTGGCTATGTTACTGCTTTTCTCAGCCCCTCTTATAGCTTTGTTAGTTGTAGGTGAAGTTGAAGATTGCCCCATGGTGGATAGGATTATGTTGGGATATCACAATATCTCTTATATTATTAATGCATCTATATACTTGGTAAAGGGTGAAAGGCTCGGCCTTATGCCTGGTGTTTTGTTCCACTCTTGCCGCCCTAGTTTCCGTCATACTGGTGTTATGTTCCCGGATTTTGCATTCCTTACGCAGTCGGGTGATTTATGGGACACCCTTGACAGTTCGCTTTGAATAAAACTCCTCCAGCAAGGCCCAACCTTGGTTTTACCATTTGCCTCACCTAGCCCTTTTTCCCTTGGGTTTCCGGAGCCCGAGGGTCATCTTTATTTACCCCCCCGGGCCAGTGCTCGTCGTGAATGTTGGTCCAACCTGTCAGCCGCCGGTGGCCACCAGGGGCAACTCTGGGATGGCCTACCGGAAGTTTGGACAATCCTGTGTGCCTTGAGAACGAGATATGTGCAGCTCCTATTAGGATTTGTCGGCACATTCGGGCGGCTTTGCTGGTCTTGTTTTACCATTGTCGAAATGTCTTGTAAACCAGGATTCCGAGACTGATCGGGTCTTCCTGGGAGAAGGTATATCCTTCGTTGATCGCGAGAGCTTATCATGGGCTAAGTTGGGACACCCCTGCAGGGTATTATTATCTTTCTAAAGCCGTGCCCGCGGTTATGTGGCAGTTGGGAATTTGTTAATGTCCGGTTGTAGATAACTTGACACCAGATCCGAATTAAAACGCATCAACCGCGTGTGTAGCTGTGATGGTCTCTTTTCGGAGGAGTCCGGGAAGTGAACACGGTTTCTGTGTTATGATTGACGTAAGTAGGAGCTCAGGATCACCTCTTGATCATTGCTAGCTTCACGACCATTCCATTGTTTCTCTTCTCGCTCTTATTTGTGTATGTTAGCCACCATATATGCTTAGTCGCTGCTGCAACGTCACCACTTATCCTTTCCATACCCATTAAGCTTTGCTAGTCTTGATACCCATGGTAATGGGATTGCTGAGTCCTCGTGGCTCACAGTTTACTACAACAACAGTTGCAGGTACAGGTTATCGGATGATCATGACGCGAGAGCGATGTTTTCTTGTTTGGAGTTCTTCTTCTGCTTCTTCTTCGATCAGGGGATAGGTTCCAGGTCGGCAGCCTGGGCTAGCAGGGTGGATGTCGTTTGAGTTTCTGTTTGTGTTTCATCCGTAGCCGGATGGTTCCCTTATGTATGATGATATTGTGTTCGTGTGGCATTGTATGCCTTTTGTATGTATCCCCATCTATATTGTAATGTTGATGTAATGATATCCACCCTGCAAAAGCGTCTTCAAGATGCGCTTCTATCCTTGGTGGGACCTTCGAGTTCCTTTAGGATAGGGTCACATCTTGGGCGTGACAAGTTGGTATCAGAGCCTCGACCGACCATAGGAGCCCCCCTTGATTGATCGTGTAGTTTGGCCGTTGTTGAGTCTAGAAAAAAAAACTATTTTCGGAGTCTAGTTATATCGGAGAGTAGGAATTCTTTTTACTCCTCAGCCCCTTCACCGCTTTGGTAAGGAATCTTGATGTAGGTGTTTTGAACTACTCCTCTTCCCCTTCAAATTTTTCTTTAGGATCACGCGGTTAGTTTTCGTTCATTGTCCATCCTCTTTTGTCCGGTGCGTCTCTCGTCAAGTTGACTCGAACCTCTTTGTCTTTCGCGAGATCAATCCTCAGTTCTTCCTACGACGTCGTTGTTTTTCCCTGTCCGAAGTTGTCTTTGTTTTTCCCACCCACCCACCCCTTTTTCTCCTCGGAGCCGGAATCCTTAATCGAGTATCCATCCTACTCGTGTGAAGCCTTTGTTTTCTTTCAACCGGTGTTTTCTCTTCAAGTTATTCATCGGTTTTTCCCCTTCCAAGTTGCCTTTGTTTTTCCCGCCCTCCCATCCTCTTCTTCCCGGAGCCTGAGTCTCTTTCGAGCATCAATTTCATTCATACGGAGTCTCTTTAGTCTTCCCTCAATTACTTCAACTGGTGAATTCTCGTCTCGTTCGTCATTCTTCATATCTTTTATTTTCCGGTGGATTCAATTCAAGTTTTTCGGGTTGATCACATTCTTTTCCTTGGTTAAAGTGTTCTCCTTGCTCGTTTGCCTATCGCCATTCAATCATTTCGGAGTTCGGAAGACATCTCAGGAGATTCGTCTATGTTCCAATTAATTCGAGGTTGTCACCGCATTCAAATATTTTAGTCGTTCCGGTGCATCATCTACCTCTTCAACATCGCTTTCCAACGGTGTTTTATATTAGTGGGCCTTAACCCAGAGGTCTTTTCCCAGGATCTTACCTGACTCTTCTGATTTTCCCGGAGCTATTCTCAAATCCGTTTCGAAGTTTGACGTAAGTATGAATTTCATCAGTCAGATGCTTTTCCAAGATCGATTTCAAATCATTTCATTGTTGGCTCAACCTCTTTGCTTTTCATTCTCCCGGAGTATCTCAGTAATTTTGGTGCTGTTTCTCGTCGTAATTTGAAGACCGAAGACGAACTTCTTTTAAATCTTGCTCGTTCTCCAAAAGTTTCGTGGTTCTAGCTTCATGTTATCATGTAGTATTATTCCATTTGTCAGAAATTCCTTTTCTTACCCATCCGGAGTATGTCAGAAGTTGTTTTCCCATTTCTTCTCATCGGAGGCCATCATTCCAGAAGAATTCTTTGTCCTCACTTTTCAGCTACCGTTATCCAATTATCCCGGTGCTTCGTTCAAGTGTTCTTTAATCAGCTCATGATCTCCTTGTTCTTTTGCATCTAAATTCCCTCTAGCATATTTCTCTTCTAATTCTTCCCGGTGATTCAGGCTCTTTCATCAGTCATTTTCTAATCCTTACGGTGGTTCATTCAAGATTCTTTTTCCTTGATTATCATATTAATTCATTAGTTTCTTTCCAATCCTACCGGTGGTTCGTTGAAATCCTTCCTCAAGGTTGCGCCATATACCTCTCAATCCTTTTCCAACAAGAATAAGTAGTATGCAAGAATCCATTGCTTGTCATCAATTTAATTTGATGAAGGATAAGCATACAATAAATCTTATTCTTATTTCATCCAAGTGATTAATCCCTTTATTCGGAGTTTGTCCTTGATGAATAAATTCTAGTTCCAAGTCTTTTCATCTTTTCTTTTCCGGAGTTCAAATTTCCTCGGCCATCTCGTCGGAACCTCCATCCAAATCACCACAAGATTTAATCTTATTCTTCCATCCTTCATTCTATCTCATCATCCTTTTTGTCACCGGAGTTCTTCATGGTGGTTCTTCATGATTTAATTCATTCTTCAAGAGTTCATCAAGATTCTTGTTGAAAGAGTTCAAGTATCTTTTCATCTCGTGTCTTGAAGTTAAATTAATTCTCCGTATTCTTTTGAAGTGGAGTTTTGCATTTCTTCGTTCTTCTCAGCAATCCAATCATTTCCGTTTGTGGTCGGTTATCACCTCATAATTTTGAGATGTTATCCATAAGTCCACGACAAGCTTATTCTTTCGTTGTTGATTTTCTCAACAACCCCGTTAAATCCTTCCTTCTAAGTTCTTTGCATTCAATTCTTTCAATTCTTCTGGAGGCATTGCATTGTTCATCTCGTATCCCCATCTATATTGTAATGTTGATGTAATGATATCCACCTTGCAAAAGCGTCTTCAAGATGCGCTTCTATCCTTGGTGGGACCTTCGAGTTCCTTTAGGATAGGTCGCATCTTGGGCGTGACACATTTTGCATCAAGTTTTTGTGTCACTATCCTCAACGAGCTCCACCATAAGCCTTACTTGTGTAGGTGTGAGAAATTGACGAGATCGGTACCAATTGTGCTATTTCCTTGTTACATCATTGAGTGATCATTGATCCATTTTCAACATCCGTCAAGGTACATTTGGTATAGTTCTCTCCTTTCTTCCACTCATATTTGCTCGAGTCTTTTGATGGATAGGAAAGTCATTTCATCTCCAGTCTTCGACAACAATGACGGCGTGAACAACTACATCACCAAATCGTCAATCTTCGATCTACAACGACAAATGCAAGGCGCAAAATCAAGATTGTGAGAGCGCATCGAGAACCTCTCCATCGACATTCGTCACTTCGAAGCAAGGAAAAGGGACTACATCGACAACAAGCTTTCCTCACAATAGGAGAAAGGTGCAAGGATGGAGGAGATTCGGGCCTTAATCAAGTCTACTTCCCCTTCCTCATCTTCAAGGCGGCGGAGACCAAGTCCATCATCTTCGGAGCGCCCAAGCAATGCAAGCACAATTCGTCCACGTCCACTCCATGGCGAACACCACCACGTTCGTGATCAACATCGTCATGAAGGGAAAGTCACCTCCAAGCAACATGTGCACGACGACGAACGACATCTACTACGAGCTCAAGCATGATAACAACATCATCATCATGAAGATGCTCCACAAGCGCAAATGCACAAGTCCCAACAAACCCTACTTCATGCCAAGTCGAAGCTTCATGATAAAAAGAGAAGACCGCGAGACAAGCACCACCAAGACGGAGCTACGACTACCACCACCACTTCAGCATCTTCGCCAAGTGCTATCAAGGCATCTTCGCCTTTGGACGTACGACATCTTTGCCTACTTCCCATGAGTACGCGTAAAACGACTTCATCAAGTCCAAGGCGACCACCTACAAGCGAGGGCGATCCTTCCATCTTCGGAAGCCCCTCAAGGAAGATGACCGAGCACGTGAATTTCCCTTCGGTCATGGAGACGAGCTACGAGGTGCCACATTATATGGGCCTTCAACACCAAGATGGTTACAATAAGGTCGAGCAAGGGCCATCCCCTTCGACCACAGCGATGAGCGCGAACCTCTTCAACAACATGAAGACGACGCCCGTATTGGATTCATACTCCAAGTCAAGCTACGCGACCGCACATGGAGACATTTGCACCTACATCTCTCCGACACCCACATATGTAGAGATGCCCCATTTGTATTGTGAGGAGAGCCACCACCCCATGAGTGAGATTCAGTGAATCCACCATATATGACATCGAGTGCATTTCCTATGAGTGTGACCACCACTAGCCCCACACACGAGAATATGCCACACATCCTATGTGAGGTTGAGAGCCATTTGAGTGACTCCACCAACCATATGAGTGGGAGCATCTTTGAGGGAGTGAGTGAGCCACGACACTTAGCGAGTGAGGTAGTTGACACGCCATGTGAGGCCACTATGATTTCTAACGACATAACCTCTACTTCGAGTGTGTTTTGTTCTTTGGTGCCAGGTCCCTGTTGATGCTCAAAAAGGGCATGATTGCAAAGAGTGACTTGAGGCTGTAGGAAGATGAGGTCAAATTTGTGAGTTCATGTCACCATTTGATGGCTCTCTTCAAGATAATCAAAATAAATATGAAGATGGATCAAAACGGAGCTCAAGTGCAAAAGATATGGCAATTTCGGAGATACTCGTGTTCACATCAGATTAGAAAATGTCATGAAACCTAATTAAGATTGCCTCGGATGGAAAAAGTTTCTACATGAGAGTTCTTCGTCTCGTCGAGAAGGACGATTTTGATATAAGGATCATCTTAATCTGAGATTATATACAAAAGTTATAGTCAAAACTATGTGCTGTAGCACTGCATGGCCGGATCATCCGGGCCGGGGTCCAGATCATCCGGCCAGGGGCCGAAAAATTGACCCAAACAACAGAAGCTAAAAGTTGAAGCTGGATGATCTGTGTCAAGTCCCGGATGATCCAGGTAAAGGCTAGACAATCCGGGCAATCGTCCGGACGTCCGGACAAGTTTTTCTGTTGCAGACTTTAGAAAATGACCCGAAACACCATCAAGATCGCCTCAGATAAAAAAGTGTTTAACATGAAAGTTGTGCGTCTTGTTGAGGTGGTCAATTTTGATATAAAACGTTCAAATCCTTGGTTGTATGTGGATTATAGAGCCAATACAGTGAGCTGCTGTCAGAAAACTGGACTAGGCCGGATCATCCGGGCCTTGAGCCGGAGATCCGGGTCGGGGGTCGTGAATAGTCCGTGTTTTATTAGGTTTTGATGATTTGGACGGCTAGGCAAGTCCTTTTATCGTATGGGAAGTCCATCCGCCTCTTATATAGACAAGAGGTGATGGCCGATTGAACAACAACACACAATCGCAAAACTCATCTACTTTTGACCCTAGTTTTACATCCCTCCCTTGTTCTTTCCCTCTCGTTCTTCGTGTTGAAGGGCAACGATCCTCGATGCTCTAGGGGCAGGCAAACCGACCTAGGGCAGCCCATAGCTGCAGCACGTCTAGACGGGGTCCCTCTTGGGCGCGTGGGGTTTCGGGTCCTGAGAAGCACCCGCCGGATTGCTTGCATATCGCGCTTCCAGATGGGTCTCCTTCGGCGTGACCTGCGGTGCATCACCCTCGGCGTTGGAGGTACACGGTGACATGTTTGTGTGCGAACACACTTTTTGGCGACTCTGTTGGCGACAAAAGATAAAGAATCATCATCAACCATGTCTAATCTCCCCAAGCCCTCATAAGTTGACGCTGATAACATCATTAAGCCCGGTCTTGATGAACTATCGGATGAACATCGCCAAGCCTATGAAGAGCGCAAGAAGCAGCGTGAAGAGGCTTTTCAGGCGCTCAAGAAGAAGTGCGAGGAGGAGGATTTGGAAGTGTTTCTTTCAAGTTTCAAGAAGGACCGTCAAGGCAACATCACTCCGGTTGGAAACGTCAATTTTCCTCCCCTCATCGACGAACAAGATTTAATCACTGTGAGTAAAAAAATTTCTCCAGAGAAAGTGGCTTTGATTGAAAGTCTTGTTAGTAAGGGTAATGTGATGGCATACAATTCTTTTGTGGCTAGTGCTAATGCTCAGAAAAATATACCTCCATCATCTAGTGGTACTGTTGGTATATCTGAGAACCCTAGTCCAATTTTACCTATTTCATCGGCACCACCTATGCAACAACAATATAATATGCCGTTGAAAAAAAAGATTTTTACCCTACTCAAACCAACCAGCTTTTGGCTGTACCTACATACCCTAATCCTATTATGGGTGTGCCCAATTCAGCGTCAACGCCGAATCACTTTGTCACACCACCCATAGGAGCAAGCATGTTTGGTCCTCCGCCGAATTATGGTTCGGCGCCCATCCCACAAGTTGCACCAATAGCTAGTACTCAGGTTGCTCCTATGTCATTGCGACAAACATCTTCATCTACCTCGGATCCAATTTTAGCTAAATTAAGGGAGGATTTGCATAAGATGTTTCTCAAAACTTTTGGAAACGAGCCGAAAGTAAAGTGTAGTGTGTATCAAAAGCCTTATCCTGAACACTTCGATGCAATTTCTTACCCTCAAGGTTATAAGGTTCCTGATTTTGTTAAATTTAGTGGTGAGGGTACGAAAACGACTTGGGAGCATGTGAGTCAGTATCTAGCACAGTTGGGTGAAGCAGGTTCCATAGAAGAGTTGAAAGTATGTTTATTTCCCTTGTCTTTAACTGGCACCGCATTTTCATGGTTTGCTGCTTTACGACTTGGCTCAATTCTCTTATGGTTGCAATTAGAGCAAAAGTTTCATGATCATTTTTATAGCAGTGATAATGAGCTAAAGTTGTCACATCTTACATTGGTTAGGCAAAAACATGATGAATCGGTCACCGATTATGTCAAGAGATTTAGAGATATAAAAAACCGATGTTATAGCTTAGTGATAACTGAGAGAGACTTGGCAGATCTTGTTCTTAATGGTTTGAAAACTCACATTAAAGAGAGGCTAGAAAGTTATGAGTTTTTGAGCATTAATCAAGTCTTACAAAAAGCCTTGGCTCAAGAGAGTTGAAGTAAAGAGATTCATAGGTCTACAACCGATCATCCTAGAATGCATATGGTTGAACACAGTGATGATAATTCGGACGACGAGGTTTATGTTTATACTACTGAGTTTGTTTGATCCTCAAAGGCCAAACCTATACATGCAATGCTCTTAAGCCATCGCAAGAATCATGATGAGGAGATGAGGTTTACATTTGATATATCTAAGTGTGATAAAATATTTGATGCTCTCTTGCAGGATAAGATGATTAGAATATCACACACCATACCGCCGTTTGACGAGCTGAAACAACGTGCTTATTGCAAATACCATAATTCATTTTCTCATGCTACTAACGATTGCAATGTTTTTCCATGAAAGATACAATCGGCCGTTAATGATGGACGATTGAATTTTACTGAGATGCAAGTTGATAAACAACCCTTTCCGATAAACACCATGGACTTGGATGGAAATAAAATGTTAATTTGGCCTAGCATAGCCGAATCTGCTAATAAAGATAATGTTGTTATTGGTGAGCCCAGGAAAGGCAAGGAGGGCGACAAAGTCTTGGGAAGAGAGGTTGTGCTTGATAAGCAACCCGATGGCAAGGAAGTATTGAAGATCACCATAAAAAATCCCGCACTCGGGGGGCAACCACAAGTACATGAAGATACTCATGTTAAATTTATCAAGCCCAAGAATTCAGAAGTTGGCAAGTGGGGAAAGAGTGAAGCTAAGCGCAAGCGAATCAAGCTAACTTTTGATATTCTGCTATCCAAATATGCAATTCAAGTGCCGGTTCTAGCTCTAATCGGCCATCACATTTGAAGCATTCAAGATCGCTTCTGGAGCAAGAGTTTTGATGCTATGCATGGCCATATGGGTCATGGGCACCGACGCCTGGATGTCACAACCCTCCTATGCACCATATTACATGAGAGACTTCAATGGAGGATGGGGGCAGCCCCCAATGGCTCCTTATGCTTTCCATATGGGGTGGACAGCACCTAGAAGGCCTGCTCGTGAGAGGCTTTATTATCCCACCCAAGGCCGTTTGAGATATGGTGCTAATCGGCCAACAGAAAATTCTCCAAGTAAGGCCAATAAAAAAGTGTGGCGTGTTAAGTCACCTAATGCAAAAAATTTAGAATGCGACAAGCAAAAGGAGATCAAAAAGCCAATTGTTGGTAATTTGGCTACTTCTAATGGTGATATTGTTATTGTTCAGCAGGGTTCCATGGTTGATGATCATGAGGCGAGCACAAGCAATGCCAAATGAAGGGATCCCAAATATACTCAATCCAAGTGGTGTCCTCCCGGTTTAACTAAGACCATGAAAAGGAGATTACAACGCATGAGAGACCACAAGAAGGTAGAACACAAAGAGGAGAGGTAAAGGGACGAATTGTTTAGTTAAATTCGTCACATGGCACTCACAAAACAAGTGCGGAGGCCTAAACAAAAACAAAACAAATATGCTTCTACATTAGCTGCAGCAACACCTTCACCACCAAAAGAGGATGATGCGACCCCTATTACATCGTCCACACTACCTGAAACATCCCCTTCAATTGAGGAATCTTTAAGCCCAATATACACATTGGGAGATGAAGATGAGATGGTGGATTATGAATCTACGCCGGTTCGGGAAGGTATGGATATTAATATGGTATATTACTTACATGCCGAGTTTCGTGCTATAGGTGAAGAAGGGGAGGTAGCTCAGGTGGATTTTGGTCCTAAGAATGCTATTTTCGAGAAGCCAAGAGAACCGGTGAAACACTTGAAGCCGATTTTCAAGGGGAGGTACCTCAAAGGTCATATTAACGGATCGCCGATTGCTAGGATGCTCGTTGATGGTGGTGCTCTTGTAAATCTTATGCCCTACTCGGTCTTCAAAAGGTTGGGGTTAGATGATGATGCATTGATGAGACCAATATGGTACTTAATGGATTCGAGGGTAAAGAAAAGACAGAGGCCAAAGGTGTGATGTGCATGGAACTCACCGTGGGAAGCAAAACTTTGGCCACCACATTCTTCATCACCGAGGTGCAAGGTAACTATAATGTTACATTAGGTCGCGATTGGGTTCATGCTAACCAATGTGTGCCATCTACCATGCATCAATTTTTAATACAATGGATCGATGATGAGGTAGAAATCATTCACGCGGATCATTCGGCTTGTGCTGCTTTGGCTGATGCATCGGTGGATTGGAATCATCCCGATGTTACTTGCTTAACAGGGCGTGACCTCTCAGAGTTTGATTTCCTTAGTGCTACAAGGAACGGGTTCATTCCCATCTCTTTAAAGCTGATTGGTGATAATCGGTTACAAGGTATCACTACAAAAAAAAGACACATCCATGACATTTTGGGCCGAACGATTTTTTTTTCTGTCATACATATGACACTTCTATGACGATAATTGTGACAAAACCCGGTATCATCATAGATGTGGTGGGCTCCTACTTCTATGAAAAAATCATGACAGAAAATGGGCTTTTCATCTTGGGCGGGCCGGTGACGCAGCTGCATGACATTCTTTGGGCCGTCCATGACGGAAAAAACCGTGGTAGAAGCGAGGGGGAGGAAAATTTCGGGGAGTTGCCGGTTACGGTGGGAGGTCGGGGCCGAGCGATGCGCGTTTCTCTCATACACGCACGCGCGTGTGTGCGAGGCGTTAGCTCTACCTGAACCCGAGCGAGGCATTGGGCTCTAACTGAACTCGAGCGATTGCACTGCGGGCTACGCGTTACTGAACCCGAGTGATCGATCGATGGCTGTTAACTGAACCCGATGGAGCTATTCCTTCGCTACTGCTGCTAACTGAAGCCGATCGATTGGACGAACAATGAGCGTTGCGGGGGGTTTGGATGAATAGTGAGCGGTGGCATTGCCTCTGGATGAACAGGACCCTGTGGTGTGGAGTGCTGGATGAACAATAGACGGTGGAGGGGTGGTTGAACAGGACCCCGTGGTGTGGAGGGCTGGATGAACAGTAGACGGTGGAGGGGTGCCCGTGGATGGGTGGTTGAACAGTAGCCGGTGGAGTAGCATGCGGTGGAGGCTGGATGAACAGGAGCCCGTGGAGGCTGGAGGAGGTCGACGGTGGAGATGAACAGTATCCCGTGGAGTCCCGTTTTGTGGTACGCCACACCCCTCCCGATGAACAGGACCCTCGTTTCGACCGTAGCGCTCCAACACAAGTCCGTTTCGTCCGTTTTGCGGTACGCCACACCCCTCCCGATCAACAGGACCCCCGTTTCAACCGTAGGAGGTCCGTTTCATCCGTTTTGCGGTACGCCACACCCCTCCCGATCAACAGGACCCCCGTTTCAACCGTAGTGCTCCAACACAAGTCCGTTTCGTCCGTTTTGCGGTACGCCACACCCCTCCCGATCAACAGGACCCCCGTTTCGACCGTAGGAGGTCCGTTTCGTCCGTTTTGCGGTACGCGACACCCCTCCCAATCAACAGGACCCCCATTTCGACCATAGGAGGTCCGTTTCATCCGTTTTGCGGTACGCCACACCCCTCCCGATCAACAGGACCCCCTTTTCGACCGTAGGAGGTCCGTTTACTCTGTTTTGCAGTACGCCACACCCCTCCTAATCAACAGGACCCTGTTCCGAACGTAGGAGGTCTGTTTCCTCCATTGTGCAGTATGCCAGGCCTCATTTCCATCGCCTGTTCCGTCCAAGCTGGTTGGCTCCTGCGCGTTCCGTTGCCTCCAGATTAACAGGACGCATTCTGTTGCCTCCCCATGAACACGACGCATTCCGTTGCCTCCCCATGAACACGACAATGACGCTGTTTCTCCGTTTCGACCCAGCCATGTACACAAAGCCCTGGCCGTACGTATGCGCGAGTAGGCGTTCGAGACCCTGCCCGTATGTACGTACGTGGCCGTATTTTCTTTCTTGCACCCTCGCCGCTGTACGTACGAATACATGCTACGTGCGCGCCTCTACTACGACACGTGCGCACCTCTACAACGACCAGTATGTACGTACATGTTCGCGACCAGAATGACAACGCTACATACGCTTTGACCAGGTGGGTCCTGACTGTCAGGCACTTCCTTGCCTGCAAAGATGTAGCTGGTGGGTCCCAGCAGTCAGGGGGGCGAATTGTTTTTTTGCCCGGACGCACTTCCTTGCGTGCGAAGATGTAGCTGGTGGGTCCCAGCAGTCAGTGGGGCGAATCAGTTTTTTGCCCGGATGCACTTCCTTGCGTGCGAAGGTGTCGCTGGTGTGTCCCATCGGTCAGGAGGGCAAATCGTTTTGTTTTTTTTGCCCGGACGCACTTCCTTGCGTGCGAAGATGTAGCTGGTGGGTCCCAACAGTCAGGGGGAAATGTTTTTTTCACAAAATACAGTGGCCCGTCCGGTGGGTCCCAGCTGTCAGGTGGAGGAATCATTATTTTCCGCGTAATAAGGAGGCACTTACTTGCTGCGGCCGTGGACCCAGCTGTCAGCCTCTCCATGTACAGTACTCTTCCGATGGAAGTCGTTCCTTGACCACATTGACCACGCCACACCGAGAGCACCATGGCGGTGGATGACGGCGAGGCCTAGGAAGGGGACGAGGCGGAGCCGGGGAAAATGCGGCAGTGGATGCCCACACGGAGAGGAGTACGAGGGTTCACTGTTTCGGCTGCGGTGTGAGGCTGCCATCGCCGCAGGGCCTGGCCAGCGGTGGGAATAGTAGGGGGTGGTGAGGCCTCCGTGACAGCACAGCCGGCCACGGGAGACAGGAGCATGCGGCACGACCGGCGCTGCTTTGGGCGGCTGGAGCAAGAAGACCAAAGGTTGAAGAAGCACTACGGTCGTTGGATGGACATCGTACGGTCACTGGAGCTAGAATCGTTCATATTGACTAAAGCTGACAAAGGCCCCCGTCCCAGTCAACTTAGTAGGCCCACAAGTCAGCCTCCCACAACGGTGGGTCCCAGCTAGCAAGGGGAGTATTCATTTTTTTGTGCGTAATAAGGAGGCACTTCCGGTGGGTCCGAGCTGACAGCGCGGGAAACGTTTTTTTCGCGAAATACGCTGGCCCGTCCGATGGGTCCCAGCAGTCAGGGGGGAAACGATTTTTTCACGAAAGGTGGCCCGTCCGGTGGGTCCCCACTGTCAGGTGGATGAATAATTATTTTGCGCGTAATAAGGAGGCACTTCCTTGCGGCCGCCTGGACCCAGTTGTCAGCCTCTCCACGTACAGTCTCTTCCGATGGAAGTCAGTCGTTGACCACGTTGACCACGCCGCACCGAGAGCACCAGGGCGGTGGTCTGGACGACGGCGAGGCCTAGGAAGGGAATGACGCGGAGCTGGGGAAGACGCATCAGTGGTAGCCCGCGCAGAGAGGAGTACGAGGGTTCACCGGTTTGGCTACGGCATGAGGCTGCCGTCACTGCAAAATAACAGGGGATGTGGGTGAGTAGAGGGATACCCTGGGCTAGCGGTGGGAGTAGTAGGGGGTGGTGAAGCCTCCGCGACATCACAGTCGGCCACGAGAGGCAGGAGCACGCGGCACGATCGGCGCTGCTTTGGGCGGCTGGAGCATGAAGACCAGAGGTTGAAGAAGCACTATGGCCGTTGGATGGACATCATACGGTCACTGGAGCTAGAATCGTTCATATTGACTAAGTTGACAAAGCCCTCCATCCCCGTCAACTTAGTTGGCCCACAAGTCATCCTCCCACTATGGTGGGTCCCATCTAGCAGGGTGGGTATTCATTTTTTTGTGCATAATAAGGAGGCACTTCCTTGCGTGCGAAGATATAGCTGGTGGGTCTGACATGTCAGCGGGGGGAATGTTTTTTTCGCAAAATACAGAGGCCCTTCCGGTGGGTCCCAGCTGTCAGGTGGAGGAATCATTATTTTGCGCGTACAGTCCACGGCCGATGGATGTCGTTCGTTGACCATGTTGACCAGGCTGCGTCGAGAGCACCATGGCGGTGGACGACGGCAAGGCCTAGGAAGGGAACGACACGGAGCCGGGGAAGACTCGGCAATGGTTGCCCACGCGGTGGGGAGTACGAGGGTTTACTGGTCCGGCTGCCGTCACCGGAAAATAACAGGAGGTGTGGATGACTAGAGGAATGGCCTGGCCAGCAATGAAGTAGGGTGGGGCGGTGCGGCCTGTGTGGCAGCACAGCCGACCACGGGAGGCGGGAGCAGGCAGTGCAACCGGAGCTAGTTTGGGCAGCTGGAGCAAGAAGATCAGATATTGAAGAAGCAGCACGGCCGTTGGATTAACATATAACGGCCACGGCAAGCGAACCAAGGTGGAGGACGATGGTGAGGCCTCGGACAGGAACGGATAGGAGCCGAGGAAGATCACAGCCAGCCGTGGGAGGCGGGAGCAGGCGGTCCCGCCGGCGCTGGTTTGGCTTTGGCGGCTCGAGGAAGAAGATACTGAAGAAACGCGACAGACGTTGAATGTCAATTGAACGGCCAAGGTTGGCACAATCGTTTTTTGACTAAGCGGGTACCAAGTAGCATACTTTTTTATATATAGGAAGAAAACTGCGAGGAAAATGCGTTCATCTGTCGTCCTCCTCACAGGGAACGTTCGCCACATAAGTGACTAGCACCCTTGGTTTTCAACCGAGAGGTCTTGGGTTCGAGTCCGAGGAACTCTCAATTTTGTGCTCCTTCCTTCCTCGCAAAAAAGGGAAAGAAAATCAAAGACTTGGGAAGGCGTACAGAACAAGCTAGTGTACCAGTAAAGAGACGTTGCCGAGTTTTAGAAAAAAGAAAGACGTGCTCCTCTAGCTGGTTCGAATCCAAACCTAGAGTATGACTATATATGGTGCTATGCTACTCTGCAAGTAATGAAACTGACATATCCAACATTCGCTTCTCCTCTTCTCTACTTACTCTGCCTAGCATCAGAAGCTCTGGCCGCAGCAACCCTGTCCGCTGGCTGCTCGTCCACCTGCTCTTTAGCAGGCAACAACCAGATATGCGCCAAGTCGCCACCCGTACCATCGCCTGTGGGTCTCATCACACCCCCGCCGAAACGCGCACCGCGGCCGATTGCTCATCGCAACCCGCTGCCGTTGGTGTGGTGCCACTGCTGCAAATCACGCAGAGTCATCCGTCGCGTCTCAACCACAATCCACAACCCTGGCCGAGTCTTCTACAAATGTCCGAATCATGGGGTAATAATATGTTTAAGTGTTGTTCTGCTGCTTTCAGTTGCTGTTTTTTTAATAGTTTGGTTGGTGATCTTCCAATTTGATTCGTGCAGAAAAGGGAAGATTCGTGTGACTTGTATTTCTGGGAAGTTGCTGATGTGGGGGAATGCAACTATGCTGATTATTTGTTTAGCCGAGGAATCCCAATACCAGCAGGTTGGGGTGTTGGACAAGTAACTGAAGGAACGGCAGAAGAGGAAGATGCAGAGCAGAAGGTTAAAGATGCAGTTCCTCTGATCATGTCCAAGCAACAGCTGTTGAACGGCCTTGACAGCAATGAGGAGATGAAAGAGCTTGTGAAGATAATGGGCAAAATCAATGTGCTCTGTAGGATGATTGTCTCTTTATTTGCAGTGTATGTAGCACTCGTGATGTATTTAGTGGCTACGACATGAGCACTTTGCTGAAACTAGTAATGAATGAAACCTGTGTAGCAAGCTGGGCGTAGTGTTTGTGAACATCTAATGATTTCTATTAACGGAAATCAGGGGGTATCCCCTTTTGCTCATATAAATAAATAAATAGCAGAGGCCCTGTCGGGTCAACTTTGTTCTCATTCGAAGACGTCGAGCAAATTGCAGTCCAACTGCAAACTATGTCATCAAATTCAAGTTTCACAGCCAAATATGAGTACAAGTAAACAACAATTTCATCATGTTTTAGTTGTCATACAATCACCAAACACAAATTAGCATACATAACAAGTGATGTTCTCACAGCAAAATACTAAACAACATGTTCATCAGGTTTCAGTTGTCATAGCAAACACAATTTCACATAGTAGATAAAAAACATCTTCTGACATGCAAATACGACAAAAGCAATGTAATCATCATCCGCAGCAGCAGCGTCAACATCTACGCCATGTGTATCAGTCTGAATCGTAATTCCCCACGGTGTCATCTTCTTCTTTGTCCTCAACGTCCTCGAACGTTGGCTTCTTCTTGATCAACTCTTGTATGTCCACAGCACGACAGGCAATCTTTTCGCCGGTGTCATTGACGTGATGGTTCTCAAAGATATTAGGAACATCCGTGTTATCTTGTACATCAGGAGCAGTGTAAGCATCATCTTGTTGTGCAACTTCATTAAATGAATTCCTCTGCTCAAACCTTTGCAATACTCTCCAGTCATCGCTACGTGCAAATGTGTCTTCCAAGAAAAATATTTGTGTTGCTTGATTTTCCAAAATAAAAGGCTCATTGGTCTGGTATGCCGCCTTGACATTGATGGATTTGAAATAATCATCAGCTCTGGGTTTTGTGATCCTGGAAAACAGGTTATACCAACGATAGCACAACAGAACCACACACCGATGATCCTCGAAACTGGAGATATACTGCAACTGAACAATGTCTGTTATTTTAGCATACATTTTAGTTGTCTCTCTGTCATACGTATCCATGCTCATGATGGCACTGTTTTGTGTCTTCCTGCCTTCGTCTCGTGCAAGGGTGTTGTAGCGCACATCTCCAACAACGCAAGATTCATAATGTCTTACCCGAGTATCAGGACCCATTGCTAGTGAGTAAAGGGCATCATCAACTGCCTGCCCATCCTCCCGCATCTTCTTAACCTATGGTTAGAAAATAGACAAGTTGATCATCTTATGTACTTAGTATATTAAAAAAACTGACAGTGCACTTCAAAAGCTTACATGGTTCTTGAACCATTTCGCAAATCCTGCCATAACCAGTTTGTCAATGTTTCTTGGATTTTGCGGCAGTAACTCCTCTTTGTAGATGCTGCACAACATAGTGATCGTGTCAAACATCTAAATATATAAGAATGTGCTGCAAGTTTAGTAGATTACGATGTATAAGCTGCAGTACTGCACTTACTTGATATAAGGTAGTATCTCAGGACAGTTATTCAACACATACCAAACCATTTTGTCCAAATCTTTAGGTTTGTCCTCTTGTCGATTATTCCCTGTAACTCAAACAGAATAATCGAAAACATTGAGCCCGGGATTGTCTTCACCCACCTCTTTGCTAAGCTGATCAGCTATTTCAATGTATTTTGAGCAGAATGTCAACGCTTCTGTAGCAATGTAGGCCTCTGCAATGGAACCCTCGGGTCTAGCTCTGTTCCTAACATAGCCCTTGAAAGTGCCTAGCCGCCTTTCAATAGGGTACATCCAGCGATACTGTACTGGACCTCTAAGTAGTGCCTCATCAGGTAGATGAACAACCAAATGCACCATTACATCAAAGAAGGCTGGAGGATATATCTTCTCAAGGTCGCATAGGATAGTTGGTATCTTGTCTCTAAGATGCTCCAAAGCATCTATCCTGATATTTCTACTGCAGAGTTCCCTGAAGAATTGTCCCAACTCTGCAACTGCTCTGTGTAAGTCATGGCGGCCCAATCCTCTAAGGATAATAGGCAAAACCCTTTGAAGTAGGACGTGGCAGTCATGAGTTTTCAACCCTTGTACCTTGTTTCCATCTGCACTGACTCTCCTTTCAGGGTATGAAGCAAATCCATGTGGGAATCTCACACGTGGCAGGACCTTGCAGAATTCTTTTCTTTTTACCTTGTCCAAGACGTACACATCTGGTGCCATATCCCGTGGTTTACCTTCATCTTGCACCTGCAAATCATTTTTGATACCCAGGTGTGTCAAATCAATCCTAGATTTTAAGGTATCTTCCGTCTTGCCTTCAATGTTAAGAAGTGTGCCGATAATGCTGTCACATATATTTTTCTCGATGTGCATCACATCAAGATTATGTCGCAGATCCAAATCTTTCTAATACTCCAAGTCCCACAAAGTGGACCTGCGGGTAAACAATAATCTCTCTTCTACCGTGCCTCGCTTCCTTTCCCGCTACCATTAACAGGATGGTTTCCTGGTGTAATATGCCTGACCTTCTCTAGTTCCACTTGCAACTCATCGGCGGTGAGCCTCTTTGGCGCATCACGGTTTTCATGCTTTGCATTGAACACATGTCTTTGGTATTTTCTAGGATGCGGCTTGTCCTTGGCAAGGAAATGGCGGTGTCCAATGTAACAGATCTTGCTAAGTATTGCGTATGACAGTGGATTCCTGTCACAGCGAACACATGCATTATAACCATGTGTCGTTCTCCCTAACATAGTGCCCAAAGCCGGATAATCATGGATGCACAAAATTACAATAGCACGCCATGCCCTGCTGCCTCCCATGCCCTACTCATCCTCGGAGGAGTCCCCGACCTCGGCGGTGCCGGACGTTGGACGGCGGCAAGTAGGACGCGTGGCTGACGGTGCTCCCGTCGTCGGCCACCAGCATAGCCACCGCTTGTGCGGTCGCGTCCGCGTCCGGCTACGCCGCCATTGCATCGCGAGAGGCGACTTGAGCGAGGGCGGCGACCTCGAGCTTCATCCCCAAAGACAAGCTCTCCCGCAGAGCGTTCGCACTTGCGGTCATGGCGGATGTGGTGCCAGGTAGGAGGACGATGCGCTATGGTGTGGAGGTTAGCTGGGCGTTGCCGCTTTAAGTAGCGCATTCCGGTGAGGCCAAGCGTCCGGGTGCGTCATTAAGTTGCCGGAGTTGGTTCCTCGGGCACCGAGCCTCTTAACGACGACATACGAACAGACGGCATGAATGCGGGCAGCTGGCGCCGGCTGGGAACACACCGCACGACGACGCGAGGGACGAGGGCTTTGGTGTGCCAGGGTAGTCAGCTGCGGTCGTGGCAACGTTGGGGATGCCCTTTTCTCAAATGCGATCCCCGCATGTCATTGAAAAAGCAAGACGACCCGGCATGGTTTCAGGTCCAGAGGATGCAGTTGGCCGCGCTACACCACTCCACGGACGCATCGCAGTGCCCTGTGCATCTTCGACGAGCCGGGTGTTGGGGTGTGTTTCGATTGTGGCCAAAGTGCACCTTACCAAAATTTTGGTCATGACCCAAAGATTGGTCTTTGTTTGGATGGTTGCCATTTCTTTGGCATGCCAATGAACTCTAGCCAACTCTAATTCATTTTTCTTGCCAATGTCGGCCAAATCATGGGCAACCAATACCTCAACCAAAATTTTGGCTACCCAATGCTTTGATGGGGCAACCTTGGGCACAAACCAAACATATTGTTGGTCGTGCCACAGCACTAACGCTACCCTCGACACTCTGAAACCGACCGTGTCTATCGACGATATGAGCGTGTCGCTCACCGCGGTCGCCGTGTCCAGAGGCGGTGCTGGAGCTACGCCCCGTTGTTGGCCCCAACGACCCACATGAACGGTTGTCGGTGGCGAGGAGGTCGTGGGCCAGCTCCTCCATTGGACTAGTCTGCGCTACGTCGTCCCGACGGGTGTGCCCCACATGTTGGTTTCCCTGTTTTCCCGGCCATATTCAAGCGTCAGTGCTCCGCGTTGCGCATTAGGCCTTTCACTATGTAGGCCAAGCGAGACAAATTATTGTTTATTTGAGCCGTTCAAGTGTAATCATGTGGCGTTTGCTTATTTCTCATTCCTCTCCAACCCTCTTCTCCATCGATCATGTTGCCCTCCAGTCGAGTCCATCCTCCCGCATGCCTCATTTGAACATTCCGCCGAGTATCATTCGCATGTACCCACCCTAGTCCTCTTTCAATAGATCTCCGGACCCCGAGATGAAATCGACAGGGAACGAGTGGGGGCACGTGATAGCTAAGGCGGATTCAAAATTTTGAACCGGTGATCATAGCATCCGCAAATCATATATAAAGGGTATTCAATGTTCATTTCATTTTTGAACGTACAATATACTCCCTCCTATCCTTTCTACTTTACATATAAGTTTTATGTGTAGTCAAAGTATCTCTACTATGATAAAAAAGGTATCAACATTCAACAAAGCCCAATCAATATTGTTAGATTCGTACGTACTCCTAGATTTGTACTCGAGATGGTTTCCAATTTGACTATTGACAAGATTAATAGTACTCTTTTCCCATAGGTGAGTAAGTCATCTTAGGCTGTGCACCGTGACCAAGGAGGAGGGGAAAATGAGAGACATTAATGTTTATTTGCTAATTAATAGTATTGCATGCAATGAACTAACCACTGCATGTCATGTTTGATAGTCTCAGGTCATTAAAAGCATGCACACCCTCATCTCTTATTGGTTGATATGTCAAAAACAAGAAACGAGGTAGAAGTTAATGCACCGCGCCTACGTGTTTTGGGATTATTTGGTTTTTGTAAGCTGACTTACACACCTAGACGGAGGGAGTACATGAGATGTATAATGTGAAAATTATATCATTGGAAACTCCTTTCACATACGAAATTGACCGTATGCTTTGTGTAAGTTGCATGTCATATATTATTACTCTAACATTTGGTCAAAGTTAGCCTCGAAAAACGCATTAGACCCTGTATGCTTTGTGTAAGTTGCATGTCATATATTGTTACTCTAACATTTGTGTAAGTTGCATGTCATATATTATTACTCTAACATTTGGTCAAAGTAGTATAGTGGAAGTGGATCCTCTGACGTAGGTATCCCTGCCTTACCCTCCCTTTCGGTCACTTACTGGCGGACCCCATGCTTGCTAGGACCTGCATGTCAGTTACTCAATGGGTTCGGCCACGTCAGGGGATCCTCATCCGTAGTATACTCCCTCTGTTTTTATTTACTCCGCATAAAACGGAGGGAGTGGTGGTATAATAAATGACGCGGGCGGGGGAGGGGGAGGGACGTCGGTTTGCTCTCAACTGCGGTCCCACAAGCGAGCGAAAACGCAAGACGAAGCGCGTTCCATTCGGTGAGCAACATGGAGGGTCCAGCGTGCCGGGCTGCAACGCGAACGCGACAAGAGCGATGTACAGTCAAAACCGATTGACCGGTCATCGCCGGAACCACTATTCACACCAGAACCTTCACTGCTCGGCCTACGCCAGCCACTGCCCTAAAACCGCACCAAATCTCCAGCCCATTCCCCCACCTATCGATCCCCTAGCCCGCATCAAGCGTCCCCTAGTTTGCCGGAAAGCCATGGTGCGCCGCAAGATCACTTACTACAAGATGCTGACGCTAGAGCGCCGCGTAGAAATCGTGGCGGCGGTCGGAGCCACAGACCTCCGTTCCCAAGCTCGCTTTGCGGCGGGCCAATCCCCGAGTTCTCTGGAGCCAAGCTACGAGGAGGAGGAAGCCGATCCAATGTTCACTACGGAGGTCACGGCGCAGAAGGCCCCTGATGGGTATGAGACGATGGACGTCGACTTCGTGCGGGCGTCCGAGTCCCCCATGGTGCAGGCGGACCAGCGGTTCAACATGGCGATACTAAAGGAGGACCAGGAGGCAGAGGCTCTACTCGACGCGGAGTGTGCGCATGCCGCTGCCATCGAGGCTCTCCTGCAGGCGGAACCGGATGTCGTGGATGTGAACCGGGCGGTGGAGGCTCAACTTGAGGCGGAGCGCGCAGATGCCGCTGCCATCAAGGCCCTCCTGCAGGCGGAACCGGACGTCCTGGACATGAACCGGGCAGGAGAGGCTCGACTCGACGCAGAGCGCGCGGATGCCGCTCTCATCGATGCCCTCCTGCAGGCGGAACTGGAAGTCCTAGACTTGAACCGGGCGGCGGAGGCTCGACTCGATGCGGAGCGCGCGGATGCCACTACGATCGAGGCCCTCCTGCAGGCGGAACCAGACGTCCTCGACTTGAACCGGGCTGTGCTCTTGTCCGTGCAGAGCACGCCCGCACGCTCCACTTGAACAAGTAGCTGGAAGCCGAGGACAATCACAGTGCGACACACGTCGGCAGTGACGGCTGGTTCGCGCCGGCAGCCAAAGACGACGAGGCCGTCTTTTTCCGCGAGCAGTGATAGTTTTTCTTTATGTTGTTGTTTTTATGGATCTTTTGCTGTGTAAAAACATACTATTTGTTATGAAAGTCACCTAACTTGGGTCAGTCTACCATTTCAGGTGGTTGGATGAATATCCTACGTCTCCTAACCCTTCTTTCCTTCTTCCTCACCACTTCTTCTTCCCTAACAGACCACCGCACGGGCCATACGGATACTCCCCAACATGCAGTTGGATAAACATACTCTATGAACAAAAATTATGTGTCAGCGATAGGATGGCTGAGTTTGGTTTGTTCACATGCGACAGCACATGTCAGTGAGGGTGTGTTCCTTTGGTTGGGTTTGCGGTGTGCAGGAGCGACTGTGTGAGGGTGTGGTGCGACCGCGACATGCAGGAGCGACCGTGTGAGGGTGCGGTGCGACCACGACAGCCGTGCACAAGTGTACCTCCTTCTCATTTTGAAAACTTTAGGCGAGCTTGGAAAAAATGTGTGGCGAAGTTTGGCAATGCAAGGCCTAGACCCAAACAGGATAAGTACGTACATACTAGGAGTACTAGTGTTAAAAAACAAAGGCAGGGTTTTCCTTCGCGGGATTTAATCGATACAAATCCTCGTTTCACATGTCAATTAATGCGTATTTTTTTCTCGAAAGACCAAAGAGCTAACCATCTCACTCCTCATCGCTTGATTAATGCAGCGCCATGCAAACGAACCTTCTCACTTCCGCATGCATGCAGGGGATATTAATGTCCTTGGTTGCTAACCCCATCAATTTCGCCTCGATTAGTGTTAGTGGACCTTTCCAAATTGTAATTTTGATATACTGGCCTTGTGTACAAAAAAATGGAGGTAGTAACTATATTTGAATTCCTTGCCCATTGCGGTGACGTTGACAATTTTTTTTTTGTGGTTTGGTGAAGTGCGTTCGACGGAGAACACCATTGAGGGAGACCACGGTAAGTCGTTTGCAAGTGCCGCCTCCAAGCCGAGACAACCGCCTTATTTGCATCCAGGAAGTCCTTTACTAGTACTACTACTAGGAGTACTAGTGCGGTGAGATGGTTTCTTGAAGAAGACGATGGAGAAGCGGAGTCAGCGAAGAGTGAAATGATGGTTGCTTCATCTGTGCTTTGTGATTTGACGCCTCACTGCTTTGTGATTTGTGATAGTAGGGACAGGGGAGTAGACTCTGTGCTCTATACTATACTACATGCGTCCAAGCATGGGAGAAAGAGGAGAGATGTTGCATTTTTCTATTCCTTCAATCAATCAATCAGGGAGCTTCGGTTCCATCTTTTTGGCTTTGGCAACACCGTCCACAATGGTTCCCACGATGCCAAAAGCTATTTTCACATTTGGCTACACATTGTGCATGCCCTTAACCGTACCACTTGGTTTTGCTCCTATGTGCTATCTATACAAATCTCAATTATATTGATCTAAAAAATTATAGAATCAAAGATTAGTAAAAAGGAGATGATTTTGCCGCGCGGATGGCGGGGGAGGTTTCTTATTTTCGGAGGACGTTGTCCTGGCGGTTTGCTAACATGCGGTCCCACGTGTTAGTGCTTTACCAAGCTGATCCGCGTCCCACATGAGGGAGAACAACGGTAGAAGCAACACGTGGTTAAGTTGAAGAAGATGAGGGAGAAGCGGATTCAGCAACGAGTGAAATGATGGTTGCTTCATCCCTCCAACTTCTTTTTTTAGCATTATTACTTCGTCCCTCCAACTTAACTGCGGGAAAGGTGCAACTTTGTGATTTGACGCCTCATTGCTCATTACTACGCCGGCGCCATGACTGGGGTGCTTCACCCCGGCTGCTCTGCACTGTATTTTGGTATGGCACGTGGACCCGGTAGCTTGATGTCCCACATGTCGGCGGAAGGGACTGGAAGATTTATGAAAGCGAGCGCTCCACTCTTACAATGGAGGAGTAGACGACACGACGGCCTAGTGAACTGTCACTTGTACTGTATAGTACTATAGTTTTGCTGTTTCACATGATCCATCGATACAAACCCGATTAAACAGGAAAGGGCGGGATTTTTCCCGCGCGGTAGATGATACTGGCCATACATTTCAAAGGCAATTTTAATGTATGCAAACTGAATAATTATAAGTAACAATATGATATCTAGTAAAACTAAAAACACATATGATTTATTGTGTTAGAGTGTAGTAGTAGTGATGTATTGCATAGTTGTTAGATGTAACATGCGATAACGTGTAGAGATGTAGTTTTGGAGGGCCCACAGAGAGAAAAGCGTAATATGGTCACCGAACTTCAGAATAAGCTGATTACGGTCACTATATACGTTTTGCGGTGATTATCCGGTCACTTGCTCACAGTTCATCATGGGATTGCACTTTGTTGACCGGCCAAATAGTCTGTGTGGTGCCATGTTGACTAGTTAAATTGACCACGTTCCTTGTGGGTCCCACCTGTCAGTTCGCATAGGGAAAAGGTCAGATAAACACAAATTTACGCAGGCGCAACAAGGCTCCAACCCATGCGTGGGCATCACCTAGTTACGTATGTGTCTGTCAGGGCCTGATGTGTGCGCATGCACGTGTAGGTTGAGCACTTGAGCGTGAGAGTGTGTGTTGGTCGTGTGGTGTACTCGTGTGTGCATGCATGCGTGCGTGTGTGCGTGTGAGTGTTGCGTGCGTGCGTGGCTGCATGTGTACATGTGAGTGTTGCGTGCGTGCGTGGGTGCATGTGTTTATGTGAGTGTTGCGTGGATGGAGTTCGTGTGCATGCGTGCGTGTGTGTATAATCACCACACCAGCTCCTGTGTGTTAAAAAAGACAGCTCAGCATACCAATACAAGGCCACCTTGTCCGCTGTGCCCGCGGTCATGACTTCGAACCACCGTCAAAATATTTTTTTTTGTCGTTTGTTTTCATTCTTACTAGCAAGATGCCCGTGCATTGCACGTAACATCAAGATGCATTTGTATGACTTATTTATCTTGTGAGAGAAAAGGATGAATGATGGAAGGCCTTATTTGCAAATGTGGAGAGGTGTGTGGGTACCTTTTTGCAAAATTGCCATAGTTTCTTTCCTATCCGTCAGATATAAATCAGACGGCCTATATTGCAGGATGGCAGGCACACCATCATCACCAACATTGTCTTTTATAAGAGTGTATTTTATGTATTTGATAATAGTGTAGATGTAGAGTAGATACAAGTCGACATGTGGGCATGATGGTAGTGAGATAATGTGATGCAACACTAGAGGTGCCACGTGGAGCGTTTAACTGGTCAACTAGTCATGTCATGAGCAAATAAAAAGTTGTACGGTGAGCCCGTGACTGTATAATAACCACTAAACGTAAACGGTGACCGTAATGAGTGGATTATGAAGTCCAATGTATGTATCGTGCTTCCGCTTCATATACAATGATCGTCATTGCATATATCGCGAGAGAAAGATGAAACACGCGTGAATTTTCTGGGGGCTTACTTTTAGAGGACTTGGAGATAGTTTTGTGTGCATACGTGAAAGGAGCGTACAGGGGGGGTATGCGATGGAGAGAGATATGCTCTTCGTTTCTCTTTATTATGACTAACTTTGTATATAGTATAAAAATATACAAATTCACAGTGCGAAATAAATATCATTGTGGGCACCATGCAATGCAAATTAGCATTCGTACTCCTCCATATAACTTTGTAATGTTGTATATATGTAGAAACTCTAAAATAATTTTTTGGCCACACTTTATTCAAAAGGAATGTTGTATGTGAAATAAATGTGAAGAGAGGGTTTTTAGATCAATGGGGTACGTGACGTAACATGTGTGAATGTGTAGTTGATGCATTTGGCGGGGCCTAGAGAGGTATATGTGTGTATTACGTATTCGAGAGAGGCATGGATAGAGGGGCCGACGGGGGGGGGGGGGGTGGGAGAGATAGCACGAGAAATGAGAGTGTTCTAGAGAGAGAGAGAGACGAATATGATGTCACGACAAGAGATTCCATTCCCTTGAGTGTGTATATGCAAGGGGGGAGGGAATAGAGGCACCAGGAGAAATTTTCTGTGTGTGTGGTGTTCGTGTTGGTATGTGTGGGTGTGAGAAGATAATGAGACGTGGGGGCAGAGGGTGTGTCACCGCGTGAGGTCCGGTGGGTCGAGGTGAGGCCCTTCGCTCTGTTCCGTCCTGCGCCACATTGGTCGGCCCATGACACATTTAGGAAGACCCATGGATGACTAGTCGTACAAGACAAAGATAGCAGAATTGTGAAGGACTCTGTGTCCACTGACAAAGCCTGCTAGGATTTGTAACCATAGGTTCTCGGACTAAGGTAACCCCTTTATCTCTGATATTACTATTCATCCAACCTAACTTTAAGGGGCATCCTACAGAATGCTCTGCTAGAATCATACTCGTCGATTAGGAAGACTAGTGTGAGATAATGCGTGAGAGACAGGCGTAAAGATAATGTGCGTACATGAGACACGTAGGCAGGTCCATGTATATAGAAAGGGTCGATGAGGATTGTGCGTGTGTATGTTTGCGAGAGGAAGAGTGCTTGTGATAAAGGTTAGTGAAAACAGTTGTAAATGGTTACGAGAGGGAGGGAGGGTTATATCTAGAGCATGTGTGCGAGAAAGACACCTCGGGAGAGAGTGTGTGAGCATGTGTGAGAGACCACCGATGGAGAGTGAAACTACACGTAAAAGACTGCTCTACACATTGATTAAAGATATAAATTGTATCCAAATATTAGGATGGGATCATGATATTTGCAATTCACGTAAGGAGCGGTCATTGATCCATCAGACATCTAGATTCTATCTAATTTGAGCATGTCTATGTTATTATTCGACACAATTGATCCACATAGTTAGTATTTTGAACTCCAGACAATGCATCGCTTTAGCAATCGAATATAAACATGAGTATAGTTCATGTTGTGTGTGTAAAGCACATTATACATACGGAAGTTACACAATGGACATTTATAAATAGCTACCTATGAACTAGCATACATTTGAATTCAACCTAAGGTTGTTTAAAAAAATCGAATTCAACATGAAGTCCATTCAATTATTTGAATTTGATATCATGGCATTTGTAAACCATACCTAAACTATGGGGGTACCAATCTTTGCTCTGATTTTGTACATAATAGCATATGTAGTCATGTACAGAATAGACTCAAATTTAGCTCCTCCATTCCAAAATAATCATAGTTATAGGATTTTCAAGTGTCAAAATTTCAAAAGGAAGCGGATAATTTAATGAGGTTTTCAAACATACAAGGTCAAATATAACGTTGTCTATTTAGGTCAATCCTCATAGTTCAAGAGTACTCTAAACGTGAATGCTTGTGTTTCAAAATTTCGAACGAAGTGCCAAAAGAGCCTCTACTCCCCCGAAACCGCGTGAGACAAATGTTTGGTAGTACAAGCAAATTACTTTTCTAATAATTCCGACCCGTGAAACCTACCGGCCCGACGTCCAAAGGTCTAAACCAGGGTAGGTTTGTAGCTTCATCTAGACGCCACGCAACTGCCTCCAAAAAACATTCATACACAATGGTCGCCTAAGCACACATGCGCGCGGCCGAAATTGCTCCCGCCCACTATTTGGGACATCTGGGATTACCATCCTACCCCCTACTCGCAGTAGGTCCGAAATTTAAGAGGGGGGCAAAGTTTGTACTTTCCCCAAATTTCAAACAAGTGCGTCCCATCTTCTGTTCAAAAAAGCCAAAAACAAGCGCGTCCCAGACCGAAACATGGTTCCCCCCACCCGTCCGATTCCCCATTCGTACTCCGTGGGCGCCAAAACTACCTCTCCACCAGCCACGAAACCCCGGTGTCCTCCGTCCGCCACCACATCCCACCCATCAACCGCCGCCCTGCTCCTTCATGCCGGAGCCGATACCCCGAGGTTGTCATCCACCGCAACCTCAACCGCAACGCCCTCCACGGCTAGTAGTTGAAGCCGAGGCCGAGCCATCCATACCCGAGCCAGTTCAACCACACCGTCCTGCGCCTCACCGCTGCCGCTCCAACTTCGCCACCATCCACTGCACCAGAGTTGTTCCTTCTACGCCGTCCTTTGCCGCCTCGGATCTGCTTCCCCTCCGCCGACATACGGCCACGGCAACACAGTCAACAATTTGGCCATGGGTTCGTCCAAGCCTGCACCCTCCAGAACATCAGTTTCCCCGGTAAAAAGAAGAAGATCGGCACGACATGTGGAGGTGACCACACAGGCAACCGAAGAAGGTACTCCACTTCCCTTATTTGTGCAAATCTTACGTCTCTGCTTGCACGGTATTCATCCCACAGAAGACACTAGTTGACCGCTTCTTCTTGATACTAGATGTTCCTATTAACTCGCGATGCACAAGGTTTCTCCTCATATACTATTTCACCTTAGCTAGAGGTCCGTCGCCCCCCTGAATTTCAATTTCTGGCCAGTTGATTCCCAATTAACGGAAGCATTCCCCGGCGTAACAGGCGCTAGTATGACTATTACGCCGGGGAAGCAGCGCCTTTGTGTTTATCTTAGGGGCGTGTGTGGCCTAGAGCTACTGGCGCCCAATCTGGAGGTTGGCCGGGATTAAAGGGGTGGCTTTGGGGCGCTGCCAAGCACGGCGGTGGTGTGAGGTCGATGGGAGGGCGGGGCGGCGGAGGCACGGGTCTGGGCCGGTGGTCGCTGGCGGTTCGAGAAAGATCGTCAACAGTGACTGGCGGGAGGTAGACGAAGGCCATCTGCCCATTCCTTATAGATCGGACGGTTCATTAAAAAAATCAACTGACCTATTTATTTTCAGTCGACTGTTATCTTAGATATGACCACATGTGGTGGTGTGCTGGAGGAGTACCTGTATTTCCTGTGCTCATATATTACAAAATCATACGGAGTAGAATCTAATTTTGTTTGCCATGCAATGTTGTAGAGCTATCATATGTCTCCTGTCATTTATTTTTCAACCTCCTGCTATCTGCTACTTTTACAGTGCACTCACACTTCATCCATACTCTCACTATTGTGTTTTTATGCAAGGGCATTTCAGAGTCTGCCGAAAGCGAAGCAAAAAAGAAAAGAGACAAGTCGTGCCAGCTTTCTACGCAGCTAGGCGCGGCACGTTACAACGCTTTAAAGGGTGCAGTGTCAGAAGATGGAGACGGTAAATGTTGCTCTGGAGTTGATGACCTTGCTCGCAATGAACCACCATCCCAGGTGCTTGCTTTAACTTCGCGGTGTCATATGTGGTTGCATGTTCCATATGGTGTCTAGCTTGTATTCAAAAGGCCAAAGTCGGTCTTTATTAAGATAAGGAAAGATATTTTTTTACATGAACCACCATCCCGTGAGCACCAGAAGACAAATAGCTAGTCAGGGCACTAGCCGAGCCAGTGACAAGCCCAGCAAAGACAGGCATCACCTAGAAGCCAACTAAAAAGCCGCGATGGTGGCGAAGCAGCCCGCCTCCCACTAGCCTCTGAGGTCCTAGATGATCATGTTCACCACTCCAGCCGAATGTATAGCTTGTATTGCTTCCAATTTGGTTAAATTGCATCTTCTTAGCTTACACATTATACCTTTGAATATGACATGCCTTTCTGTTTTTGGTACATACTAGTACATTTGTGTATTAACCATGTTCTTACATCAAACTAATGTTCTTGTGTATCCCTCATCAATCACTTATGACGAGGCAGGCAGGCAAGGGGACTACTCCTCATTTAAAGAATGCAGCGTCAGCCTCCCGACATGATTCTCAAGAAACAGAAATGCTAGATGAAGATAGTGAACGTAGCTCTGTAGTTGATTACAGCATTTCCCCTACACTAGCATCGCAGGTGCTTGCTCTAACTTGGCAGCGTGATATGTGGTTGCATGTTGCATATGGTGCCTAGATTGTAATTCTTCCAATCTGGTTAAACTGCATGTGCTAGTCTGCTTAGCTTATACTCCTGTAAATGTGACATTATACCTGTTAATGTGACATGCCTTCCTGTATTTAGTACATAGTACATCTGTCTATTAAGCATGTCCTTACATAAAACTATTGTTTTTTTTTGTATCCCGCATCAATCAATATGACGAGACACCTTTAGTATACGCAGTGCAATATTAGTTGCATCTTTCATATGATTTATAGCATGCGCTGCTTCTAATTTGTTGAAATTCCATTTATGATGGGACACTTTTAACTTGGCAGTCATATTGGTTGCATCTTTCATGTGGTGTCTAGCTTGCATTGCTTCTTATTTGCTAGAATGGTTTCTGCTTAGTTTAGAAAAACAGTTGTGAACATGCCATGCCGTCCTGATTTTCGTACATATTCCATCCTGGTATCATGTGTTTGCCTTACATCAAAGTAGTGATTGTCAGTATCATGCATGAATGAGTTCTGAAGATAGAATTTTATTGCTTTTTCTTGTCGGTTTTACTTGACAATTCAAAATCAATAAAGCGGAAGGAAGTTAGCAAGGCAGCGAATAAAGGTGCTCCTTCCAAACGGAGGGCCTCTACAGTTTCTACTCCTCCACACCCCCAAGATGATTTCTAAGACACTCAACAAAGCTGTGTTTATGATGAGCACGTCTCCCCTAGTGCAGCATCACTAGTGCTCCCTCTAACTTGGCACTGTTATATGTGGTTGCATGTTATGTGTGATGTCTAGCTTGTATTGCTTCTAAACTTGTTGAATTCCATCTGCTTACTTTACACATTATACTTGAATAAGACACGTGTTCCTGTTTCTAGAACATACAATATCTGTCTATCACACCATGTTCTTACATCAAATTACTACTGTTGTGTAACCTGCAACAATCAGTTATCATAAGACACATTTGACTTCGGAGTGTGATATAGGTTACATCTCACATTCTTTTCTAGCTTGTACTACTAATTTGTTGAAATGGCACTTATGACGAGACAGTTTTAACTTGGTAGAGTGATATTCGTTGCATCTTTCATATGGTGTCTAGCTTTCATTGCTTCTAATTTGTTGAAATGTCTTCTCCTTAGTTTACACATCATAAGCTGTGAATATGCAATGCTGTGAATATGCAATGGCACTAATGACGAGAGACCTCTAACATGGTAGTGTGATGTTGTTTGCATCTTGCATATGATTTATTTCTTGTACTACTTCACATTTGTTTAAACGCCATTTATGCTGAGACACTGTTAACTTGGCAGAGCGATATTTGTAGCATCTTTCATATGGTGTCTACCTTCCATTGCATTGCTTCTAATTTGGTGAATGTCTTCTTCTTAGTTTACACATCATAGTTCTGGTTATCTCTTCCGTCCTATTTTTCATACATATTACATCCTCCTATCATGTGGTTGTCTAACGTCAAAGTTTAGTTCGTCTACATCACGCATCAATTTGTTCTATAGAACTAAATTGTTATTCGTTTTTCTTGTCGGCTTGACTTAACATGGCACAGAGGAAGAGGAAGAAACACAGAATGGCAGGGAATGAGAAGCGGATGAATCCTGCAGATTCTGCTGATACTGATGGTGCAATAGAAGGTGAAAGTCCAGCGGAGAATTCTACAAACACGGCATCCCATGCTACACGAGCTGCAAAAAAAGCCAAACAGAAACAAATAGCTGCCACAAAACAAGCAGAGACAACCCTAGTTCTTGCAACACCTACCACAGTACTACCAGCTACACGACATACTCGTGCGTCAACTGAGCTAGCAGCACATTCCCAAGCTCCCTTGCCACCTGACACTACTTCCCAAGCACTCTTGACACAAGACGAGTTGGCAATATCAGATGAACCTTGTGAGCTTCAACAGCAAGAAGGTAGTTGCTGGAGTCAAGTTACAGTTGCATGCTTCTTTATATGTAGTCTCATAGTTTGATGTACACTAACACTTCCTATGTTCATTGCTGGACTAGCACCTAGGCGCAAGAGGAAATAAACATCAGGGATAATGCTCGATAGGTTAACTAAATCTAGAGGAGGAAGAATGGAGATCCGTTTTGAGGCAGGTTTAAAAAGGCCACGTGATGCTACAGAGTCAGCCAAGTTAGTATCAGAGGCAGCGGTTGCCGTTAGGTGTCATGTGCGTATCCTCCCAACATGGATTCAGTACAGGAATGACAAAGATGAAACCCAGTTCAACACCTTCCTCGACCATTTATCTGTAAGTATGGTTATGTATGGAAACTAGTAATATCGTCTTGCTTTGTCCCATACTTTCTAGGTTGCTGATAATGAGACTCCCATAATTTTCAACAGATGAGGTTCAAGTTGGATAGCCAAGATGATGCAACCAGACAAGCTTGCACCCATGTTTTCAAGTATGCTCTGCGACCGTATCGATATAACTTGAGGAAAACTCACTTTGAAGGCAAGGCTAACAGTGAACTTTCCCAAACATCTCCAGTGGAAAATATATCGGATGAAGACTGGAGGGGCCTTGTTAAACACTGGTCTGATCCGAAGTATCAGGTACATTATATATATGTGATCAGATCACATGTTGAAGTCCTATTGACGCATGTGCCACACAAATCTATCTTCTTGTAAGTGAACTGTTCAAAGAACAAGGCCAACCGTACGAAAGTGAAATTCCTGTTGGGGAACGTTGCAGAAAATTAAATTTTTTCCTACGGTTTCACCAAGATCCATCTATGAGTTCATCTACGCAACGAGTCAAGGGAGTGAGATTGCATCTACATACCACTTGTAGATCGCCTGCGGAAGCGTTCAAGGGGATGGTGATGATGGAGTCGTACTCGCCGTGATTCAGATCACCGATGACCAAGTGCTGAACGGACAGCACCTCCGCGTTCAACACACGTACGGGATGGGATACGTCTCCTCCTTCTTGATCCAACAAGGGGGAAGGAGAGGTTGATGATGATCCAGCAGCACGACGGCGTGGTGGTGGATGCAGCAGAACACCGGCAGGGCTTCGCCAAGCTGCTGCGGGAGGAGGATGAGGTGTAGCAGGGGGAGGGAGGCGCCAATGCACAGGGTGCGGCTGCCCTCCCCCTTGCCCTCCTTTATATAGGCCCCCAGGGGGGGCGCCGGCCCTGAGAGATGCAATCTCCCAAGGGGGCGGCGGCCAGGGGTGTGGAGTACCCCCCAAGGCAAGTGGGGCGCCCCCCCACCCTAGGGATTCAACCCTAGGCGCAGGGGGTGGGCCTAGGGGGGCGCACCAGCCCATTATGGGCTGGTTCCCCTCCCCACTTCAGCCCTTGGGGCCCTCTGGGATGGGTGGCCCCACCCGGTGGACCCCCGGGACCCTCCCCACGTCCTATATATAATTCTTTACCTCCGGACCATTTCGGAACTCCTTGTGACGTCCGGGATCTCATCCGGGACTCCGAACAACATTCGGTATGCTGCATACTCATATTCATACAACCCTAGCGTCACCGAACCTTAAGTGTGTAGACCCTACGGGTTCGGGAGACACGTAGACATGACAGAGACGACTCTCGGGCAATAACCAACAGCGGGATCTGGATACCCATGTTGGCTCCCACATGCTCCTCGATGATTTCGTTGGATGAACCACGATGTCGAGGATTAAACAACCCCGTATACAATTCCCTTTGTCAATCGGTACGTTACTTGCCCGAGACTCGATCGTCGGTATCCCAATACCTTGTTCAGTCTCGTTACCGGCAAGTCACTTTAATCATACCGTAATGCATGATCCCATGACCAACCACTTGGTCACTTTGAGCTCATTATGATGATGCATTACCGAGTGGGCCCAGAGATACCTCTCCGTCATACGGAGTGACAAATCCCAGTCTCGATCCGTGTCAACCCAACAGACACTTTCGGAGATACCTGTAGTGCACCTTTATAGTCACCCAGTTACGTTGTGACGTTTGATACACCCAAAGCACTCCTACGGTATCCAGGAGTTACACGATCTCATGGTCTAAGGAAAAGATACTTGACATTGGAAAAGCTCTAGCAAAACGAACTACACGATCTTGTGCTATGCTTAGGATTGGGTCTTGTCCATCACATCATTCTCCTAATGATGTGATCCCGTTATCAACGACATCCAATGTCCATAGCCAGGAAACCATGACTATCTGTTGATCAACGAGCTAGTCAACTAGAGGCTTACTAGGGACATATTATGGTCTATGTATTCACACGTGTATTACGATTTCCGGATAATACAGTTATAGCATGAATAAAAGACAATTATCATGAACAAAGAAATATAATAATACTTTTATTATTGCCTCTAGGGCATATTTCCAACAGTCTCCCACTTGCACTAGAGTCAATAATCTAGTTACATTGTGATGAATCGAACACCCATAGAGTTCTGGTGTTGATCATGTTTTGCTCGCGTGAGAGGTTTAGTCAACGGATCTTCGACATTCAGATCCGTATGTACTTTGCAAATATCTATGTCTCCATCTTGAACATTTTCACGAATGGAGTTCAAACAACGCTTGATGTGCCTGGTGAAAGGACATGCGGTGCCCCCATGTGTGGTTTTGGTAATTGATGACATTCTCTATGGACTAATGGTTGCATCGAGTTATATTTGAAGGATGTTTCCATAGGCATTTCTTGAAGTCCATGTGTTGGTTTCAAGGAGTTTATGGGTTGACCAAGGTGCTATTAAGGAATTATCCAAAGATTGGTCATGTGAGTGTTGAGCTTATTGCAAGCATATCTTGAAGAAGAAGATTGTGTGATCATTCATATTTACCTTCAATACATCATCCAAATGAAGAGAGTTGGAAAGATTCAAGGTTGATCAAGACTAAGTCAAGAGTGAATCAAGTTGATCAACTCACAAAGCATAAAAGATGTATCGAGTGGGACCAAGTGTTCCCATGGTATGGTAAGCATTGTCCATTACGCTTTGTGTACTAACCCATGGTCTACGTGAGAGTTCTTTGTGGGGTTAGGTATGTTTCCGTGGTCTTGCCTCAAGAGGAAGATCCCATACAACCCATGGAGGATGACATCAAGTGGTGATCGTTATCAAGTTTGCAGTGTGCAAGTTCAAGTGGAGCAACACAAAGAGTGGCTCACCCATAATGGAGTATGGGGGAGCAATCAAGTTTGAATCTTGCCATCCATTGTGGTGTCAATGGACTTGTGAAGATGTGCCGAAGAGTCGCTCACCCATAGTGACTATGGGGGAGCAATCATCTAGTCTTCATCGAGCCAATGCAATCAAGAAAGGTGGTCCAACTTGAGGGAGTCAACATCGTCATCATCTAGCTCAAGTGGACCATGTGCAAGGCAAAGGTTTGCCCTTGATAGGTTTTCTATTTTACCGGTCTCATGGTGGTAGTTGGGAGACCGGGTTATAGGATCGATAGTCGTACTATCAAGGGGGGCTCTCAAGTGAGTAGCTTGATCGTATCGTTCGTCGAGAGCTCAAACCATTGCATCCTTGCATCATGTTTCTTGGTTCTTGTTTGATTCTCTTTGTGAGTCTTAGAGCTTATGGTCATCTTTATGACAAGCTTGAGTTCATCGAAAACGGAGTTTGCATGCGTCTTCTATGATGTTTTCGGTGTTGGAGGTTTTACCGGTCTTCTCCGAGGAAGTTCTCACCATTTTCTTTTGGGCCTTTTCTCATTTGCTTATTATTGGTATTTCTTTCAATATTGTGTTAGCCCTTGTCGCTAGCTTTCCAACAAACTTGGTTTCATCGAATTTTTGAGTCCGTTTGCAAAAGTTGTGGCTGTTTTGGTGAAGGCTGCAGCGGTACTACCGCGACTAGAGCGGATGTAATTTTTTACTACCGCTCTAGAGCGGTACTACCGCGGCTCCTGAGCGGTACTACCGCTCCAGAGCAGTACTACCGTGGCTCCTAACGGTAGTACCGCCCCGGACCAAAAACTCGTGCTTTCTCTCTCGTTTGGGTTGTTTTGAGCGTGCTAAGCGGTAGTACCGCTCCTCCAAGCGGTAGTACCGCTTGTGCACGACCTGAGCACATAACGGTTGGATTCGGGAGGTCCTATAAAAGGGGGTCTTCTTCCCCATTGAACCTTATCTTTTGAGCTCGTGTTCTTCCCCCATTGTTGACCTTCTTCCAGCTTTCTAACTCTCAATCCCTCCATGGATTCTTGCTAGTTTTTGAGGGAAAAGAGAGAGGAGATCTAGATCCACATTTCCACCAATCACTTTCTCCTCTATGTGAGGGGAACCCCTTGGATCTTGATCTTGGAGTTCTTGGTGTTCTCCTTCTTGTTCTTCCTCTCATTTTCCTCCCTAGCATTAGTTGCTTCGGTGGGATTTGAGAGAGAAGGACTTGGGCACTCCGTGTGCCCTTGCCATTGCATTTGGTGCATCGGTTTGAGTTCTCCACGGTGATACGTGGAAGTGAAGTTTGAGAAGCTTATTACTCTTGGGTGCTTGGTGCCCTTGAGCTTGTTCCTCTTGGGTGCTTGGGCACCCTAGACGGTTGGTGGTGTTCGGAGCTCAATCATTGTGGTGTAAAGCTCCGGGCAAGCATCAGGGTCTCCAATTAGGTTGTGGAGATCGCCCCGAGCAATTTGACGGGTACCGGTGACCGCCCCCAAGGGTTGCCAAAGTGTACGGGTTCGGTGACCGCCCCCAAGGGTTGCCATTTGTACGGGTTCGGTGACCGCCCTCAAGGGTCCCTTAGTGGAATCACGGCATCTTGCATTGTGCGAGGGCGTGAGGAGATTCGGTGGCCCTAGTGGCTTCTTGGGGAGCATTATGCCTCCACACCGCTCCAAACGGAGATTAGCATCCGCAAGGGTGTGAACTTCGGGATACATCATCGTCTCCGCATGCCTCGGTTATCTCTTACCCGAGTTCTTTACTTATGCACTTTACTTTGTGATAGCCATATTGTTTCTTGTCATATATCTTGTTATCACCTAAGTAGTTTTTCTTGCTTAGCATAAGTCGTTGGTGCACATAGGTGAGCCTAGTTGTTGTAGGTTTTGTGCTTGACAAATTAACCGCTAGGTTTATTCCGCATTTTTTCAAGCCTCAACCGTAATTATTTTAAAGCGCCTATTCACCCCCCCCTCTAGGCGACATCCACGATCTTTCAATTGGTATTAGAGCCTCGTCTCTCTTTGTTGGGATTAACCGCCTAGAGAGTAAAGATGTCGACTAGAGGATTAGGATTCTCTGACACTCTTAGTTTCGATGGCACAAATTTTGATGTTTGGGTAATTCGCATGCTTAATCTCTTTAGGGTCATGGACCCAAATTTAGAGCGAATTGTAGATATGGGTTTTTCTCCTCCAAAGGATCCCCAAAGATTATCTTTAGAGGATGAGAAAAACTCTTATCTCAATGCTCAAGCCTCTAATGTGCTTTTCGATGCTTTGAGCAATGTAGTTATTTTTCAACTCATGTCATTCCGGGATGCTCATGAGTTATGGACAAAGCTTCAAGATAAATATGGTGTGTCCAAGATTTGTGGGGATGGTTGTTCTCCCTCCACCTCCGGTCATATAGTCTTCTCAACTTCTTCTACTTCACCTACATGTGGTTTGCCACAACGTAATGATATGGTGAGTAGTGTTGGTCATTGCAATGATGATAGTATGCTTATTGTGGATGATCCATCATCACTATATTATTGCAATGCTCCCTCTTTGGGCTTTAACACTTCAAGCACTCCAAATGTTTCACATGCTTGTGTTGATAGTCCTTGCATATCATGTAGAAATTGCTTGACTAAATATCATGATGATATGCTTGCTATGTCTTGTTGCCATGATAAAAATGCATCTATTTCCTCGAATTGTTGTGCTAACAATGTAGAGGAAACCGAACACTCCATGGAACAAGATGTGGTGTTTAATGGTGCCTCAAGGGATCCTACATCATCATCTATTGCATTTTGCCTTATGGCTAAGGCGTCAAAGGTATCTCCTACTTTGTACCCCAATATGTCTCTTGATGATGATGTTGATGCTAACGATGATGAGGATAATGATGAAGAGAATGATAATGTTGCCTCCTTAAAAATTAAGGGGGAAATGGTTTTTAAAGATCTTCATAAAAATAAAATTGCTCGTTCCAACTTCATGGAAATTATGTCCATTGCTATTGAGAGCAAGAAATATATTGATGAGTTGGAATCTCGTCTTGAGGAGCATGAGGTCACCATTGATAAAATGGAAGGTCATGGGCATGATTACGCTAATGAGATTGCGGACCTCTCTCAAGCTCTTGAACTTGAACAAACCACCAAGGAATATCTTGAGGAGACTTTTTCTCTAGAATTGTCTAGAGTGAAGGAATCTACTGATAGAGCCCTTGAGGTGGCCAATGTTTTTGAAACTAAAAATGCTAAGCTTGAAGTTGCTCATGCTAGACTCCTTGAGGATTTTGAGCACCTCGAAAATGGCTCAAGGGTCATCAAGGGTGAGCTCATCAAACTCACCGAGTCTCATGCTCAACTTGAAGCTTCTTATTTAAAAGAGCTTGCCAAGTTGCCTTCTCCTCTTGTTGTTAATGATGATGCTTGTGCTACTAATTCTATTACTTGTGAAGCATCCATTTTGAAGGAGAATGTTGAGCTACGGGCTCAACTTCAGGTGCTATCTTGCAATTATGGGAAATTGGAAGAAAGTCATGAAAAGCTCTCAAGCTCTCATGATGATCTTCTAGTATCCCATAGTGTGCTAAAGATAGCTCATGAGGCCATGATTACTAAGGTAACATCTAGTGAGCCTCATGTGGATACTAGCACTACTTCTAGTCAAAATAGTATATTGCCATGTGCTAGTCCTTGTAATTCATCTACTCACAATTTTGGTACATCTTGTGATGAATTTCTTTCCTTGCCTTGTTGCTCTAACGATGAAGCTTATACTTCCTCTAGTACTTGTGTTGAGACTAACCATGTAGAGGAAATCAAAGAGCTCAAGGCCCAAGTCACTTCTTTGAAGAAAGACTTGAAAAAGTGTCATGAAGGGAAATCCGCACTCAACAATATCTTGAGTGTGCAAAAATCCCCCAATGACAACGGTGGACTTGGATTCAACTCCAATAAGAAGAAGAAGTCCAACATCAACAAGAAGAAGGGCCAAAAACAAGTCAAGAATTCGGCAAAGATTATTTGCTTCAAGTGCAAAATTGAAGGGCATCATGTTAGATCTTGCCCATTGAAGAAGAAGGCCATTAGTGTCAAGCAACAAGGGAAGCGGCTACAAGTGCATTCTCATGCTCAACCTCAATTTGAAGAAAGGCCTCTTCCCAAGAAGACTCAAGCTAATTCTTCTCAAGTAGAGAAATCAAGTGAGAAGAAAGTGAAGAGTAGACGTTGCTATCTATGTCGTGAGAAAGGTCACCTTGCTTCTTCATGCACTAGTGGTAACTTATCCAACCCAATTGTTATTGATGATGTCTATTCTCTTGGGAAGGATAAGGTTGGCAATGTGTTTGCCAAGTTTGTTGGTACTCAAAGTGGTTTGAAGCAAAGAACCATTTGGGTAGCCAAGCCTATTGTGACTAACCTCTTAGGACCCAACTTGGTTGGGGACCAACAAGCTCAAACTTGATCAATAGGTGTTGTTGGAGGGCATTGGAGACTTGGCTACATTATGAAGAATTAAGGGGACTTCATCACTCTTATTGTCTCAAGACAAGTCTATCGAATCGTCAAGTTTATAACTTATATCCAATGTGCCTCTGTGCGGTAACTTGTACTTAAATTGTTTACATTGAAAGTTACTTGCCCCTTTGCATGTTTTGGTTTTGTTCCTTGCATGTGTTTGTATATGATGTGTCTCCAAATTGCCTTTGTGTATGTTGGTTTGCACATCATGTACTTGTGTGTCGTTCGTTGAGCCTTAGTGCATCTTGTTTATTTCTCAGTTGGCTCTTGTGAGAGATTAATGGAATATCCATTATGGGGGAGTGGTGTGCTTTGTGCACCTCACAATCCTATAAATGTGTGCACATGAGTAATACCATCTAGTATTGATATTTGAAGATTATCTAGTCGCTAGGTGGTATATCTCTCATGAGAAATTCAAATTCTAAAAATTCCATTGATTATCTCGTGTTGGATCCTCTTATTGCCTCTTGTTAAGTTTTCTTCATTGGTATCACATTATGGGGGAGTAATATGCTATGTATATTACTAGCCTAGAAAATGTGTACATTTGAGATGTTGTCACCTAGTGTTGATATTGTAGATTATCTTGTTCCTAGGTGGCATGTTAGCTCTACAAGTTGCAATTTGCTTGTGTGTGGTGTGAAGATGATGTTGGATATCCTTGCTATCTACCACCGGGAATTCTTTCCATCTACTTCTTGTCTTTTGACAATTGGTAGTCATTTATGTGTGGTAGAATTTAATTGATCATCTTTACATTGGCTTTTGTTTTTATTTGCCTTTTCTCTAGCCAAGGTTTGTGTCAACTCCCCTTGTCTTCCATACCACTTGTGGATCTTATTAATTTCTTGTTCTTGTCTAGTGTTTTCTAGATATAGTGATAGTGGTGATCCCACCTTGTGCATTTGGTATTCAAAGCAAATTCTCTATAGCGCACAAATCATGGGGGAGCTATCCTATTTTCTTTAGAACACTCTTCTTCTGATCCTTATCAAGTGTGTGTTGGTGGAAGGAAAGCCGTTTTCTTTTGGTACCTTGTGCCATCATGAAACTTTGTTGAGAGCTTGGTTTGTTTGGAACCATCCTCTCATTGGGAGTTTGACATCTTTATTTTAGTGTGTATCGATGGATATCTCATTCCTTGATGTATCTTTAATGATATCTTCCAAGTGATGATTTCTCCATTTGGTATCCTTTTCGCTTGGCATTTCTTTGTCTTTTCGTTTCGGTTCTTGAAAGTTTTGAGCATGCATGTTTACTTCATGTATTTTATTTGGCATGCTTTCTTTCTTTGACCCAATATATCGGGGAAACTCCACCAAGTCTCAAATTGGATGAGATGTGCATGATATTTATTTTCATATCTATATGCACATATTTATGTGTAGTTTGTCCTATGTATTGGTGTTTCTAATTATGTGGTCCCAATGAGTTTGGGTACCGTTTAGTTTGTGTTGTTCTTCTAGGAACATTGGGAGATGCATTGGATGCTCGGCTCACTCACAAGGAAGGTGTTGTCACCATGTGCATATTGGAGTCAAGCTAGGATGATCAATGAACTACTATCTACCTTCAATTGGTATCTACTACATCCTTCCAATGATATCTCGGTAACAAGTATCTATTCATGCTTTCCTCTCTTGCATTCAACCTTGTGTAGGCTGTATCTTAGCATGATATTCATTTCATATCTTGTGATACTTGTTTCCTTTCTCAAAGCATCCCAACGATGATCTCTATTGCTAGTTGTGATGCCCTTGATGGATGTGTGTTTGGACTTCATTTATATACAATAACACCATATCTAGCCAAGTGCTATGCTTTCAAGCAAATATCTTATTGGTATATTTATGACTTCCTTGTGGATATCTTGTTCCTTCGTGGTGTAACTATTTTGGGTGTACATCCTTCTCTGTAGATATATATATATATATATATATATATATATATATATATATATATATATATATATATATATATATCATCATGATTTCGTCTACATAGAACCTTATACACTTGAGAGAAATTACATCTCTAGTTGATATCCTTTCTTTCACGTCCACCTTGTCTTTCTTATGTTATTTCTTTGGTGGCTCCGTGAAAGCTTTTGCCTTGAGTGCGTGTCCTCTATCGTTGCATCTTTATGCACTCTTGTGTGGTGAAGATTATTTTCTTCATGCTTATCTTTACAAGGCTTTTGCCATCTTAATTGGCATCCCTCGTCTTGATGAGGCTTTCATCTTCTATCTTCACCACGGGTTGTCACGAGCATAAGTTCTTTATATGCTTATTAGTAAGCTTGTGAACCCATTTGCTAGTTGTGTGTGTGGGAATGATAGGCCTTGCACCGTGTGCCTCATTATTTCAAGACTATGTTGATGCTTAATGCTCATCCTAATTTTAGTCCTCTCAAGTGCTTCGCCATGACTCACACACATCATTTTGGTTGAGCCTATTCTTAAGTTGCCTCTTTTACATGTTGCTCAACCATGTGCTTGTTGCAAGCGCTAGGCTTTGTTTCCTATATGCTCACTTGCACTGGATGTGAGTTTCTATTGATTTTGGGGGAGCTATGATCCTATTTTGTGCACTTTGTATTCAAATACAAAAATTCTTATGTGTGCACAAATCATGGGGAGCTTCTCTAGTTTCTTTAGAACACCTCCTTTGCGTTTATCATAATATCTTTTTTCTTGTGGCATGTAGGATCATTGGTCTAGTTGGTTCAATTGATATCCGTTGATTGCTTGCTTCAATTGGTATCTTCTGATTGCTTGTGTTTCTCTTTGTTATGTCTTTGTGTCATATATTTTTGTTGCAATCTTTGGGCCTCAATATAGTTTGTCTTCCTCCAAGTATTGGCAGTTGGATATGTGTATTGCATTCCACTCTCTTGTTGAGAAATACACAATTTATGGAGGAACACCTTTTATTTTGGCCTTCTCAGCTTTTCACCCATTTTGGCAATCGATGCCAATTGGGGAGGAGTTTCAGAGAGTTTTGTGGAGAAGTCTTCTGAGTTTTCTCCTTGCTTTGGTTTTGGTCCTAAGCATTTGCATCTCATTCTCCCGCATCATTGGTTGTTGCATTGCATTGTGATGCATAATTCCTTATATAAACTCTCTTGAAAGTGATTGTCATCAATTACCAAAATGGGGGAGATTGAAAGGACATGCGGTGCCCCCATGTGTGGTTTTGGTAATTGATGACATTCTCTATGGACTAATGGTTGCATCGAGTTATATTTGAAGGATGTTTCCATAGGCATTTCTTGAAGTCCATGTGTTGGTTTCAAGGAGTTTATGGGTTGACCAAGGTGCTATTAAGGAATTATCCAAAGATTGGTCATGTGAGTGTTGAGCTTATTGCAAGCATGTATTGAAGAAGAAGATTGTGTGATCATTCATATTTACCTTCAATACATCATCCAAATGAAGAGAGTTGGAAAGATTCAAGGTTGATCAAGACTAAGTCAAGAGTGAATCAAGTTGATCAACTCACAAAGCATAGAAGATGTACCGAGTGGGACCAAGTGTTCCCATGGTACGGTAAGCATTGTCCATTATGCTTTGTGTACTAACCCATGGTCTACGTGAGAGTTCTTTGTGGGGTTAGTTATGTTTCCGTGGTCTTGCGTCAAGAGGAAGATCCCATACAACCCATGGAGGATGACATCAAGTGGTGATCGTCATCAAGTTTGCAGTGTGCAAGTTCAAGTGGAGCAACACAAAGAGTGGCTCACCCATAATGGAGTATGGGGGAGCAATAAAGTTTGAATCTTGCCATCCATTGTGGTGTCAATGGACTTGTGAAGATGTGCTGAAGAGTCGCTCACCCATAGTGACTATGGGGGAGCAATCATCTAGTCTTCATCGAGCCAATGCAATCAAGAAAGGTGGTCCAACTTGAGGGAGTCAACATCATCATCATCTAGCTCAAGTGGACCATGTGCTAGGCAAAGGTTTGCCCTTGATAGGTTTTCTATTTTACCGGTCTCATGGTGGTAGTTGGGAGACCGGGTTATAGGATCGATAGCCGTACTATCAAGGGGGGCTCTCAAGTGGGTAGCTTGATCGTATCGTTCGTCGAGAGCTCAAACCATTGCATCCTTGCATCATGTTTCTTGGTTCTTGTTTGATTCTCTTTGTTAGTCTTAGAGCTTATGGTCATCTTTATGACAAGCTTGAGTTCATCGAAAACGGAGTTTGCATGCGTCTTCTATGATGTTTTCGGTGTTGGAGGTTTTACCGGTCTTCTCCGAGGAAGGGTTCTCACCATTTTCTTTTGAGCCTTTTCTTATTTGCTTATTATTGGTATTTCTTTCAAGATTTTGTTAGCCCTTGTCGCTAGCTTTCCAACAAACTTGGTTTCATCGAATTCGGAGTCCGTTTGCAAAAGTTGTGGCTGTTTTGGTGAAGGCTGCAGCGGTACTACCGCGACTAGAGCGGATGTAATTTTTTACTACCACTCTAGAGCGGTACTACCGGGCTCCTGAGCGGTACTACCGCTCCAGAGCAGTACTACCGTGGCTCCTAAGCGGTAGTACCGCCCCGGACCAAAAACTCGTGTTTTCTCTCTCGTTTGGGTTGTTTTGAGCGTGCTAAGCGGTAGTACCACTCCTCCAAGTGGTAGTACCGCTTGTGCACGACCTGAGCACATAATGGTTGGATTCGGGAGGTCCTATAAAATGGGGTCTTCTTCCCCATTGAACCTTATCTTTTGAGCTCGTGTTCTTCCCCCATTGTTGACCTTCTTCCAGCTTGCTAACTCTCAATCCCTCCATGGATTCTTGATAGTTTTTGAGGGAAAAGAGAGAGGAGATCTAGATCCACATTTCCACCAATCACTTTCTCCTCTATGTGAGGGGAACCCCTTGGATCTTGATCTTGGAGTTCTTGGTGTTCTCCTTCTTGTTCTTCCTCTCATTTTCCTCCCTAGCATTTGTTGCTTCGATGGGATTTGAGAGAGAAGGACTTGGGCACTCCGTGTGCCCTTGCCATTGCATTTGGTGCATCTATTTGAGTTCTCCACGGTGATACGTGGAAGTGAAGTTTGAGAAGCTTATTACTCTTGGGTGCTTGGTGCCCTTGAGCTTGTTCCTCTTGGGTGCTTGGGCACCCTAGACGGTTGGTGGTGTTCGGAGCTCAATCATTGTGGTGTAAAGCTCCGGGCAAGCGTCGGGGTCTCCAATTAGGTTGTGGAGATCGCCCCGAGCAATTTGACGGGTACCGGTGACCGCCCCCAAGGGTTGCCAAAGTGTACGGGTTCGGTGACCGCCCCCAAGGGTTGCCATTTGTACGGGTTCGGTGACCGCCCTCAAGGGTCCCTTAGTGGAATCACGGCATCTTGCATTGTGCGAGGGCGTGAGGAGATTCGGTGGCCCTAGTGGCTTCTTGGGGAGCATTGTGCCTCCACACCGCTCCAAACGGAGATTAGCATCCGCAAGGGTGTGAACTTCGGGATACATCGTCGTCTCCGCATGCCTCAGTTATCTCTTACCCGAGCTCTTTACTTATGCACTTTACTTTGTGATAGCCATATTGTTTCTTGTCATATATCTTTCTATCACCTAAGTAGTTTTTCTTGCTTAGCATAAGTCGTTGGTGCACATAGGTGAGCCTAGTTGTTGTAGGTTTTGTGCTTGACAAATTAACCGCTAGGTTTATTCCGCATTTGTTCAAGCCTCAATCGTAATTATTTTAAAGCGCCTATTCACCCCCCCTCTAGGCGACATCCACGATCTTTCACCTGGTCTTGTTGTGAAACCTAGGCTCCTTGGCAAGGGCAATAGCTCCAGTGTTGTCACAGAAGAGTTTGATCGGCCCCGACGCATTGGGTATGACTCGTAGGTTGGTGATGAACTCCTTCACCCAAATTGCTTCATGCGCTGCCTCCGAGGCTGCCATGTACTCCGCTTCACATGTAGATCCCGCCACGACGCTCTGCTTGCAGCTGCACCAGCTTACTGCTCCACCATTCAACATATACACGTATCCGGTTTGTGACTTAGAGTCATCCAGATCTGTGTCGAAGCTAGCGTCGACGTAACCCTTTACGACGAGCTCTTCGTCACCTCCATAAATGAGAAACATGTCCTTTGTCCTTTTCAGGTACTTCAGGATATTCTTGACCGTTGTCCAGTGTTCCTTGCCGGGACTACTTTGGTACCTTCCTACCAAACTTACGGCAAGGTTTACATCAGGTCTGGTACACAGCATGGCATACATAATAGATCCTATGGCTGAAGCATAGGGGATGACACTCATCTCTTCTTTATCTTTTGCCGTGGTCGGGGACTGAGCCGAGCTCAATCTCACACCTTGCAACACAGGCAAGAACCCCTTCTTGGACTGATCCATTTTGAACTTCTTCAAAATCTTATCAAGGTATGTTCTTTGTGAAAGACCTATGAGGCGTCTCGATATATCTCTATAGATCATGATGCCTAATATATAAGTAGCTTCTCCAAGATCCTTCATTGAAAAACACTTATTCAAGTAGGCCTTAATGCTTTCCAGAAGTTCTATATCATTTCCCATCAAGAGTATGTCATCTACATATAATATGAGAAATGCTACAGAGCTCCCACTCACTTTCTTGTAAACGCAGGCTTCTCCATAAGTCTGCATAAACCCAAATGCTTTGATCATCTCATCAAAGCGAATGTTCCAACTCCGAGATGCTTGCACCAGCCCATAAATGGATCGCTGGAGCTTGCATACTTTGTTAGCGTTCTTAGGATCGACAAAACCTTCCGGCTACATCATATACATCTCTTCCTTAAGATGCCCGGTAAGGAATGCCGTTTTGACGTCCATCTGACATATCTCATAATCATAGTATGCGGCAATTGCTAACATGATTCGGACGGACTTCAGCTTCGCTATGGGAGAGAATGTCTCGTCATAGTCAATCCCTTGAACTTGTCGATAACCCTTAGCGACAAGTCAAGCTTTATAGATGGTAACATTTCCATCCGCGTCCGTCTTCTTCTTAAAGATCCATTTGTTTTCTATCGCTCGCCGATCATCGGGCAAGTCTGTCAAAGTCCATACTTTGTTTTCGTACATGGATTGTATCTCGGATTTCATTGCTTCAAGCCATTTGTTGGAATCTGGGCCCGCCATCGCTTCTTCATAGTTCGAAGGTCCACCGTTGTCTAAAAACATGATTTCCAGGACAGGGTTGCCGTACCACTCTAGTGCGGAACGTGTCCTTGTGGACCTATGAAGTTCAGTAGCAACTTGATCCGAAGTACCTTGATCATCATCATTATTTTCCTCTTCAGTTGGTGTAGGCATCACAGGAACATTTTCCTGAGCTGCACTACTTTCCCTTTCGAGAGGTAGTACTTCATCGAGTTCTACTTTCCTCCCACTTACTTCTTTCGAGAGAAACTCTTTTTCTAGAAAGGATCCATTCTTGGCAACAAAGATCTTGCCCTCGGATCTTAAGTAGAAGGTATACCCAATGGTTTCCTTAGGGTATCCTATGAAGACACATTTTTCCGACTTGGGTTCGAGCTTTTCAGGTTGAAGTTTCTTCACATAAGCATCGCATCCCCAAACTTTTAGAAACGACAGCTTAGGTTTCTTCCCAAACCATAATTCATACGGTGTCGTCTCAACGGATTTAGACGGTGCCCTATTTAAAGTGAATGTAGCTGTCTCTAGAGCGTATCCCCAAAATGATAGCGGTAAATCGGTAAGAGACATCATAGACCGCACCATATCCAATAGAGTGCGATTACGACGTTCGGACACACCGTTACGCTGAGGTGTTCCAGGCGGCGTGAGTTGTGAAACGATTCCACATTTCCTTAAGTGTGTACCAAATTCGCGACTTAAATATTCTCCTCCACGATCTGATCGTAGGAACTTTATCTTTCGGTCACGTTGATTCTCTACCTCATTCTGAAATTCCTTGAACTTTTCAAAGGTCTCAGACTTGTGTTTCATTAAGTAGACATACCCATATCTACTCAAGTCATCAGTGAGAGTGAGAACATAATGATATCCTCCGCGAGCCTCAACGCTCATTGGACCGCACACATCGGTATGTATGATTTCCAACAAGTTGGTTGCTCGCTCCATTGTTCCGGAGAACGGAGTCTTGGTCATTTTGCCCATGAGGCATGGTTCGCATGTGTCAAATGATTCATAATCGAGAGATTCTAAAAGTCCATCAGCATGGAGCTTCTTCATGCGCTTGACACCAATGTGACCAAGGCAGCAGTGCCACAAGTATGTGGGACGATCGTTATCAACTTTACATCTTTTGGTATTCACACTATGAATATGTGTAATATTACGCTCGAGATTCATTAAGAATAAACCATTGACCATCGGAGCATGACCATAAAACATATCTCTCATATAAATAGAACAACCATTATTCTCGGATTTAAATGAGTAGCCATCTCATATCAAACGAGATCCAGATACAATGTTCATGCTCAAACTTGGCACTAAATAACAATTATTAAGGTTTATAACTAATCCCGTAGGTAAATGTAGAGGTAGCGTGCCGACGGCGATCACATCGACCTTGGAACCATTCCCGACGCGCATCGTCACCTCGTCCTTTGCCAGTCTCTGCTTATTCCGCAGCTCCTGCTGTGAGTTACAAATATGAGCAACGACACCGGTATCAAATACCCAGGAGTTACTACGAGTACTGGTAAGGTACACATCAATTACATGTATATCAAATATACCTTTGGTGTTGCCGGCCTTCTTATCCGCTAAGTATTTGGGGCAGTTCCGCTTCCAGTGTCCCTTCCCCTTGCAATAAAAGCACTCAGTCTCAGGCTTGGGTCCATTCTTTGACTTCTTCCCGGTAACTGGCTTGCCGGGCGCGGCAACATCCTTGCCGTCCTTCTTGAAGTTCTTCTTGCCCTTGCCCTTCTTGAACTTAGTGGTCTTATTGACCATCAACACTTGATGTTCTTTCTTGATTTCAACCTCTGCTGACATCAACATTGAAAATACTTCAGGAATGGTCTTCACCATCCCTTGCATATTGTAGTTCATCACAAAGCTCTTGTAGCTTGGTGGGAGCGACTGAAGGATTCTGTCAATGACCGCCTCATCAGGGAGGTTAATGTCCAGCTGGGTCAGGCGGTTGTGTAACCCAAACATTTTGAGTATGTGCTCACTGACAGAACTATTTTCCTCCATCTTACAACTATAGAACTTGTCGGAGACTTCATATCTCTCGACCCGGGCGTGATCTTGGAAAACTAGTTTCAGCTCCTCGAACATCTCATATGCTCCGTGTTGCTCAAAACGCTTTTGGAGCCCCGGTTCTAAGCTGTAAAGCATGCCGCACTGAACGAGGGAGTAATCATCAGCACGAGACTGCCAAGCGTTCATAACGTCTTGGTTCTCTGGGACGGGAGCGTCACCTAGCGGTCCTTCTAGGACATATTGTTTCCTGGCAGCTATGAGGACGATCCTTAGGTTCCGGACCCAGTCCGTATAGTTGCTGCCATCATCTTTCAGCTTGGTTTTCTCTAGGAACGCGTTGAAGTTCATGTTGACATGAGCGTTGGCCATTTGATCTACAAGACATATTTGCAAAGGTTTTAGACTAAGTTCATGATAATTAAGTTCATCTAATCAAATTATTCAATGAACTCCCACTCAGATTAGACATCCCTCTAGTCATCTAAGTGTTACACGATCCGAGTCGACTAGGCCGTGTCCGATCATCACGTGAGATGGACTAGTCATCATCGGTGAACATCTTCATGTTGATCGTATCTTCCATACGACTCGTGTTCGACCTTTCGGTCTCTGTGTTCCGAGGCCATGTCTGTACATGCTAGGCTCGTCAAGTTAACCCTAAGTGTTTTGCATGTGTAAAACTGTCTTACACCCGTTGTATGTGAACGTAAGGATCTATCACACCCGATCATCACGTGGTGCTTCAAAACGACGAACTTTAGCAACAGTGCACAGTTAGGGGAGAACACTTCTTGAAATTGTTGTAAGGGATCATCTTATTTACTACCGTCGTTCTAAGTAAACAAGATGCATAAACATAATAAACATCACATGCAATTATATAGTAGTGACATGATATGGCCAATATCATATAGCTCCATTGATCTCCATCTTCGGAGCTCCATGATCATCTTGTCACCGGCATGACACCATGATCTCCATCATCATGATCTCCATCATCATGTCTTCATGAAGTTGTCACGCCAACGACTACTTCTACTTCTATGGCTAACGCGTTTAGCAATAAAGTAAAGTAATTTACATGGCGTTCTTCAATGACACGCAGGTCATACAAAAATAAAGACAACTCCTTTGGCTCCTGCCGGTTGTCATACTCATCGACATGCAAGTCGTGATTCCTATTACAAGAACATGATCTCATACATCACAATATATCATTCATCATTCATCACAACTTCTGGCCATATCACATCACATGACAATTGCTGCAAAAACAAGTTAGACGTCCTCTAATTGTTGTTGCATCTTTTACGTGGCTGCAATTGGGTTCTAGCAAGAACGTTTTCTTACCTACGAATAACCACAACGTGATTTTGTCAACTTCTATTTACCCTTCATAAGGACCCTTTTCATCGAATCCGCTCCAACTAAAGTGGGAGAGATAGACACCCGCCAGCCACCTTATGCAACTAGTGCATGTCTGTCGGTGGAACCTGTCTCACGTAAGCGTACGTGTAAGGTTGGTCCGGGCCGCTTCATCCCACAATACCGCTGAAGCAAGAAAAGACTAGTAGTGGCAAGCAAGTTGACAAGATCCACGCCCACAACAAAATTGTGTTCTACTCGTGCAATAGAGAACTACGCATAGACATAGCTCTGATACCACTGTTGGGGAACGTTGCAGAAAATTAAAAAATTCCTACGGTTTCACCAAGATCCATCTATGAGTTCATCTACGCAACGAGTCAAGGGAGTGCGATTGCATCTACATACCACTTGTAGATCGCGTGCGGAAGCGTTCAAGGGGATGGTGATGATGGAGTCGTACTCGCCGTGATTCAGATCACCGATGACCAAGTGCTGAACGGACAACACCTCCGCGTTCAACACACGTACGGGACGGGAGACGTCTCCTCCTTCTTGATCTAGCAAGGGGGAAGGAGAGGTTGATGATGATCCAGCAGCACGACGGCGTGGTGGTGGATGCAGCAGAACTCCGGCAGGGCTTCGCCAAGCTGCTGCGGGAGGAGGACGAGGTGTAGCAGGGGGAGGGAGGCGCTAATGCATAGGGTGCGGCTGCCCTCCCCATTGCCCTCCTTTATATAGGCCCCCCAGGGGGGCGCCGGCCCTGGGAGATGCAATCTCCCAAGGGGGCGGCGGCCAGGGGGGTGGAGTACCCCCCAAGGCAAGTGGGCCGCCCACCCACCCTAGGGTTTCAACCCTAGGCGCAGGGGGTGGGCCTAGGGGGCGCACCAGCCCATTATGGGTTGGTTCCCCTCCCCACTTCAGCCCTCGGGGCCCTCCAGGATGGGTGGCCCCACCCGGTGGACCCCCGGGACCCTTCCGGTGGTCCCGGTACAATACCGGGTGACCCCGAAACTTTCCCGATGGCCGAAACAACACTTCCTATATATAATTCTTTACCTCCAGACTATTTTGGAACTCCTCGTGACATCTGGGATCTCATCCGGGACTCCGAACAACATTCGGTATGCTTCATACTCATACTCATACAACCCTAGCGTCACCGAACCTTAAGTGTGTAGACCCTACGGGTTCGGGAGACACGTAGACATGACAGAGACGACTCTCGGGCAATAACCAACAGCGGGATCTGGATACCCATGTTGGCTCCCACATGCTCCTCGATGATTTCATCGGATGAACCATGATGTCGAGGATTAAACAACCCCGTATACAATTCCCTTTGTCAATCGGTACGTTACTTGCCCGAGACTCGATCGTCGGTATCCCAATACCTCGTTCAGTCTCGTTACCGGCAAGTCACTTTACTCGTACCGTAATGCATGATCCCGTGACCAACCACTTGGTCACTTTGAGCTCATTATGATGATGCATTACCGAGTGGGCCCAGAGATACCTCTCCGTCATACGGAGTGACAAATCCCAGTCTCGATCGGTGTCAACCCAACAGACACTTTCGGAGATACCTGTAGTGCACCTTTATAGTCACCCAGTTACGTTGTGACGTTTGATACACCCAAAGGACTCCTACAGTATCCGGGAGTTACACGATCTCATGGTCTAAGGAAAAGATACTTGACATTGGAAAAGCTCTAGCAAAACGAACTACACGATCTTGTGCTATGCTTAGGATTGGGTCTTGTCCATCATATCATTCTCCTAATGATGTGATCCCGTTATCAACGACATCCAATGTCCATAGCCAGGAAACCATGACTATCTGTTGATCAACGAGCTAGTCAACTAGAGGCTTACTAGGGACATATTATGGTCTATGTATTCACATGTGTATTACGATTTCCGGATAATACAGTTATAGCAGAATAAAAGACAATTATGATGAACAAAGAAATATAATAATACTTTTATTATTGCCTCTAGGGCATATTTCCAACAATTCCAACAGATGACAGGATCTCGTAGCTATATTGCACACTGCGAGGCTCTTGTAATTAGCTGTTGTTTCACTCTTTTCGATGTACCATATTATCAGATCTATATTGACTTGTTCGAAATGTAGAGGAAAGCCCGCAAGGACCAAGAAGTACCTGAACCAAATGTTGTGGAAATCTTCAAGGACTGTCACACCAGCAAGAAGAAGGGCATGACTACACCAGTCAAAGCCGTTGTTGTAAGTCCTTAATCCTCATGCCTTTTAACTACTACTTACTCTGACTTGTGCCTTGAACTGCATGGTTTGCAGCCAATGTCTATTACTCTTTTCAATTTTATACACAATTGTCTTAGCGTATCATTGCACCTTACAAGGTTTAAAAGGGAGGAGTGATGTTCCTTTGATCTTGACCCGTAATCTAGTTCCGTGCTGGACTTGCCCACACAACGTTACAATTGCATGTTTGTCTGTTCTCAGTTGTTTTGTGATATGAATGATGTCACACTATGCTTACCGTATTATAAACTTCGTCTCTTTATCCTTAGCTCTCAATACAATGTGAAGAAATAGACAATACATTAGCGATGGTACATGGTCATATGTTTGGAACCTGGTTTTATTATGTACTTTGCAATAAAATACAACTAATATTATGGTCTCTAACCGCAATGTCAGCTCTTGCTACAGTGGGTCAATACTTGTCCACTAACAGTGCCAAAAGCACGTTCCTGCGTAATACTGGGTTGGTCATTAAGGTAATATCATCCAAACTGCCTCATGATCAATATATGCAAGCTCAAAGCAATGTTGTATCTGCGCTCCAGACACAAGTCCATTCCCTAACAGAGGCCCTTCGTGAAACAAGGAGAAACATTGCTCAATGTTGTCAAGATATGCATGGTTTTGAAACCAGACTATCAGACATTTGCTATGTTGTTCAGGAGCCTAGGGGAAATGAAGGCGAGGGTTATGGTGCTCCATCGGACAATAAAGCATGAAAACGTAACAGTTAGGTCAAATGAACCGAGCTTCTGAACTTCTGGTGGTGCATTTATCTGCTAGACTGTTAAGTTTTATGCCAACCTTCCTTTTGTTATATAGTCGTAATTTGTTTTGGTGCGATACAAAATTTATTCTTAACGTGCAGCCACTGGCTGAAGAAAACAGCAAGCCATTTTTGTATAGTGTAGGGTGTTCCCTATAGTTGCACCGATGGCGATCTTTGATGCCGAGTGGATGTAATCTGTGCAATCGCCTTAATAGCCTAGCATTAGTTTCGGCCTTATTTATTTCCTAGTCTTCTTTTTCCCTGGTTTGCTAGTGGCCGCAACTACCCATGGGCCATATACGGGCCGTAGGATCCATGGGTCTCCTACGGGCCGTCGATAAATGGGCCTGTAATCGGTGGGCCTCGGGCCGTCGATAAATGGGCCTGTAATCAGTGGGCCTCGGGCCGTCGGATAAATGGGTCTACATGGGCCGTAATCGGGCGTAATTGGTATCGGCCCAGCACGGTAACGGGCCGTAGGACTGCAAAAGCTTAATTCTGTCACAGGCATAACGGGTTGTTAATGGGCCAGAATATAGGACGGGCTGGCCAGAAATGGGCCGACTCTTGCCATGGGCCGAATTTGGCCCATTAGGGTAATAGGCCAGTAACGGGCCGACTATTGCCATGGGCCGAATTTGTCCCATTTGGGAACATGCCAGTAACAGGCCGACTCTTGCCATGGGCCAAATTTGGCCCATTAGGGGAACAGGCCAGTAACGGGCCGGAAGTAATCGAGGGCCGAAAAGGAGCCCAAGAACGTATGGGCCGTCAATAGGCCGAAAGCTAACACGGGCTGGAAACGGCCCATGTAAATCACGGGCCGTTAACGGGTACAAAGAAAATTATTGTTCATTATGGGCTAGAGTCACCGTGGGCCTATAAAGGGCCGAAAGATACAAAAGCCTCATATGGGCCAAAAGACGTCGTGGGCCATACATGGGCCGAAAGTGAAATGGGCTGGTGTTATATTCGACGGCCCACATGACGTTGTTGGGCCGATTTCCTTTAGTGCCTAACGGGCCGTGAGTTAACGGGCCGTAAAATGGGCTATTTGCGAAGAGACCGTTAACAGGCTTTTCATAGGCCAGCCCGTTAACTTTTGACCAAGTCAAACGGGCCGGCTTTGTAAGCTAAATGGGCCAGTGGTGGCCGTGGCACATGTCGACATATCATAGGCGCCTATCTGACCCACTGACGAGCTCACACGTGTTTCGTCCGACCAATAACAATTTTACACGTGGAAATTTCCCATTGGTCGGGGCTGTTAACGGGTTATCGGATCCAAAATCCGACCCGATAGCTTAACGGCGTTCCATTACGGTGGATGCCACGTGTCGGTCACCCTTGACGAAAGCACTTCTGTGACACGTGATTTGTCGTCATGGAAGTGGACACTTCCGTGATGATAATTCTGGTAATGTCATGGAACACTTCTACGACAGCACATGTATGACTATCTTGATTCTGTCATAAAATCGTCATGGATGTACATGCATGACAGAAAACGCGACCTACTGTGACAAACAGGTATCATCACGGAAGTGTATTTTTTTGTAGTGTATGATGTGAACAAGAAGTTAAAATCAATGGTTGATATAAAATTATCGCCCTAAGCATAAACATGGCCGATACAGAAATTATCGCCCTAAGCGCATATAAATGGCCGATGGAGTGTTGACATCGTCCTTAGACAAATGTTTTGCAAGTTATTTTTCGGCGCGCTAGCTTTGCCGAAAAACAGGGGGCATGTATTGACTCTCAAAAAGGGCATGATCGCAAGATGAGGTCAAATTTATGACTTCATGTCACCATTTGATGGTTCTCTTCAAGATAACCAAAATAAATATGAAGATGGATCAAAACGGAGCTCAAGTGCAAAAGATATGGCAATTTCGGAGATACTCGTGTTGACATCAGATTAGAAAATGTCATGAAACCTAATTTAGATTGCCTCGGATGGAAAACGTTTCTACATGAGAGTTCTTCATCTCGTCGAGTCGGACGATTTTGATATAAGGATCATCTTAAACCGAGATTGTATGCAAAAGTTACAGTCAAAACTGTGCGCTGCAGCACTGCATGGCCGGATCATCCGGGCCGGGGTCTAGATCAGCCGGCAGGGGCCGAAAAATTGAACCAAACAATAGAAGCTAAAAGTTGAAGCTGGATGATCTGGATCAAGTCCCGGATGATCCTGGTCAACCCGGACAATCCGGGCAATCATCCGGACGTCCGGACAAGTTTTTCTGCTGCAGACTTTAGAAAACGGCCCGAAACACCATCAAGATCGCCTCAGATCAGAAAGTGTTCAACATGAAAGTTGTGTGTCTCGTCGAGACGGTTGATTTTGATATAAAAACGTGCAAATCTCAGGTATGTGGATTGTAGAGCCAAAACAGTGAGCTGCTGTCAGAAAACTGGGCTAGGCCGGATCATCCGGGCCTTGAGCCGGACATCCGGGCTGGGGGTCATGAATAGTCCGTGTTTTATTAGGTTTTGATGATTTGGACGGCTTGGCAAGTCCTTTTCTTGTATGATAAGTCCATCCGCCTCTTATATAGACAAGAGGTGACGGCCGATTGAACAACAACACACAATCGCAAAACTCATCTACTTTTTACCCTAGTTTTACATCCCTCCCTTGTTCTTTCTCTCTCGTTCTTCGTTCGTTCTTCGTGTTGAAGGGCAACGATCCTCGAGGCTCTAGGGGCAGGCGAACCGACCTAGGGCAGCCCATAGCCGTCGTGCATCCAGACGGGGTCCCTCCCGGGCGCGTGGGGTTTTGGGTCCTTAAAAGCACCCACCGCATTGCTTGCGTACCGCGCTTCCGGACGGGTCTCCTTCGGTGTAAGCTGCGGTGCATCACCCTCGGTGTTGGAGGTACATGATGACATGTTCGTGTGCAAATAGTCTCCTACATGACGACATGCCTATCCTCGACGAGCCCATCCCTCCAATGGAGACGATGATGGCCATGGTGGATGATGATGCACCCCCACATGGTTCCATCAAGATGACGATGACCACGTCTTGGTCTTCAACACCTCACCTACAACACATGAGCGATGCTCCAAAGGTCACATAGGTGATGGTGCTTCTCTTGTCCGACTAGCGGACTATCTTACCAATGATTGCTTGCATGATGTTGACCCACTTATTCCCATGCTTCATGCTAGTGCGACTTCCTCATGTCATGACTTACCTATTTATGATGAATATGATGATGAGCATGTTGAGTTGCCTAGTTGTGATGCTATGCTCCATAGGATATCATGTGAAAATTCTTTTGGTCACATCATGTTTGATAATCCTTTAATCTTGTTATACGCTATGAGTAGATCTCCCATATTGCATCATTTCAATCTCAACATAGTAGCTATGCATGCCCCATTAAAGTAAATCCCATTTGCACTTATGGCATAGATGACAAGATGATGATCATTGGCTTTTCTTTTTCATGTGATGATATTGACATGCTTCCTTTATATGATTTGCGCAATTCATCTACTATGTCATGCCATGATCACATAGAACCAAATATGCTTTGTTTTGGATGTTGTCAATATTCTCCATGTGATGTTTCCATTAATGCTCATGAGGATACCCCCATAGTTTCCTCATACATACTAGGAGATCTTGATGCATTTCATACTTTGCATGATTCCCATAATTGTGTGCACCATATGCATTCCATGAATAACAATGCTCTACACATTTCTAGTGATGCATTACACAATTTGAGTATCCATTATGATATACATAATAACAAACCCCTCATGATGGATGACATGTTTCTATATCACACATCTCATTTATTTGAGCATTGGATATTTTATGCTAACCAACACAAGCACGTGCGAATCATGATGGATGATGTGTACATATATCATGCACACACAATTTTTCCTTTCCCTTTGTTTGTGTAGGTACTCACATATACTCGTCAAATTCTCAATCCCAAGAGTTGACAAAACGAGCTCTTGAGAGCAACGATGACTTGGGATCCCGTGGACTATCCTTACAACGCGCATCTCTTCTACTTGGCTCTCACACGGCTATGGGCTATTTACCACTTGTCACCTTATGCCCATACTATCGTGTTCACTTTGCATGTTATGCCTCTCGCTTGCATCTACCCATGATTCGCCATTACACTACTCCTATGTGTATTTGCATCCTTGGTGGATATACTAGTAGCTATTTCCATGATCTCTTTGTGGCCCATGCTATTGATGCTTGTTGTGTTGGGAGAGTTATGATGTTCCATTGCTATTTACATATGGCCTCTCGCCAATACATTGATGATATTTTGCGCATATCTTGCTTTCATGCTTGTGATATGTCATCTGCATTGTTCATGACCACTATTTGCACACATGACATGATTCCTTCTAGTACGTTGCACCTTCTCACTACTAGCTTGCATGACCTGATTCATATGATTACTTGCTTTGATTCATCACCCATGTTCCTTTATTACTCGCTTTCTTGGGTTGATGACATATATGTTCATGCCTATCACATGATATATCTTGCTCATTATCTCTTGTGTCCATTAGTTGCCTCTCTCATATCCACTTGTAGTGAGTGCGACCATACTATACTTATTAATCTTGGAGACTTAGACACATTACTTGTGATGCATACTTGTTTGATTGAGCTTAACACTTTTGGTTGTTCTTGCATCATATGCCTCCATACTATGAAATGCAACCTTGTCCTTTCTTATGATGACATGATGCATACAGTTGTTGGGTATCTTACCACACGAATGATAGGTTTTGCACTGCCACTAACCTCATTTGTTTTTCTGAGTGTTTGTCATGTTCTTTCATTTTGAAGGATCCACAAGGCAGTACCATCATGCAACAACTTGGTCATGTGAAGGCATACACGATGTGCGACACCAACATTTTCGACATCCTCATAACGGAGAACTCCTTTCCTTTGAGCCATCCTCAAGTACGCATCTTGGATGGGTCACTCTTTCATTGTTGTTTCCTTCTTATTGTCTACATGATATGTCCATGCTTGCATTGTTGCATCTATTTCCATGTCATCCATGATATATGAGCTTGTGCATTTCCTTAGGAAATTTGTTGTGATATACCTCAATGGCATCTCCATCCATAATGATCACATTGCCCACTGTCAATTGCATGATCACATACTCACATTGAGCACCAATTACCATGTTCATGCTTTTGATACACCCTCACATTATGACATCATTTTGCACAATGGTCACATTCATCATATTCACAACACCTTTGTGCATGCCTCGAATGAATTTGACAACATGAATGCTTTGCATATCATTTGTCTAAGCATCATGTGTCTTGTCACGAACAATCTTGTTGCATGGACTCATTCTTACATGATGGACACTTTGTGTGCGCTAACCATTGTATTTATGAGTGTCGCTTGTATTTGCTCTTTTAGCATGAATACCACTCCGGAGACACCTTGGAGTACTTGGATTGCGCCATGTCTTCAACTTTGTCCAACTACAAGTCCGTCCATGACAACCGTTTCCATGGTGATGAGGATCATGATCCGAGGTCGGATCTTTCCCGGGGGGAAGATGATGCAGAGCATCCTAAGATCATCCCCATGTTCACTTCGACCACTCCCCATGATCCAAGGATACATAGGATGAGACATCAACTATACGCCATTGGACACAAGGTGAATCCGCTCCTAAATGCCTCCTCTTTCCTTTCGTGCGAGACATGGTTGCTACCTCATGCGAAGACACTACATGTGCTTAGGGACCAAGAAGACCCTCTCGGAGATACTTGGGATCTTAGACAAGTCCCCAAGTACATGGATGAAGGAGCACGACGAAGGGCAGCGGAGAAGGCTCCCAAGACCCGGACATCCGGCCCCAGCTCCGGACATCCGGTCCATGGAGACTACAACAACATCAGCAGTCCAGCGGACGCCAGGCAACCCTACAGCGGCTGGACATCCGACCAACCCCCAGACATCTGGCGCCCCACGATGGGCCGGACATCCGGTGCCTGCCCGGAAATCCGGTGCCCCAACACAGAAGCTAGACCCTGCCAGCCCGGACATCCGGCCCCAGCGCCCGGACATCCGGCATCTCGGGAAGGCCCGGACAGCCGCCCCGACGCCCGGACATCCGCCCACCTGCCTGCATGCAGAGCATCTGGGACGAGGCCCATGTACCCCTTCGCCCCTTAGAATATATATATACTCCCCCTCCACCTACATTTTAGGGTTAGCGTAGGTATAGCTCATTTGAGATAGAGCTTTGCTCATCCATACGGATTTACTCCTCGTGAGAGACCGCGGCCTCTTCAGAGAAGATCCATCTTGGATTCAAGACCGCATTCATGGGATGACCCTCAAGACCTCCTCATGGAGATGAACTAGCTACTTGTATCGTCCTTTGTTGGATTTTGATCATGTATCCCTTTGTGTTCATGGATCTAGCACATGTGTGACCATATCTTGTTGGTTTGAGTGATTCTCTCGTGTTTCCCCTCATGATTTCCCTCGCGTTTTCCCTCATGTTCTTCGTGTTATTCATAAAATTAGGCATCTAGGGTTCTACCCTACATCAGAATGGCAACGGCAAGCATTGCCATTGCTACATCTTCTCCCTCCAAGATGTCTCTCTTCGGCGCCCCCAATGAAAACACCATTGCCAATTTTCTCTTGGCCAAAGGTATCAACAAGGTAACTCCGAACATCAAAACCACCATCATTAGTACTCCTTCATTTTTAGATTGTGTTGATGTTAGTGAGGTGGAGAAAGTTGATGAGAATGAGTTCACCAAGTTTGGTGAGAAAACTCAAGGGTGAGTCCAAGAAGCACTTTGTTGCTCTCTTGGAACAACTTGGTGAGGCCAATGATATCATTGAGTCGCATGAGGATACTATCTCCAATTTGCTTTATAGGAAGAGCGAGATCTTCATTTGACTCTTAAGGAGTCACACAATGCTGATCATGCTAAATTACAAAAAGATCTTGATCATGCTATTGTTCGTGTGCTTAAATCCAAGAAAGTTGCACTTGGGGTTGGCCATGATAGACTCAAGGAAGAATTTGATACACTTGACAAGGCTCACAAGGTCTTAAAGGGTGCTCATGCTTCTCTCAAGGAGTATCATGATCAACTCCAAGTGAAACTAACCAAGGAGATTTCCACTTTCCCTCCTTTCGTTCTAATTGATAATGCCCATGCTACTAACCCTTGTTGCGACCATGTACATCTTGTGGAGGAAAATGCTAAGTTGAAAGAGCAACTTGAGGAGGGGCTTGTGACTTGCATACAAGGCGAGAGGAACCTCAATGACCTTTTGAGCAATCAAAAGGAAGTTGTAGGTGTTGGGCTCTATGGTAGGGTGCGTCGACTGCAAATTAAAAAATTCCTATGCGCAGAACAACCAAGAACATGCTATGGGATATGGATCACAGATCTTTACCACTAGACGCGCAGTGCTGTGAAGCGGAAGAAGAGTGTGGGCAGCGCGTCCGCGTGGATCGTCTCCTCCTCGTCCGATCTCCCTCGAACAGCCGGTCGTCCGATCCCACGTACAAGTTCGCCGGAGCGGCGCAAGTGCGCCGCCTCTAACGGTATCCATGCATGCAGGAGGAACACCGTGCGGCGGACTGCTAGGTCCAATCACACAGTCGGCGGAGAGTGGAGGTGGCTATTCACAACACATGCAAACCCTAGTCACAGCGCCTAAGCGATCAACCACATGAGTGTGCCGCACCTCCACTTTATATAGGCGTCCGTCACAGGCTCAACACTTGGGCCTCGCACGGACCCTAAAGCCCAAAGTCTACTCGGTCACGTTCCTAGTCTAGTTTGGATCACATACGACCAGTGTCCTACGAACTGACCTCGTAGGTTCCTTCCCTTAAGCGTGCGACACCTTAGGTTCAAGTCGGCTTGGTCACAGTTCGGATCACCTCCGACCTGCACGGTTGGTAGCGTCCTCTAGCAAGGTGTGCCAACCATCAAGCAGACTATGAAGGTGGTTAGGCGAACCTGTACAACGTGTCACACTTCTGTTCCCTTTGCCTCACGATATATGTTGTCAGGCTCAAGGCGAGACTGTCATCCTTGTGCTAGCCCGACCTCTTTCTCGTTCCAGTGATGCCGACCACAAACCGGATTATCTCATAATCCATGTTGCATGGCCATGCTTATCCTGGTCGGATCACACGACGGGCCCAGAGTATATCTCTCCTAATCGGAGGGGCAAATCCCATCTTGCTCGACCACGTCTCGCAACATGGGTCTGGACAAGCCCGAAACCTACCTTTGTAACTACCCAGTCACGGAGTAGCATTTGGTCGGCCCAAAGCAAGTCTATCACCATCCCGAGTACATGCGTCAGCTCAAGTCTTAGGACATAGAACATATGTTGTACTAGAGACTCACAGATGACATATCGTTGCATCTCATAGTTGGGTCTGTCCAACTCGGACCTTATCTCGACTCGGATCCGACTACGTCGAATCCGACCAGACCTTTCCAAGTCCATATTATCTGGTTAGCATCCAATGCTCCATGGCTAGTGAGACCAAGCCATCGACCGTGTCATACGCTAGTCTAGTCGGCTGCGTGTCCACACAACCCTTTCGACTAGGGACCTTTTAGAACAGTCATCATACAATGCATAGTCCCACAAACAAGTCATGCACTTGCTGATACACATCATTGATAATGTCCAAGGACTATCTTTATTCATAAACACATAGGAAATATCATCATATATAATTGCCTCTAGGGCATATCTCTAACAGTAGGGAAGGAAGGACTTGGGTTTGTAACCAAGTCAAAGAAGAAGAAGAAGAAGAAGAAGACCAAGCAACCTCTCCCGCTCAAGGACACCTTTGTCAAGGTGAGTGTCAGTGTCAAAACCGGTGGATCTCGGGTAGGGGGTCCCGAACTGTGCGTCTAAGGCTAATGGTAACAGGAGGCAAGGGACACGATGTTTTACCCAGGTTCGGGCCCTCTCGATGGAGGTAATACCCTACTTCTTCCTTGATTGATCTTGATGATATGAGTATTACAAGAGTTGATCTACCACGAGATCGTAGAGGCTAAACCCTAGAAGCTAGCCTATGATCAGCATTGTTCTTGTCCTACAGACTAAACCCTCCGGTTTATATAGACACCGGAGGGGTCTAGGGTTACACAGAGTCGGTTACAGAGAAGGAAATCTACATATCGGAATATCCAAGCTTGCCTTCCACGCAAAGAAGAGTCCCATCCGGACACGGGATGAAGTCTTCAATCTTGTATCTTCATAGTCCAACAGTCCGGCCAAAGTATATAGTCCGGTTGTCCGAGGACCCCTTAATCAAGGACTCCCTCAGTAACCCTTGAACCAGGCTTCAATGACGATGAGTCCGGCGCGCAGATTGTCTTCGGCATTGCAAGGCGGGTTCCTTCTCCGAATACTCCATAGAAGAATTAGAACACAAGGATCGTGTCCGGCTCTGCAAAACAAATTCCACATTCCACCGTAGAGAGTATAATATTCCACAAATCTAATCTGCTAACAGCTTTTTATAGCATGACATCACGCCATGGCTCGGTCAATATTCGAACCGTTTTTCACAACCAGCTACCGCATGTAATGCGAGGCGGTTTCCTTGACACGTCTTGTCGAAGCAAAGATCGTGTCCCCTTATCATGGGATTCTCATCAATACGGGCATGGGTAACCCAACCGCGCCATCAATCGTGGCGCTTGGGAAATAAGCAATTTTAATGGGCAAGTGGGGAGGCGCACAGTTTCTACCACCTTTATAAAGAGATAAGGATTCTCCTCTTTCACCCACGCCTCCTTCCTTCTTCGCTCATCCACTATCACACGCTCGAGCTATAGCGCCCCAGTTCTCACCTTCTCCGCACAGCCAAACATGTCTGGAGCGGGAGGCAAGTGGATGGTCTCCTCCGTCAATGAGGAGGACATTATGAAGCTCCGGGAGGCCGCATACTTGGCCGCAAATACTGCCCACCGGCTCCCGGATGCAGGGCAGATCATTCCGACTCCGGGACCCCATGAGAGGGTCGTGTTCCTCGCCCACTTCGTCCGCGGACTGGGATTCCCCCTCCACCCATTTGTCCGCGGGCTCATGTTCTATTACGGGCTGGATTTTCATGATCTGGCCCCTAACTTCATCCTCAACATCTCAGCGTTTATCATCGTATGCGAGGCTTTTCTCTGCATCGAGCCCCATTTCGGCCTGTGGCTAAAGATCTTCAACGTGAAGCAAAAGATAATGGTCGGCCAGCAGGCGGAGTGTGGAGGCGCCATGGTGGTCAAGATGCCCAGCGTCAACTGGCTCAAAGGCTCCTTCTTGGAGACCGTGAAGGGGTGGCAATCGGGGTGGTTCTACATCACCGAGCCGCGCGACGCCAACTGGGTGGCGGCCCCCGAATTCCGATCCGGCATCCCTGTGCGGCTCACCTCCTGGAAGAAGAAGGGCCTAGCCTGGGGAGCATCCGCAGAGCTGACCGGACTCCAAAACTGTGTCAAGAACATGATAACCAAGAATATCAAGCTTGTCAACGTGGTCAAGGTCATGCTATTTCGCCGGATTCTCCCGTGTCAAAGACGGGCATTCAACCTGTGGGAGTTTGATGCGGCCCAACACCAGACCCTAACACGACGCACAAAGACATCTTGAAGGTGTTGTTCAAGACCGGCGAAGTTCCTCCTCCCACATCCCAGGACCGTGGACTCAGCGCCAAGCGCCATGCCAATGTTGTAAGCATCTTCATTTCGCAAGATGTGTCTTTCCTCAGTATATTCGTGGGAGGAACTTAAACCACCGTATTAATTTGACAAGAATATGTGGCGACAGCGGAGCAGATCGACTGTCCGGCTCCGTTGCCTGAAGATCCAGCAACCGCTCTCCTGACAAAGATGCTGGTTCCGGCGCCCTATGAGGTGCCAGAAAAGAAGGCCAATAAGAAGGCCACGGGAACCAGGAAAAGTCTCCGGCGCAAGGTGGTGCCGGACTCATCGTCCGAAGACACCGAGGCGCACTCCTCCAACGACAATGAGGAGGAGTAGGAGGAAAACCCTCTCCCAAACCCGACGGGGAGAATAAAAGGAAGGCTGCCCCTTCCGGGGAGGACGAAGGGTCCAAGAAGGGAAGGGCCCTCCCTCCGGACCACTCGACAACCGCCGCCTAAAGCGAGGAGGAGTTGCTACCCAGGGCCAAGCCCCTGGCGAAGTCGTAACTATCCGGATGCCATAAATACCTTTTGCATGTTCTTAGCTTTACTTATTATGTGAAGATTTGCCTGTGCAGTCCGCCCAAAGCCCACATCGACTTGCCCTCCTCGGATGGGTCCTTGAGTTCATCGGAGATGAATAGCTATTCGCTCCCGACGGCTTCCACTCCCCAGCCCGCAGATGACACCGAGGTGTTATCTCAGAGGATACTGGGCTAGGAGGAGGTAGTCCTGAAGACGCCTCAAGGCGAGACGCCTGACACCGGGCTCATAGGGGGGAAGATCCCCATGGATTCGGATGAGGGGGGCCGCAGCAAGATTGGCCCCTAGCCGGATACTGCACCAGAACCTCCAGTGGTTCCGGATTCAGGCAGGCAGCCACCCGCCAAGGGGGGCGAGCCATCTGTGCCGATGACCTCTGTCCATCCAGAGGCATCGGATAATTTGGTGGAAGCGCTTCAGAGCGCTTCCCTTGACGAAGGACACCGTACTCTTATGAGTGCGGTGATTGTGAAGGTTCAGTCCGCCAAAAGCGGACTGACCGAAGCCTGCGCTAGCCTCCTGACAGGCTTTGAGGTAAGTACTTTAAATTATGAGAAAGTATCACGGTGTAGATAGTAGCCCCTGATGCTTTGTTTGGTGTTCGGAAAGAAAAGCTGAACAGAGGATCAAATATTATTCCTAGGAGTCTAATCATATTATGTCTTTGTGAATAAGCAGGTGTCGCTTCTGGCCGCCGCTGCTGCCACTACAGAAGTCTCTGGACTGAGGAAGAGCCTGGGGCGGGCCGAAGAAGAGCTCGTCCTTGTAAAGAGGCAGCTCGAGGAGAACAAAGGTATGCAATACCCCATTTGAATGATATATATAAAGGAAGACATTGTTGACGCTAATAGAAGCACGATTAACTTTACTCGGGGCCACGACTGAAGTGGCGGCCCTTAAGAAGGCACTATCCGAGGCCGAAAACAAAGTGGCCAAGGAGCGCATCGAGAGCGAAAAACAAGAGGCGCAAGTTGATGAGGTCCAACAAGAGCTTTAGGACTTTATCAAAAAATTCGAGTCCTTGGAGCGTGACTCCAAGACTCAAGAGTCGGAGCTTGCGAAGGCCCGTCAGAGCGCACTAGACGCCAAGGACGAAGCCCAAAAGGCCCTCTAGGAAATTGAGGCGGCCAAGAAGATAGCTGCGGGTAAGGCTTTCATTATGCAAAGCAAGCATGTGAAGGAGACTTTCCTTTTACTTACCCGAATTCGGAGCTCTCCAGGAGCATTCGCAGATCTGCCGTGCAGCATCTCTGATGCCGCAGAGTTCTATCGGGCTGAGGAGGGGAGCTCGACGGAGAAGCTATTTTGGTCCCAGTATATTGAGCGACCAACTAAAGCAATTGGTTAAACTTCACAAGCCGGCCCAACTGGCCATGAAGGACTTCGTAGTCCGGCTGTGGCCTGGCGAGCCCCTACCAAGCAGCTACTTCGGCTTTGCCAAGCGGATGGTGAATGCCTGTCCGCGGCTTGAAGTCGTCAAGTGGTCCGTCTGCATTGAGGGTGCGCGCAGGGCCTTGGCTCGTGCGAAGGTGCACTGGGGGAAGATGGACGCCGAGAAGCTGGTGACAGAGGGGCCGCCGAAGGTCAAGGAGCATCGCCACCCCCGAACAGTATTATGACAATGTCATTAAGGGTGCCCGCCTTGTGGCGGATGAAAGTACGAAGGATGTGATATTTGAATGAATGTACTCATGTCATCCTGCATTATGAAAACCAGTTCATGTGCGCTATGTAGTGCTTGTTGATTTAAAATATTACCTTCTGTGCAGCCATTTAAAAAAACTTGAGAGTTGGCTAGTCGTCGACTTCCGCCCCCATGTAACTAGTACTGGGGTGTTCGGGATAAATATAAACACTCTTTATCCAAGTTTTTGGTCCTTTTAAGGAGGTGTTTAGCACCACGAACGAGGCAATCGGACTATACGGCTTTATCGCCCTCACTTAGCCATAGAAGTCTATAATTTTAAATTTTGGCGAAGCCCCTTGTCACGCCCAATATGCGATACTATCCTAAAGAGACTCGAAGGTCCCACCAAGGATAGAACCGCATATTGATACGCTTTTGCAAGGTGGATATCATTACATCAACATTACATAATCAATGGGGATACATACAAAAGGCACACAATGCCACACGAATACAACATCATATTACATAAGAGCACCATCCGACTACGGATGAAACACAAACAGAAACTCAAACGACATCTACCCTGCTAGCCCAGGCTGCCGACCTGGAACCTATCCCTGATCGAAGAAGAAGCAGAAGAAGAACTCCAAAACAAGCAAACATCGCTCTCGCGTCATGATCATCGCAAAACCTGCACCTGCAACTGTTGTTGTAGTATTCTGTGAGCGACGAGGACTCAGCAATCCCATTACCATGGGTATCAAGACTAGCAAATCTTAATGGGAAAGGAAGGGGTAAAGTGGTGAGGTTGCAGCAGCGACTAAGCAAGATATGGTGGCTAAACATACGCAAATAAGAGCGAGAAGAGAGCAAACGGAACGGCCGTGAAGCTAGCAATGATCAAGAAGTGATCCTGAACTCCTACTTACGTCAAACATAACCCAAAACCGTGTTCACTTTCCGGACTCCGCCGAAAAGAGACCATCACGGCTACACACGGGGTTGATGCGTTTTAGTTCGGATCTGGTGTCAAGTTATCTACAACAAGTGTCGGGGAAACTGATCCACGGACACCTATGGGACCGGCGGACCGAGCCCCTTTCGGTTCGGCGGGGGGCGGAGGTCGTGCGAAGAGCAGATCGAGGCGAAGCACACGAGCAGTTTACCCAGCTTCGGAGCTCTCCGGAGAGATAATACTCCTACTGCTGCATGTCTGAGTGTATTGAGTTCTTGCTCGGGAGCGCTGAGTGCTACAGTACACACTAGCTGCTAACAAGACCAAGCGTGAGTGTTTTTCTGCCTTTGAACCCCCCCCCCTACGTTGCGCATGGGCCTCCTTTTATATGCTCAAGGGGTCACCAACAGGTGGCAACGTAGACAAGGGTAAAAATGGAAAGGTGTTGCGGTTGGTACAACTACCTGTACAGTGTACCATACCTAACCCTGACGGCAGAGGACAAAGGGATTAAATGCCCATCTGCGTCGCCCAAATAGTGCAAAAAGGGACCGTCAGGGACGCCACCGCTTGCCACAATGGCAATCTTGTCAGCGCCGCTAGCCACCGCGCACCGCTGGCTGCACAGCCTCTTGCCACGCGCGCCTGGAAAGGTCCCAGGGCGACACGTTAGTGGATGTGCTGGAGCGCGGGTACAGAGTGGTAGCTTGCCGCGGCCGTTGTCTTGTCGCGTCCGGAAGCTTGTCGCTCACCTGGCCTCGCCGAGACGCGTGGCGCGTCGCGGCAACTTCCTTGAGATGCCTCGGTTGGCCTTCCCGGCAAGCTCCTCTTGCCGGGGCCTTGTCTCCTCGGCTTGAATACTTTGTTCTTGAATGGCTCCAAAGGAGCCACGGAGGACCTTGGCGGTCACCCGGCAAGCCTTGCCGCGGGGTGCTGCGACTGCCCGTGCACAAGTTCGGGATACTAGGGTACCCCTACTCTAGTACACCGACAGGAGCCCCCGGACCTGGGCCACACACGGTGCCGAGCGCTGTTGGGCCAGGCCCAAAACAGGGCACGGGCACGCGCGGCCTGGGTTACGCCGTATCTTACTCCATATCCACCGTGCCCTCCCCGAAGGGCATGCGTCGAATGCGGCGTCGTGGGAGATATCGTGGGTGGTTTCTTTATTCAGAAAGACGGAACGTCCGCCCCCTCCCTCTTTGTAAGCAGGGGAAACAGGGGCAGTTCGCCCATTTCGCCGGTTGCTATTCCAATCTCAGAAACCTCCGCCGCCCCTCCCTTTCTTCCCAAAGCTGAAAGAGAGCAGCGCTCCGCCCCCCATCGCCACCAGCACCACCAACGCCGTCGATCTCCCCCACCACCTCCGCCATGGCTCCGAAAGCCGACAAGGGGAAGGTCGTGAAGACGACCGAGGCGCAGCGGCTCACGGTGCTGCGAAAGGAGCGGGCAACCTCCCCCCCCCCCAAGCTCGCCGCGAAGGAGCTAAGGGAGTATTACTACCTCTTCTGGTCGACAGAGACGCGAGCGCATCCGCGCACGAAGGTACTCTCAGCCGTCGCTTCGAAACGGGCTCCGAATGGATATCCCTTCTTCGCATTGTTCTTCTACTGCGGGCTCTGCCCGCCTTTCTCTGAGTTTTTCTGCGACATTATGAACACCTACGGGTTCCGCCTCCTTGACTTCACCCCCAATGCCGTTCTGACCATGGCAGTTTTTGCACATCTCTGCGAAAACTTTGTCGGAGTCTATCCAAATGTAGCTCTTTTTCGTCACTTCTTTATGCCTCGAGTTGAGAGAGGGGAGCCTTTATCCGGTAGAATCGCCTGGATCTCGAGAGCTGGCAAGAAGGAAGCTTATCTGGAGGGAGAGCTCCGCGGCAAGTGGGAGGAATGGAGAGCAGACTGGTGCTGGATTGTCGAGGAGAACCCGCAGCCATTTACCGCCCAGCGCCAAGCCCCAGTAGCGCGCGGCAACGATTGGAGCAACGTGGCCCCGGAAGACGATAGGCTGAAGATTGCCGTCACCCGAATCCAACGCCTCAGGCTTGCCGGGCTCACTGTAGGCGCCGTTGGCGCAGATTTTCTTCGCTGCCGCATCGCCCCCCTGCAGGAGAGGAGGAGACCCGCCTGGGAGTTCCAGAATGCGGCGGACATCATGAGGCTGCGCCCGAGCCTCAACTTCAACTTCACTGTCCTGGAACTAGATGCGATGCTCCAAGAACTATTCAAGCACGACCCTCAACATCCCGAAGTGTTCAGGTTGCCGAAGGGTGTCGTTCCGCTGTGCAACAACTCCTCGCTCGACCGAATCCGTGCAATGATGCCGCTGTGCAATTCGCATGGAATTGTCCCAACTTGGCAAGAGCCTGCAGACGACGTCGTGCAGGAGTTCTTTGACGGCTTGGTAGAAGTGCCGGTCCGCTCCGATGAACAGAAAAGCCTTACTCGCGACACCACCGGTGCGGAGATGCAGCGCATCGCCACTAGGCTGGAAGAGGCGGCGGCAGCTGCTGCCGCGGGCGAGTTTGGATTCACCGTGGAGGAGGCAGAGGCAGTAGAGGCAGCAAGCCTTGTCGAGCGAGAGGGGCTTGCTGGTGAGGGAGAGCTTGCCGGGCCTGAAGTCGAGTCGAGCGAGCCCGCCGAGGGTGCGAGCGGCTCGTTAAAGACCACTCTTCCTCCTCATCTTCAGATAGCTCGCCGCAAGCAGAGCCCCCGGCTCCACCAAGAAGGCGTCTCCGCAAGGCCGGGGACGTAGCGGGGCGGCAGACGAGTCAACAGCCGCCGCGCCACACGACACACTCCACCGTGGCAAGCACTGTTGCCGCGGGAGCACGTCACGCCGCTGCGGCAACTGGAGCGGGGTCCTCCCGGACCACCACTTCTACTCCTGCCGCTCCTCATGCCGCGGCGGCGGCCGGAGCTGGGCCGTCTCGGACCACCGCCACTGCCCCCGCCAAGAGGCTAAGGGAACCTACTCCTCCGCCTCGTCGCGCCGGAGGTGAGCCGGACTTCGACCTCTCCGCGCTCAGCTCCGACGAGGAAGAAAAAGAGTAAGATTCTTTGTTGTACTAGTAGTTCTTCAATTCTTGTTGTTTTGTCTTGTATCTGATTTGCTTTACTTCGAACCCATTCCTTTTCAGGACTCTGGCCCAGAGAGCGGCGAAGAGAGCCAAGGTCCCGGTGATTGTCATCGAGGACGAACCCACCACGACAGCGGGGGGTGTGTCCGAGACCACCTTGCCGGACCCGGCAACTATTCCCCAAAGCAGCCCCCAGCGCAGCCCCCAGCGTAAGTATATGGTTTACTTCCCGCTGTTAGGCGCGCATGGGTGCTCTTTCTTTGCTGACATCTGATTATTGGTTTGCGTAGGAGCAGAGCAGCCTCACCAGGAGCGCTCGAAAGCCGCCCCCAACATGCCATCTGCTTCGACTACACCGCCAAGGGAGGGTTCCCCGGCAAGGGAGCGTTCTCCGGCAAGGGAGAATTTTCCGGTAAGGGAGAAATCTCCGGCAAGGGAGAGTTCTCCGGCAAGGGACAGCACCAGTGACCCCCCAGTGGCGGAGACCACGACTGTAGAACCCAGTACAGGTAATCCTCTTGCTTGAAAACTTCCCTTGGGTTCTTCTTCTTCTGATTTTCTTTTTGGATATTTGCTTGACTTTTCTCCCTTTTCCGGCCGTCAGATCCCTCTGCCACGGAGCCGATGGAGACCGAGGTCGCCGGCGAGGAGAACGCACGCGGCAATACCGACGACGCCGCTGCCACCGAAGAAGCAGCTGGCGCTGATGATCCCACTGGCGAAGCGGCCGCCAAAGCTGCCGCCGCAAAAGCTGGCGAGGGGTCTGGCGATCGTACTGACGGCCCCGAGGCCGCAGGAGCGCCAGGCGCTACGCCGACTGCCGAATCCTCCGCCGTTGCCGCAGCGTCAGGCTCCGAAGAGCCCCAGCCCGGCGCCTATTTGAAGGCCGGCGATGGCGTCTTCATCAAGCTCCACTGGGCGTCAAGCTCCAGGGCGCCGGTCGAAGGAGAAATCTTGGATGGAGAGGTGCTCACCTCCGCTGGGCTGACGCTGGTTGATGTGCCGAGCAGCAGCAGCGGCGAGTCTGAGGAGGAGCGGCTACTGCGGAAGCTGGTGTCGCTCTACCGCGCTCGACAGGCCAAGCTGGAATCCCGAGAAGCGCTTGTCGCGAAGGCGGGAGTGGACATCGAGAAGCACGCGGAGGAGCTCCGGGGTTTTAACCAGGAAGCTCTCCGGTCCCTGACAGAGGAGCGGGAGCAACTCGCCGAGGAGCGGAAAGCCTTCTTCCTCGAGAAGGCCGAAGTTGAAGAGCAACAGCGGCTTGCCGCCGAGGAGCTGTCTGCGCGGGAGGGCGAGTTGGCGCAGCGGAAGGTCAACATTGACAGCCACGAGGAGGAGCTTGCTGCGCGCGAGCAAACATTCAGCGGGGCTCTCAAGGAAGCAAAAGATGCTGCCGCAGCTGCCGAGGCCGCCAAGAAGGAGCTGGAGACGAAGGTGACGCAGCTGGAGGCCGATCTCAAGGCGAGCGGTGAAAAGCTTGCCGCGCTCAAGCGTGAGCGCGAGAAGGACGCCTACACCTTTGGCGAGCTGCAGGGTCGTCTTGCCGAGAAGGGCAAGGAGCTTAGCGCCGCCAAGGACTCCAACACAGATCTTGAGTTGAAGCTGACTACTTTGACCAAGACGCTGGACGGCGCCAGGGAGCAGGAGGTGGCCTTGAAGGAGAAGATCAAGGCCGACGAGGCGCTGCTAGCGAGTGCTGCTGCCGCCCAGAACACTTTTAGGGAGAATGTGGAGCACTGGACGGAGGGTCTCGTGGATGTTGCCGCATCCATTGATAGGGAGATGGCGCGGCTGGGGATGGAGGATCTCGGGTATCCCTCCGATGGGAACCTCCAACCCAGCGCCAAGCTCACCTTGTTCTTCAAAGGCGTGGCGACGGCCCTCCAGCGACTCCGGGAGAAGATCCCAAAGCAGCTAGCCGATGAGTTGTGCAAGATCTGTGCGGGAGCTCTTCAAAAGGTGTTGGTGAAGGCGGCCTTCCGCAACCCAGGCCTCAACCTCACCAACGTCCTCAGGACCTTGCCGCCGGATGCTGATCTGGAAGCGCTCAAGACCCTTGTCGCACCCATTGTGGACAAGGTGAGCGGGATCAAGAGGGTTGAGGGCGATCGCGTAGATTAGGCCGCCCGTTTTCTCCTTTTCTTGTTGCTGCTGGTCATGTTATGAGAACAATCTGTTAGAGCTGCGACAAACTATCTTGTAATATAACTCTATTTTGTGTAGCGATTGCTATGTTATTTCCTTTACTTGGTTCCTTCCTTTGTATGTTTTTGCCCTACGCTTTTAGGGAACTTGCCGGTGCAGGCTCCTTCGCCGCGAGCGCTGAGTGCGGGACATCAGCAGCCTGCTGGCGGTGCCGCTACCGACAAGAAACCTTGTCGCAACTAGTCGCAGCTCACTTAAGTTGTTCAGCGGACTCGAAACAAAGTAAGGGCGCAACTAGTTACGAGTTGGTTCCTCCGCGCACAGGTTTTCCATACAAAGCACGGTCGTTCCAGGAAGATAACTTAAAATTTTTAAAACTGATTGCTCAAACTTTGGCAACTTAGCTTTTCTGTTGTTTGCTTCCAGATAAAGCGAAACTTTCTTGAACGACGCCTGGTCCACACCATTATCTTCTCCTTTCCCCCCGGCAAACTTGTGGGCGAGGGAACCTTCCTTTCTTTGAGAAAGAGAAAGAAGAGAAAATAAAGATATGGAGCCTTACGGCTCATTATTGCTTACCGGGGGTAGGCGCTGCACAAAGTGTCAGATAACACATGCAAAAAATAGAAAGCATGAAATTGACAAGATATGCGGAGCACATGAGCTTTACTTATGCACGGGGTCTGCGCCCGGCTTTGTACAAAGGATTACATGCAACAGCGGCAAGACTTGTACAAAAGGTGGTTGCCGGAACAGGTTCTGGCAACCGCGCCTTACGGGTAAAACTTACGAAGATGCTCAATGTTCCAGGAGTTGCTCACCGGAATGCCATCTTCGGTCTCAAGGCAGACAGCGCCAGGCCTAGTGACTCGTTTCGCCCGGTAAGGGCCTTCCCACTTTGGCGTCAACTTGTTGGAATTCTTGGCGGACTGAACGCGCCGAAGAACAAGGTCGCCTTCCTTGAGACTTCTGGCATTAACTTTGCAGCTATGGTAGCGGCGCAAAGCTTGCTGGTATCGAGCAGCTCGTACAGCGGCCTGAAGACTGTCTTCCTCAAGGAGCAGCACGTCATCTTGCCGCAGCTGCTCTTGCTCAAGCTCATCATAAGCGAGCACTCGAGGTGACCCGTATACGAGTTCCGTGGGGAGAACTGCCTCTGCTCCATAGACTAGAGCGAAAGGTGTTTGGCCAGTGGCTCGATTTGGCGTCGTCCTGGTCGACCAAAGAACCACCGGCAGCTCCTCAATCCAGTTCTTTCCGCACTTGCGCAGCCTGTCGAAAGTCCTGGTCTTGAGCCCGCGCAGCACTTCAGCATTTGCCCTCTCCGCTTGACCGTTGCTTCTCGGATGAGCAACAGAAGCGAAGTAGACCTTGGCGCCAAGATCTTGGACGTACTGCATGAAGGTGCGGCTTGTGAATTGCGTGCCGTTGTCGGTGATGATCCTGTTAGGGATCCCGAAGCGGCAAACAATCGACCTGAAGAACTTGACTGCTGACTGTGCTATCACCTTCCTCACTGCTTCCACTTCTGGCCACTTTGTGAACTTGTCGATTGCAACGTACAAGTACTCAAAGCCCCCGACAGCTCGGGAAAAGGGGCTGAGGATGTCGAGCCCCCAGACCGAAAATGGCCAGGATAAAGGGATCGTCTGGAGAGCTTGAGCTGGCTGGTGTATCTGCTTGGAATGGAACTGGCACGCTTCACACTTGGTTACTTGTGCAGTTGCATCCTGGAGAGCTGTCGGCCAAAAGAAACCTTGCCGGAATGCTTTGCCGGCAACCGCTCTTGCGCCAATGTGGTGACCACATATGCCTCCATGTATCTCTGCCAACAGCTTTTATCCATCTTCCCGGTGAATACACTTCAATTTCACACCGTTGAGTCTTCTTCTGTACAGTGTGTTGTCGACAAACTGGTACATACTTGACTGCCGGGCTACTCTTTCCGCTTCTTCTTGCTCTTCGGGAAGTTCCCCTGTATGAAGGGAACGGACAATCTGCTGTGCCCATGCTGGAGCTTGTGGCTCGACAACAAGGACTAAAGGCACATCTGCTGCTGCGGGAACATCCGCTTCTACGGCGAGAACCTGCGGCTCAGCCGGAGTTTGACGTTCCCCAGCAAGCTTGCCGGAGCAAAACTTGTCAGGAGCATCTGCTTCAACGGAACAAACCCTAGGGCTTGCCGGAGCAGACTGCTCCTTAGCACCCTTGGTGTTGATCTTGGGGACCTTCTTGGCGGCGGCTTCGGGGAGCTCTGCCGGAAAATAGTCATCAGAAATCAACTTCCTCTTCTTGCTCTGTCCAGTTGATGGCGTTACAGACGGTTGAGTCAGTTTGAGCACAAAGATCCCTGGTTCCATAGGAAGCTTAAGTGCGGCGCCCTTCGACAGGCCATCGGCAATGTCGTTCTGAGCTCTTGGAACATGTTCCATCTGTAGGCCGTCAAAGTGCTCTTCTAACTTTCTCACTTCATCAACGTAAGCTTCCATCAACGAACTCTGATAATTCTTGTTCACTTGGCGGACGACAAGCTGCAAGTCACCCCTGACAATGAGCTTCTTGATCCCAAGGTCTGCTGCGATCCTGAGACCGGCAAGCAAACCTTCATACTCTGCGGTATTGTTTGTTGCTTGCTCCTTGGGAAAGTGCATCTGGACTACGTACTTGAGGTGCTCTCCGGTGGGCGCAATAAGCAGCACACCCGCACCGGCGCCTTGCAGCGAGAAGGCACCATCAAAGTACATCAGCCACTCTTTGCTTTCTTCCTTGACGGGGATGCTCGTTTCTGGAATTTCTTCATCTGGTGTTGGCGTCCATTCTACTATGAATTCTGCCAATGCTCTGCTTCGGATAGTTGAAGTGCTCTCAAACTTGAGGCCAAAGCTTGACAGTTCTAGTGCCCACTCGACAATCCTACCTGTTGCTTCTGGATTCTGCAGTATCCTCTTCAGCAGAAAACGAGTGACAACTATGATCTCATGTGCTTGGAAGTAATGGCGCAGCTTTCTCGAGGCCATGAGAAGGCCGAAAAGCAATTTCTGCACACCAGAATACCTTGACCTAGCCCCCTGCAGAAGGGAACTGACAAAGTAAACTGGGCGCAGATCCATCTTTGTCGGGACCAGAGCTTGTCGGTGAAGTCCCCTGCTTGTCGCTGGATGCATCTGCCATGGTTGCGGGCTCATCATCCGCCTCCCTCTCCGCTACTAACGCAGCACTAACCACTTGATTGGTTGCCGCTATATACAGTAGCAACTTCTCTTGTGGCTTAGGTGCGACAAGTGTTGGAGTGGAGGACAGGTATCTCTTTAAGTCCTGCAGCGCAGCTTCCGCTTCCGGAGTCCATTTCATTGGACCTGCCTTTTTCAATATTTTGAAAAACGGCAGGGCGCGCTCGGCAGACCTAGAGATAAACCTGCTGAGAGCAGCCACGCAACCGGCAAGTCTTCGTACATCCTTGACGCGCTTTGGTGCTTCAATCTGCTCAATGGCCTTGATCTTGTCGGGATTGGCTTCAATTCCCCGCTGAGACACGAAGAACCCGAGAAGCGTGCCGGAGGGGACTCCAAACACACACTTCTCGGGGTTAAGCTTGAGGTTGATCTTGCGCAGATTTGCAAAGGTTTCGTCTAAATCCTGAATCAGAGTTGCCTTGTCCTTGCTCTTGACCACTATGTCATCCATGTAGGCTTCCACATTTCTGTGCATTTGTGGCTCAAAAGCGTCATGGTCTACCCTTGCAAATGTTGAACCAGCATTCTTTAAACCGAAAGGCATCCGTATGAAACAGTATGTGCCACATGGAGTGATGAATGCGGACTTCTCCTCATCCTCTTCTGCCATGAAGATCTTATGGTATCCTGAATATGCGTCAAGAAATGAAAGCAAGTCACATCTAGCCGTGGAGTCAACAATCTGGTCAATGCGCGGTAAGGGAAATGGGTCTTTGGGACAAGCTTTATTGACATCAGTAAAGTCGATACAAAGCCTCCATTTCCCGTTTGCCTTGCGCACGACCACAGGATTGACCAACCACGTAGGATGGAGCACTCCTCTGACAAGGCCTGCTGCTTCCAATTTCTTGATTTCTTCTGCGATGAATTCTTGGCGCTCCACTGCTTGCTTCCTGACCTTCTGCTTGACGGGCCGTGCATGAGGACAGACGGCAAGATGGTGCTCGATTACTTTCCTGGGAACACCAGGGATGTCAGACGGTTGCCACGCAAACACGTCGACGTTCGCCCGCAGGAAAGCAACGAGCGCGCTTTCCTATTTAGGGTCGAGAGTGGCACTGATGGTGAAGGTACCACCAGTGCCGTCCTCCTTGGCGGACACCTTCTTGGTCTCTGGCGGAGCTGCCATTGTCTTCTTACGCTTGCCAGTGGAGCTCTATGGTGCGTCCTCGACGGTAGCGCAACACTCCGAAGAGGTGCGCTTGCCGGAGTGGGCATCCGAACTCTTGCCGGACTTGGTCTTCTTCTTCCCCCCGGGAGCTTCAACGGCAAGTGACTTGCGATCTGTTGCGGCTGCTGCTTCCCGGTAGATCTTGTCGGTGCAGATAAGAGCATCCTTCTTGTCGCCAGGGACAGAGATGACACTTATCGGGCCTGGCATCTTCAGCATGTTGTATGCGTAGTGAGAGGCTGCCATGAATTTGGCGAGTGCTGGATGGCCGAGTATCCCATTGTAAGGCAATGGAAACTTAGCAACGTCAAAAGTGACCTTCTCAGTCCTGAAGTTCAACCCGTTGCCAAATGTCACCGGCAACCTGATCTTTCCCTTCGGCTTGCTCCTTCCCGGATTGATTCCTTGGAATGTGTCGGTCTCTTCGAGCTCGCTATCAGGGATCTGGAGTTTCTGGAGTACCGCGGAGGAGATCAGGTTCAAGCCGGCCCCGCCGTCAACTAGCATCTTAGTGACCTTGAGGTTGCGGATAATTGGTGAAACCAACATTGGCAAGCACCCGACCGCAGTTATGCGATCAGGGTGGTCCTCAATATCAAAGAAGATAAGCGTGCTGGACCATTTCAGAGGCTTGCGTGACTCGATGGGTGGTTCTGCCGCATTGACTTCCCGCACCCACAGCTTGAGCTGGCGGTGTGAAGTATGCAGAGAAGCACCGCCGTCAACGCACAGGACCTCTGTGGCTTTCTGGAACTCCTGCTCACCGGTCTCGTCATCATCCATATCTTCATCATCGTCGTCGTCTTCATCCTTGTCGCGGCCGCGGGGAGGTCTATCTCCTTGCCGCTGTTTGGCCTTGCCGCGGCGTCCTCCTCAGCCGGGGCGTTTCTTGCCGGATCCTCCAGTACCTTCTTGGGCCTTCTCCTTGTCGCGTCGCTCGTATTCAGCCTTTTGCTGCTCGACAAGCTGCTTGACCTTCTAGCAGCTCTGGAGGTCATGGCCCTTGGTGCGGTGGATCTTGCAGTACTGCTTGTTGGTGTCGTCCTGCTTGTCGGCGACCGCCACAGCCTGGCAGTTGGTGCATGCGGCAATCTCCTTGCCGGAGCTACCAGCTTTGGCTTTCTTGGCGCCACCTCCGTTGCCGGACTGCTCAACGACTAGCACATCTTTGCCTTTCTTCTTCCTGTTGTTCCGCGGCCGGTTTTTCTTTGCCGGGGCAGCATCCTCGCTGTCAGATCCTCCTACTCCTGTATTCTATCTGGGGAGTTTCCTCCCTTCCTCAGCACGTGCACACTTGTCGGCCAGGGCATATAGCTCACTGACGTCTCTGATCTTGCACATCGCCATCTCCTCCCACATCCTGCGGTTACGCACGTTCTGATGGAACGCGCTGATGACTGCGGCAGGGTGGACATCTGGGATGTTGTGCTGTACACGGCTGAATCTCTGAATGTACTTGCGCAGGGGCTCTCCTTCCTTCTGGGCGAGCAGATGAAGGTCGCTCTCTTGGCCATGGGGTTTGTGGCCGCCTGTAAAGGCGCCGACAAACTGATGGCATAGGTCTGCCCAGGAGGATATGGAGTTATCCGGCAAGTGCATGAGCCAGGACCTGACATTGGGCTTGAGCACCAGCGGGAAATAGTTGGCAAGGATCTTGTCGTCCCGCCCCCCCGCAGCTTGCACCGCGATGGTGTAGATGATGAGGAACTCCGACGGATGCGACTTGCCGTCGTACTTCTCTGGTACGTCTGGCTTGAAATTCTTCGTGCTGGGCCACTGGACTTGCCGCAGCTCATGAGTGAATGTAGGGTAACCTACCGCGTACGGCAAGTCGCCTGGTTCCCCTGGCGCATGCGTGTCGATAGAGGGCCCAGCGCGCTGGTCCGATTGACGTCGCGCTTCTCTTCGGCGCTTGATGCGAGTACGAGCGTCTTCTTGCTGTCGTTCGTGAAGAACTTGGCGCTGATCGCGACGAGCTCGTGGATCTGATGATGCGGTGGAGTCGCTGTCGAGGTAGATCCGGCGAGTCAGCGATCTTGGCCTTCGGGGTGGATAGTGCACGGTGGTTGCACCCCCACCGGTTTTGTCGCCATTGGCTCGTGCCTGGCAATCTTGCCGCGGCTGCGATGTACTCGGCTGCCGTGGGGTGTCGCCGTTGGCGAAGTCGATGAGACTCTAAATGGTGGCCCTCCATTCGTCGATCTTGTCTGCCGTTGGAGGGTAATCCAGGAGCAGTTGAGCTCGCGCCAAAGCTTCTGCTGAAGTGGTGGGTGGCAGTGGCGAACGGTGCGAGGAGCGGGGTATGCTCGGACTTCTAACTATGTTAGAAGGAGCAGTATCCCGTCTAGGCGACCGTGTCTCGCTCGTGCTAGCATGTTGGCGTGCATGCTAGTCTTGAGCACCTCGAGATCCACCGGCTCGATCTTTGTCTAACGAACGTATGGTACCATGAGTACCATGACGCTGTCGGTCCCGCGCCTCCTGAGATGGGCGCGGTGCATGTACGGACGCCGAAGTCTATGCAGCCTTGTCCTTGGACCTGGCAGCACCGTGAGCTCCCTCGTCGACGCCCGTTCTTCCGCCGGCGTCTACCCCACCACCCGTTTGCTCCGGTGGTGGTGGGATCGACGCGGACGGAACAGTTGCCTCCGAAGCCTTCTTCTTCGGTGGAATGTCGATGAAGAAGATGAAGATCTAGCTCGTGTGAACGCCGGATCAGGTTCACACAGCCTCGACGCCCCCTACCTGGCGCGCCAAAGATGTCGGGGAAACTGATCCACGGACACCTATGGGACCGACGGACCGAGCCCCTTTCGGTTCGGCGGGGGGCGGAGGTCGCGCGAAGAGTAGATCGAGGCGAAGCACACGAGCAGTTTACCCAGCTTCGGAGCTCTCCGGAGATATAATACTCCTACTGCTGCATGTCTAAGTGTATTGAGTTCTTGCTCGGGAGCGCTGAGTGCTACAGTACACACTAGCTGCTAACGAGACCAAGCGTGAGTGTTTTTCTGCCTTCGAACCCCCCCCCTACGTTGCACATGGGCCTCCTTTTATATGCTCAAGGGGTCACCGACAGGTGGCAACGTAGACAAGGGTAAAAATGGAAAGGTGTTGCGGTTGGTACAACTACCTGTACAGTGTACCATACCTAACCCTGACGGCAGGGGACGAAGGCATTAAATGCCCGTCTGCGTCGCCCAAATAGTGCAAAAAGGGACCGTCAGGGACGCCACCGCTTGCCACGATGGCAATCTTGTCAGCGCCGCTAGCCACCGCGCACCGCTGGCTGCACAGCCTCTTGCCACGCGCGCCTAGAAAGGTCCTAGGGCGACACGTTGGTGGATGTGCTGGAGCGCGGGTACAGAGTGGTAGCTTGCCGCGTCCGGAAGCTTGTCGCTCACCGGGCCTCGCCGGGACACGTGGCACGTCGCGGCAAGTTCCTTGAGATGCCTCGGCGGCCTTCCCGGCAAGCTCCTCTTGCCGGGCCTTGTCTCCTCGGCTTGAATACTTTGTTCTTGAATGGCTCCAAAGGAGCCACGGAGGACCTTGGCGGTCACCCGGCAAGCCTTGCTGCGGGGTGCTGCGACTGCCCGTGCACAAGTTCGGGATACTAGGGTACCCCTACTCTAGTACACCGACAACCAGACATTAACAAATTCCCATCTGCCACATAACTGCGGGCACGGCTCTCGGAAGTTTATACCCTGCAGGGGTGTCCCAACTTAGCCCATGATAAGCTCTTGCGATCAACGAAGGATATACCTTCTCCCAGGAAGACCCGATCAGTCTCGGAATCCCGGTTTACAAGACATTTAGACAATGGTAAAACAAGACCAGCAAGACCACCCGCTGTGCCGACAAATCCCGATAGGAGCTGCACATATCTCATTCTCAGGGCACACCGGATAAGCTAAGCGTACAGGTACCAACGTAATCCAAGTTGCCAAGGAATGGTCCCGCACGGTGCTCTAGTTTGGACCAACACTCGGAGGAGCACTGGCCCGGGGGGGTAAAATAAAGATGACCCTCGGGCTCCGGAAACCCAAGGGAAAAAGGGCTAGGTGAGGCAAATGGTAAAACCAAGGTTGGGCCTTGCTGGAGGAGTTTTATTCAAAGCGAACTGTCAAGGGGGTCCCATAAATCACCCAACCGTGTAAGGAACGCAAAATCCGGGAACATAACACCGGTATGACGGAAACTAGGGCGGCAAGAGTGGAACAAAACACCAGGCATAAGGCCGAGTCTTCCACCCTTTACCAAGTATATAGATGCATTAATTAAATAAGAGATATTGTGATATCCCAACATAATCCTGTCCACCATGGAGCAATCTTCAACTTCACCTGCAACTAACAATGCTATAAGAGGGGCTGAGCAAAGCGATAACATAGCCAAGCAATGGTTTGCTAGGAAGGGTGAAAAGGTTAGAGGCTGACATGGCAATTTCGGAGGCTTGAAGAGCAAGCGATAGGTAGCGCAGCATAGCGATAGAATGAAGCAACTAGCATAGCAATGATAGTAGTGAGATCCAGGGTAGCGGTCATCTTGCCTGAAATCCCGCTAGGAAGAAGAACGAGTCCATGAAGACGACGAACGGGAGTAGTCGAACGAATCCTCACAATTGCAACATAACCGGAACTAAGAAGCAACACCGGAAAGAAACAAACAACATGGTAAATGCACAAGCATAAACATGGCATGATGCACAATCAAGTATGATGCATGTCCGGTTTAATGAGGCATGGCATGGCAAAGTGCACAAACAATACTACAAATTAAGTGGAGCTCAATATGCAACGAGTTGCATATTGACGAAACACCACATCAATTATTTAGTTATCTCTCGGTTAAGTACCCAACAATATTAAATGTTTTTCAATTAGGCAAGGGGTTAAGCATAAGAAAAACTACCTATCTAGACAAGTTTAAATGAGGCCGAAATAACAAACAACAATTCCGGAAAATCCCCATGCGCATATTTTAGATTTGGTACTGTTCTACCCTAAACCATATTTTAAGGTTGTTAAACAGGAAAATAAAGTGGACCATGTTAAACTAGGCATTTTCCCACCCCATTTACATATAAAGTTTATTTAAAATGGAGCTACGGTTATTTAGTTATGAAATAAATCATTTTAACATGGCATTTAAGCAAATTTAAACAAACAGCATTTTAAACATTTTAAACATGGATGAAAGTGGCATATTATGAAACTAGATAAAATTCTAAGCATTTTAAATATATAAATCATTTTAATCCGATCCACGGTTGTGGAGTTATTAAATGCATGAAGATGGAGGGTCAATCTGGAAATATGCAGGTTTTTGGATAATTGGACAAATTCGCAACAGCGGAAAAAAATAACTACGGGCCGAAACTGAGGCGGACTGGGCCTCACCAGAGGGACTCAGCCCACGCGTTGAAGAGGGAGGCCGTCATGAGGGCGGCTGGGCCGGCACGGCTTGCGGGCCTCACGCAGAGGAGGCCGCTCGAGGCGATGCAGGTGGATCGAACAGGCAGGTGGGGGACGCGCGGTCAACGCAATGGACAACCTGCTGCTGCTCGCGGCGGGACTTGGCGCGGATCCATGGCGCAGGGTAGAGGTTGACTTGGGGCTCCGGCGGGAGGAACTTGAGGTGCAGGGGGGCGAGCTCGAGCAGATCTGGTCGGGTACGTGGCCTTGGTGGAGAGGTGCTAGGATGACGAGAACGCCTGCGAGCTTGCTCCGGGATGAGGCGGCCATGGTGGGGCATGCTCCTGTCATCCTGAAGAAAATAGACAGAGGCCGCGAGGTGAGGGAGAGAGAAGAAACAGGGGAAGGAGAGAGGCGACGGGGAGCTGCACAAGGGCCGGCCTTGGAGCACTGATGCCCGGGAGCACGAGCATCAGGGAGGCAGGAGGCTTCGGGCGCCGGGCATCCATGAGCTCGGGTGCTGCTCCACAGCAGGGGGACGGAGAGGATGGAGCAAGGCGTCGGTGGATCGAGTGCTCGGGGAGGCGCTGGATCAAGCGAGGTGGAGGGCGAGGGGATCTGGAGGCTGTTGGTGGCGAGCGATGGTTGGTGAGGGATGGATCCCGAGGGGGATTTGGTTGGCGACGGGACAAGCTCCCGAGGAACATGGGTGGCGGCGGCGGGAGGATTAGATGGATCGATTGGACAGGACTAGGGTTAGACTAATATATATAGCAGAAGAATATAGGTTAGGAGATATCTAGTCCCTCTGATCGCAATCGGACAACCGAGAAATAAATAGGTAGGGGGTCCAAATAAGAAAACAGAGATGTTTTATAGATGTAAGGGGATGATCCGGATCCATCGGTCACGACTCCCCGGGTCAGGTTCGGGACAACTTTCGGGTGCACGCGAGGGGTTTGTGCATTGTGCAGAGAGGCTAGGCGGTCAGACAAGAGGGACTCGAAAACCCCGATTGGTCTTGAAATGGTCAACGAAGGCAAGGGGGGATGCGGCAACTACGAACGGGCTAAGAGTTTTTATGAAAACATGCGATGCAATGCTCATGATGACATGATGAATGCAACAAACAAAATAAAACACACGGCGAACACGAAATATATGGAAGGCGTCTGGAGCATCGATCTTGGGGCGTTACACCCCTAGTATCCGGAAGGCCGGACTCGGGGCGCTATACACGCCTAAATCGGACAAGGCCGATTCCTCACCTGAAGCAAAAAAAATCTTGAAGGATTTGAGACCTCTCGAACAGCGACCAGCTCTCGCCTTATCATGACAGTCAGTTTTCGGCTTTCTCTACTGAGGTGCTCGTCCGGAAGAACCGGGACGCAATCGCAGTAGTTCTCCCTACGCTACCTTAGCCGATATAGCGAAACATAAGGTACCAAAACATAGGAGCCGGGCAAACCCAACTATTGACCCAAGACATGATTCGGAGCTGATGCATATAGTGCTATAAGTTCGGGGTGCCGCACTGTCGAAAGTGTTCGGACTTGGCTTGCCAAGTTATGGGGTACTGAAGCCCCTGGCAAACTGGTCGTGCCAAAATGCACGGGTATAATAAATAAGCAGTAAAGAAAAAGGGGCAAATAATCTTAATAGCAAGATGACGCTGTATACTATTTTCCCTTGTTATTCAAATGATACGTCAAAGCGTACATATACAAGTAGTGCGATAAGCAGAATAGGACTGTTTGACACATCCTGACCAGGAGCGGGCGGTATGCGGGTATGTAAAACAGGTATAACGATCGTTATCAGAGACCACCTGAGGACTCCCTCGTACGCCAAAGCTTCTTGTCCTCCTGGTGTGTCCATCCCGCTATGTGTCCGATAGCCGGTCTTTCGGAAGAGCCTCCTGAAGATAGGGACCTAAAAGAAAAAAAAGGGTGCAAAAATGTGTGTGTCCTGGGGCAGTCGAACCGCATTGTGGACCGTATCATGGTCGTGCCTCCGCCTATGCCCAGGGTATTTTAAGTGCGTAGTTGTGTATGCGCGGCACGAATGTTGCCGCCTGGCTGGGACTAGGGCGGAGGCCGAATTGCTAGTCGAGCTCTGGACGTGCCGGACGATCCTGTTGTGGAGTACTTTGTACTCACTTGACGGTATTCGGGTTCTTTATCGCCGAATTGGTTGTTTGCCTAAGAAGGCTGTTTTGTACTTCCACCGCGAGGGCTGCAGTGTGCTCCTCTTTACGAAGCGAGCGTTCTGTGTTTCCATTAACTGTAATAACCCCACGAGGCCCCGGCATTTTGAGCTTAGGTATGCATAATGTGGTACCGCATTGAATTTGGCGAATGCGGTTCATCCGAGCAGTGCATGATAGCCGCTGCGGAAGGGGACGATGTCGAAGATTAACTCCTCGCTTCGGAAATTGTCCGGAGATCCGAAGACTACTTCCAATGTGATTGAGCCCGTACAACAGGCCTCCACACCGGGTATGACACCCTTGAAGGTGGTTTTTGTGGGCTTGATCCTTGAGGGGTCGATGCCCATTTTGCGCACTGTATCCTGATAGAGTAGGTTAAGGCTGCTGCCACCATCCATGTGGACTCGTGTGAGATGGAATCCGTCGATGATGGGGTCAAGGACCAATGCGGCCGAACCGCCCTGACGGATACTGGTAGGATGGTCCCTATGATCGAAAGTGATTGGACAAGAGGAGCATGGGTTGAATTTTGGGGCGACTGGCTCCATCGCATAGACGTCCCTTAGTGCACGCTTCTGTTCCTGCTTGGGGATATGGGTTGCGTATATCATATTCACTATTTTCACCTGGGGAGGGAATTTCTTCTGTTCTCCCGTGTTCGGCGGTCGGGGCTCCTCGTCATCGTCGCTATGCAGCCCCTTTTCCTTGTTTTCGGCATTCAACTTGCCGGCCTGTTTAAACACCCAGCATTTCCTGTTGGTGTGGTTGGCTGGTTTATCGGGGGTGCCGTGAATTTGAAATGAGCGATCGAGTATGAGGTCCAAACTGGATGAGCCCGGACTATTTCTTTTGAATGGTTTTTTCCGCTGTCCGGATTTAAAGCCTCTGAATTCGACATTGACTGCCGTGTCTTCAGCGTTGTCGCCATTATTGCGACGCTTATGTCTTTAGAGTTTTTGGGTGTGATGTTGCTCCGAGCCAGCCAGCTGTCCTCGCCCGCGCAGAAGCGGGTCATGAGTGTTGTGACGGCTGCCATGGACTTTGGCTTCTCTTGACCGAGATGTCGGGCGAGCCATTTGTCGCGGATGTTGTTCTTGAAGGCCGCTAAGGCTTCGGAATCCGGACAGTCGACAATTTGGTTCTTTTTAGTTAGGAACCGAGTCCAGAATTTCCTGGTTGACTCTCTGGGCTGCTGGTTTATGTGACTTAGTCATCAGCATCCGGTGGCCGCACGTAAGTGCCCTGGAAGTTATCAAGGAATGTGTCTTCCAGATCCTCCCAACTGCCAATGGAGCTTGTTGGCAGGCTATTGAGCCAATGCCGAGCCGGTCCTTTGAGCTTAAGTGGTAGGTACTTTATGGCATGTAAGTCATCGCAGCGGGCCATGTGGATGTGATGAAGAAAATCTTCGATCCATACCGCGGGGTCTGTTGTGCCATCATATGATTCAATGTTTATGGGTTTCAACCCTTCGGGGAATTCATGATCCATAACTTCATCAATGAAGCATAGGGGGTGTGCGGCGCCTCTATGCCGGGCTACATCCCGACGTGTTTCAAATGAGTCCGGTCTATTGTATTCGGCCTGGCCGTACTTTGGTTTATTGTATCCAGCGTGACGTTCATCGTCACGTCTTGTGGCGCACCCCCGTGATCCGTAGATCGATCTTGACTGCCCTGCTTTGTTTTCCAATACATCTCGCAGGTCCTTCGTGTAGCCCCGGGCCTTAGTATTATTGTTTGATTGGCCACGGGGTGCGGTCTGGACTTCGGGCTGGTACGCCATTTTGTCGCGGCCACGGGGTGGCCGGTCAGCCGCATCATGTGCTGGTAGCGTGGGTTTCAAAGCCTCCTTCTCAAGTTGAGGTAGCAGCCTGCACTTTGGGTAGCCTTTGCTAGGGCGTTCAAGTCTGTATTCCTCGGCAGCCAGGACCTCGGTCCATCTGTCACTTAGCAGATCTTGATCAGCTTGAAGTTATTGTTGCTTTTTCTTCAGGCTTTTTGCAGTGGCTATAAGCCGGCGTTTGAAGTGCTCTTGCTCGACGGGATCCTCAGGCACGATGAAATCTTTGTCACCAAGGCTCACTTCGTCCTCGGAGAGAGGCATGTAATTATCGTCCTTTGATTCTCCATCAATTGCCTATTCTTTAGGGCTAGCTTGCCCATCCCCTTGCTCAGCCTGCTCGAAGCCTGGCTGGGCAAGATTGTCTTCGTCTTCGGCACCATCCGGTTTGTTATCTCTTGTGCCGGCATCACTATTTTTGCTATGGCGGGGCTTGGAGCGGTGCCGATGACGCCGGTGTCTGGATTGCTTCCCCAAGGGGTTATCTTCCATTGCCTCATCGCCATTGTTTTCTTTAGGGGTGTCCAGCATATAAATATCATATGATGAGGTGGCGGTCCAGCGCCCTATAGGCGGTAGTTCCTGTTCTTCTCCTGCATCATCGTCCATACCGTCGATGTCTTCGGAGTCGAAGTCAAGCACGTCGGTTAAGTCATCGACAGTGGCTATAAAGTGGGTGGTGGATGGGGGACAAATTTCTTCATCGTCTGCTCCCCACTCGAGCCGGACATAGTTAGGCCAAGAATCTCCTGACAAGGAAAGAGACTTTAATGAGTTCAGCACATCACCCAGGGGCGAGTGCTGAAAAATATCCGTGGCGGTGAACTCCATGACCGGTTCCCAATCAGATTCGATTGGCACGGACGCACGCGGTTCGGATCCTGTGGCCGGAGACGAGTCCGAGGGTCCGATGACACCACCCTCACAGGAGGTGGCGTCAGGGTTCGGCCCCAACGCTGATGAGTGTGCGGCTTCCGTGGCGAGGTCCATCCACCCGCCCTCGGAAGGCACGATCTGCTCTGGATTGATTCTCGGTGCCACCGGAGGCGCGATCTCCCGAATACTGTCCGACGGAAGATCAAAGTCATGCCCGTCGTGACCGTTCGGCGTTCCTGGCATGGGCTCGAATCCGTCAAAGATCAAGTCTCCGCGGATGTCGGCAGTATAGTTTAAGCTTCCAAACCTGCCCTGATGGCCAGGGGCGTAGCTATCGATCTGCTCCAGATGGCCAAGTGAGTTGGCCCGTAGTACGAAGCCGCCGAATACGAAGATCTGTCTGGGGAGAAAAACGTCCTCCTGGACCGCGTCGTTGAGGATGATCGAAGGGGCCATCAAGCCTTACAGCGACGGCACAGTGGAACTCTCAATGAAAGCACCAATGTCGATGTCAAAACTAGCGGATCTCGGGTAGGGGGTCCCGAACTGTGCGTCTAAGGCTAATGGTAATAGGAGGCAAGGGGCACGATGTTTTACCCAGGTTTGGGCCCTCTCGATGGAGGTAATACCCTACTTCCTACTTGATTGATCTTGATGATATGAGTATTACAAGAGTTGATCTACCATGAGATCGTAGAGGCTAAACCCTAGAAGCTAGCCTGTGATCAGGATTGTTCTTGTCCTACGGACTAAACCCTTCGGTTTATTAGACACCGGAGGGGGCTAGGGTTACACAGAGTCGGTTACAGAGAAGGAAATCTACAGATCCGAATATCCAAGCTAGCCTTCCACGCAAAGGAGAGTCCCATCCGGACACAGGACGAAGTCTTCAATCTTGTATCTTCATAGTCCAACAGTCCGGCCAAAGTATATAGTCCGGCTGTCCGAGGACCCCTTAATCCAGGACTCCCTCAGCGAGTGAGGGTGCTCATGAGAAAAAGAAGACCAAGGAAGTGGGTGGTAATGCCAAGAAGGGCAAAACCGCCCCTAGCAACAAACCCAACGACTTTAACCCCTCTTATGTTTTCTGCCATGCTAGTGATGGGCATGTTTATGCGAATTGTTTTGGTTCTTCTTATGAGTACATTGAATGGTCTATTTGGGTCCTAAGACCCTTGTTGCTAACATCAAAGGACCCTTTCAAAAATGGTACCTAAATCCAAGCATTGATCTCTTGTAGGAGTTTGCTTCTGATGGGGTGTCATGGCTACTCGATAGTGGAGCAACAAATCATATGACCGGGAGCAAGGACTTGGTGGTGGATGTGCATCCAATTCCATCTATGCCCACCCATGTCCAATTTGGTGATGCTTCAATTTCTAAGGTTTTGGGACTTGGCAAGGTGGTCATCTGTCAAGATTTATCTATTGAGAAGGTCATGCTTGTAGAGTCCCTTGCATACAATTTACTTTCCAGTCGTCAACTTGCACTTATGGGCTTTGCAACATTCTTTGATCTTGATACCATGGCACTTTTATGGAGCAAGACTCTTAAATTAGCCTTTGTTGGGCATGTCGAGAATGGTCTCTATGTGGTGAACTTTTCGGAGCGACCCACTAAGACCGCGACTTGCCTAATGGCTAAAGTTGATGTGGGATGGCTTTGTCATCGCTGATTAGCCCATGTCAATATGAGATCTTTGCAAAGTCTCCGCAAAGGGGACCATGTCCGTGGACTAACAAATGTGAGTATTTCCAAAGACCATGCTTGCAGTGCTTGTATCAAAGCAAAGCTTCAAGAAACGGCTCACCGACCCTTGACTATCATCTACTCGAAGAGGCCCTTGGAGCTCCTTCACATGGATCTCTTTGGACCTCCATCCTTTGATAGTCTTGGTGGAGGAAAATATTGCTTGGTGATCGTGGATGACTACTCAAGATATACATGGGTATATTTCTTCAAGAGGAAGAGTGAGACTCAACAAACCATCATCAACTTTGCAAATGAAGCTCAACGTCAACATGAAGCAAAGATATTGATGATTAGAAGTGACGGCACCGAGTTTAAGAACTACACCGTTGATGAGTTTCTTAGTGACGAGGGGATCAAGAACCAATATTCCGCACCCTATACCCCTCAGCAAAATGGTGTGGCAGAGAGGAAGAACCGGACGTTGATGGATGCGGCAAGGACCATGATGGCAGAATTCAAATCTCCGTACAACTTTTGGGACGAAGACATCAACACCGCATGTCATGCATCCAATAGGTTGTACCTCCGCAAAGGCTTGAACAAGACTCCATATGAGATACTTAACGGTAACAGGCCCAACCTCAAGTACTTCCGGGTGTTCGGTTGTAAGTGTTTCATTCTCAAGAAATGTGTTCGTTTGTCTAAATTCAAACCTAGAGCTCAAGAGGGCATATTTGTTGGTTACGCTACAAACTCTCATGCTTACCGTGTCCTCAACAAGTCCACTGGACTCATTGAGGAGACGTGTAACATGGAGGTTGATGAAAATAATGGATCCCAAGTGGAGCAATGTGGTCTTTGTGATGTAGGTGATGAAATTCCTCCCCAAGCCATAAGAAGAATGGGGATTGGTCCAATACTCCCCATTGAGGAACCCCTTGTGGCTGAAGGAGAAGGAAAATGCTATACTCAAGTGGAGCCATCACCTACTCTAGATCCACATGCTTCCGAAGAACAAAGTGAAGGCCCTCAACTCATTGAAAAAGATCAAGGGCAAGATCAACCCCATGGAGATGGTGATGCACCAAATGATGCCCAAGATCAAGTTCATGACTCTGAGCTTGCACAATATCAAGAGCAAGCTCAAGACGGTGCTCAAGATCAAGAGCAAGCTCAAGAGCAAGAGCAAACTCAAGACGGTGCCCAAGATAATCAAGATGATCCGCAAATGCCCATCGAGGAACTTTTGGAGCGTCGTGCCAACAAGGTGGCTTCCAAGATCGAGCGTCAACAACATGTCATGGGGAATGTGCTTGGAAGTTTGAGAAAAGGGGTAACTACTAGTAAACAATTGCCAAATTTTTGTGAGCATCATGTGTTTCTTTTGTGTGTTGAACCCCAAAAGGTACATGAGGCGCTCAATGATGAGGATTGGCTTGAATCCATGCATGATGAACTCAACAACTTCGAGCGCAATCAAGTTTGGGAGTTAGTGCCAAGGCCAATGGAGGAACATAATTTCATCAGGACCAAATGGATCTTCAAGAACAAGCAAGATGCAAATGGTGTGCTGGTTCGAAACAAGGCAAGATTGGTGTCACAAGGCTACTCCCAAGTTGAGGGTATCGACTACGGTGAAACCTTTGCCCCCGTTGCTCGTCTTGAATCTATTCACATGCTGCTTGCATATGCATCTCATCATGACTTTAAATTACAACAAATGGATGTGAAAAGTGCATTTCTTAATGGTCATTTGAATGAGTTGGTGTATGTCAAACAACCTCTGGGATTCGAGGATCCCAAGCTTCCCACTCATGTATACAAACTCAAAAAGGCGCTCTATGGCCTTAAACAAGCCCCACATGTGTGGTATGAGCACCTTACCGAGTTGTTGCAAGATCGTGGTTTGAAATTGGGAAAATTGATCCCACTCTTTTTACTAAGAGGGTCAAAGGGGATTTGCTCATATGCCAACTATATGTTGACGATATTATCTTTGGTTCCCCTAACAAATCTTTCAATGATGAGTTTTTCGCACTAATGACCAAGAAGTTTGAGATGTCTATGATGGGATAGTTGAAGTTCTTTCTTGGGTTTGTGATGTAGGGTAGAACCCTAGATGCTCGATCTTTCACGATTGGTGCGAACTCCGCGAGGAAAACGAAGAACAGGAGGGAAAACACGAGGATAGAAAACACTCAAACCAAGAAGATAAGATCACACATGTGCTAGATCCTCGAAACACAAAGAGATACATGATCCAAGGTCAACAAAGGACGATACAAACGGTAACTAGTTCATCTCCGTGAGGAGGCCTTGAATCTTGTATCCAAGCGTAGATCTTCTCCGAAGAGGCCGCGTTCTCTTGATCGAGAAGAACCACAAGGATGAGCAAAGTTGTATCTATAAAATGATCTAAATCTATGGTAACCCTAACTAGGAGGAGGGGGTGTCCTATTTATAGTCACAGTGCAATTGGGGGCAAAGTGAAGGGGTACATGGGCCTCAAGCCCGAAGTTGTGCGCAAATAGGCAGCGGACGGTTGCTGGACGTCCGGTGACTCACGGGGGACCAGACGTCCGAGAAGCATCGAAAGTCCGATGTTTTGGCTCGGGTGTGGATTTGTCGGTCGTCCGGTGGGGGCCGGTCGTCTGGGCGCCGGAGGATGTCGGACGTCCAGTCGGCGTCGGTCATCCGACCGCTGTAGGTCTCGCTTGCTGGGACATGGGCTGGCTGGTGAAGACTCTAGGCGTCGGACGTCCGTTAATGACCGGTTGTCCGGTGAATGTTGGACGTCTGAGAGCTGTAGCTTCCTAGCAGCTCTTCCTCTTGTTCCTCGTGCTTGGTGTCCTTGTCGTCCTGTCCAATGCTAGTAGCTATTTCATGGCCTTCCTCTTGGTTCCTGGTCATGCATAGCACATATCTTTGAGGTAGTAGCCATGTCTCACATGTGGAAAGTGACTATTCGGAGAGGAGCGAGTTCACCTTGTGTCCAATGGCGTATGTTCGAGGTCTCATCATATGTCCTCTTGGGACTTGGAGAGTAGTCAGTGCGTACATGGTGATGAACGTGGGATGCTTCAGATCATCTCCCCCCGGGAAAGATCCGACCTCGGATCGTGATCCTCATCACCATGGAAATGGTTGTCGTGGACGGACTTGTAGTTGGACGGAGTGGTATACATGAAAAAAGAGCAAACACAAACGACACTCGCAAACACAATGGTTAGCGCACACAAAGTGTCCATCAAGTAAGTATGAGTCTGTGCGGCGAAATTGTTCGTGACAAGCGCATGAAGCTTTTCAAGATGATCTAGAATGATATGCAAATCTTTCATGGGAGCAAATTCATTCGTCGTGCACATAAGGTTATGGTAGTTGTCATGGTGCACAAAGCTACAAATTCTACCATTATGCAAAATGATGTCATAGTGTGATGGTTTATCAAGAGCATGAACATGGCAATGTATGCTCAATATGTGTATGTTATCATGCAATTGATGGTGGCCAATATGATCATGATGTATGAATATGCCATCAAGGTAGATCACAACAAATTTGCTAAGGAAATGCACCAGCTCATATATCATGCATGACATGGAAATAGATGCAACAAGGCAAGCATAATGTGAGTCAATCCATGCATAGGGTGCAAACTTGCGGTGAGTATGATATGTCCAGCGAGCATGACATGTGGGAGAACAATCAACAAATATGGATGTGTGATGTCTACTACACAACCTTCTTCTTGTAGACGTTGTTGGGCCTGCAAGTGCATAGGTTTGTAGGACAGTAGCAAATTTCCCTCAAGTGGATGACCTAAGGTTTATCAATCCGTGGGAGGCGTAGGATGAAGATGGTCTCTCTCAAGCAACCCTGCAACCAAATAACAAAGAGTCTCTTGTGTCCCCAACACACCCAATACAATGGTAAATTGTATAGGTGCACTAGTTCGGCGAAGAGATGGTGATGCAAGTGCAACATGGATGGTAGATATAGGTATTTGTAATCCGAAAATATAAAAACAGCAAGGTAACTAATGATAAAAGTGAGCGTAAACGGTATTGCAATGGTAGGAAACAAGGCCTAAGGTTCATACTTTCACCAGTGCAAGTTCTCTCAACAATAATAACATAGATAGATAATATAACAATCCCTCCACATGAACATGTAACAAAGAGTCACTCCAAAGCCACTAATAGCGGAGAACAAACGAAAAGATTATGGTAGGGTACGAAACCACCTCAAAGTTATTCTTTCGGATCAATCTATTCGAGAGTTCGTACTAGAATAACACCTTAAGACACAAATCAACCAAAACCCTAATGTCAACTAGATACTCCATTGTCACCTCAAGTATCCATGGGCATGATTATACGATATGCATCACACAATCTCAGATTCATCCAACCAACACAAAGTACTTCAAAGAGTGCCCCAAAGTTTCTACCAGAGAGTCAAGACGAAAACGTGTGCCAACCCTTATGCATAGGTTCATGGGCGGAACCCGCAAGTTGATCACCAAAACATACATCAAGTGGCACGTGATATCCCATTGTCACCACAGATAAGCACGGCAAGACATACATCAAGTGTTCTCAAATCCTTAAAGACTCAATCCGACAAGATAACTTGAACGGGAAAACTCAATTCATCACAAGAGAGTAGAGGGGGAGAAACATCATAAGATCCAACTATAATAGCAAAGCTCGCGATATATCAAGATCGTGCCATAGAGAGAACACGAGAGAGAAAGATCAAACACATAGCTACTGGTACATACCCTCAGCCCCAAGGGTGAACTACTCCCTCCTCATCATGGAGAGCGCCGGGATGATGAAGATGGCCACCGGTGATGGATTCCCCCTCCGGCAGGGGGGCGGAACGGGCTCCCGACAGGTTTTTGGTGGCTACAGAGGCTTGCGGCGGCGGAACTCCCGATCTATCTTCTTCGTGGATGTTTTTAGGGTACGTGGGACTATATAGGCGAAAAAAGTCGGTCGGGAGGTGCTCGAGGGGCCCACGAGACAGGGGGGCACGCCCAGTAGGGGGGCCCCCCTATCTCCTGGCCTCCTCGAGGATCTTTTGACGTGAACTCCAAGTCTCCAGGATCATATTCTTCCCAAAAATCACGTTACCGAAGGTTTCATTCCATTTGGACTCCGTTTGATATTCCTTTTCTTCGAAATACTGAAACAGGCAATAAAACAGCAATATGGGCTGGGCCTCCGGTTAATAGGTTAGTCCCAAAAGTAATATAAAAATGTATAAGAAAGCCCATAATCATTCAAAACAAATAATAAAATAGCATGAATGCTTCATAAATTATAGATACGTTGGAGACGTATCAACATGCCCAAGCTTAATTCCGACTCGTCCTTGAGTAGGTAAATGATAAAAGAAAGAATTTATGAAGTGTGAATGCTAGAAGGTGCACAAGTTTGATCAATGATAATTTCAATCACCTTTTCTAGCATGATTATATGTCATAACAGTGATTCATCTCATAAAACTTCTCACGAATAAGTAACAAGCAATTCACATGTTAAAGCATAGACCATAAACTTTCTTGAAAACTAGCAAACTTCATTCTTAGTCATCAAACAATTGCAAGTCATCTTATTTTCAGGAATAGCAAACTTCACATACTCAACTATCATATAGTCTTCTACAATTGCTAAAACTCACGCAATACTAATGGTTATGGAGTTTTAATCGGACACTGAGAAAGATAGGGGCTTATAGTGTTGCCTCCCAACGTATTCACCTTTGGGTGATGTCAACAATAATAGTTCATGCTAACTTACATCCAATTGGATATATATATATCAGGATCACCCCAACACAAAGTGCTTTCCAAAGGATAAAATGAAAAAGGGAAAGGTGAAGATCACCTTGACTCTTGCATAAAGTAAAAGACATAAAGTAAAAGATAGGCCCTTCACAGAGGGAAGCAGAGGTTGTCATGCGCTTTTAGGGTTGGATACACAAAATCTTAATACAAAAGAACGTCACTTTATATTGCCACATGTATATGGACCTTTATAATGCAGTCCGTCGCTTTTATTGCTTCCATAACAAGATCGTACAAAGCTTATTTTCTCCGCACTAATAAGTCATGCATATTTAGAGAGCAATTTTTATTGCTTGCACCGATGACAACTTACTTGAAGGATCTTACTCAATCCATAGGTAGGTATGCTGGACTCTCATGGCAAAAACTAGGTTTAAGGATATTTGGAAGCACAAGTAGTATCTCTACTTGGTGCAAGGAATTTTGGCTAGCATGAGGGGGAAAGGCAAACTCAACATGTTTGAATGATCCATGACAATATACTTTAACTGAGATGTGAGAAAACATAACCCATTACGTTGTCTTCCTTGTCGAACATCAACTCTTTAGCATGTCATACTTAATGAGTGCTCCCAATTATAAAAGATGTCTAGGATAGTGTATTTATATATGAAATTTCTCTTCCTTCAATATTCTTTCATGAATTGTTCAAATGACCAATACAATGCTTGCTAACCTTCAATAAATTTACAACCTCTACTTCTTAGATGTGAAGTCATTACTCCCCATGGGATAAGCAAATGAGACATATATAATTTCAGATTTATGACAATCAACTCATTCAACCATTTACTCATAGGATATAAGTGAAGCACACGAGTAAATGACAAACTACTCCAACAAGATATAAGTGAAGATCAATGAGTAGCTAAATAATTATGTAACTATGTGAAGACTCTCTCATTAAAGAATTTCATATCTTGGTATTGTATTCAAACAGCAAGCAAAACAAAGTAAAATGACATTGCAAGGATAGCACAACTCATGTGAAGAAGCAAAAACTTAGGTTCAACCTATACTAACCGATAGTTGTTGAAGAAAAAAGGTGGGATGCCTACCGGGGCATCCCCAAGCTTAGATGCTTGAGACTTCTTGAAATATTATCTTGGGTGCCTTGGGCATCCCCAAGCTTGAACTTTTGTGTCTTCTTAATTCCTCTCATATCATGGTTTCACTTTTTATCAAAAACTTCATCCACACTAAACTTAACAAGAACTCGTGAGATAGGTTAGTATAAACCAATGCCCCCGATGGATGAGTGATGCGGACCCTCTTCTGGAACATCCGCGGTTTCGGCCAAGATGGCCGACGCCGCCAACTAATCGAATACATGCGAACTGAGCGAATCGACATTGTGGCCATTCAAGAAACCATGCGTACTGAATTTTCCCTATCGGAGCTCGAGGCCTTGAGCTCTGACCTATTTGCTTGGCACTGGCTCCCTTCTAGTGGGAGTGCGGGTCACTCGGGTGGCATCCTCCTAGGGGTGAAGGATGCCACCTTTGAGGTAGGCAGCATGGATCGGGGCGAGTTTTACGTGAGCATGGAGATCTTCGAGCGGGCTCTGAACTTCAAATGGGAAATTATTGCGGTATATGGGCCGGCCGACCACCGCCGTTCTGAGGCTTTCCTTAGTGAGCTCAGTAGGAAGGTCGCGGCTGCGCAGCTTCCGGTTGTGGTGGGAGGTGATTTCAACCTCATCAGGTCGGAACAAGACAAGAGCAATAGCTTGGTGAACCTCCCATGGATGCAGATGTTGAATGACTACATCGCGGACATGGGGCTTCGTGACCTTGATCGTGTCGGGGCCAGATTCACTTGGACTAACCGTCAGGTTGAGCCGACTTGATCAGTCCTTGACAGGGTCTTTCGCTTCTCCTGAGTGGGACATTCGTTGCCCCCTAGCATCGCTCCGGGCGATTACGCGCATTGGATCAGACCACGTCCCCCTTCTCCTCTCTTCGGAGAATGAGCGTCCTCCTCTCCCGCCCCGATTTCGCTTCGAGACCTTCTAGTTATGCCAGCCTGGTTTTTCTACTACCGTGGGCGCGAGATGGCTCGAGGCACGTGAGGGCCCCCATCGATCCCTTTAGGCCGTGGACAACTGGCACTTCTGCGCCAAGCGGTCACGACAATTCATGAAGGGTTGGGGTGCAAACGTTGGCCGCGACATCTGGGAGCGTAAAAAAGCTCTCCTTCAGGAAATCCAGGCTCTAGACCTTCGGGCTGATTCCGCTGGCCTCTCGGCTGATGAATGGATGCTTCGATATGACTTGGAAGGCCAGCTCACGGTCATCTACTCAGACGAGGAGGCATACTGGCGGCTGAGAGGTACTCAGAATTGGGTCCTTAAAGGGGACGCCAATACCGCCTACTTCCAGGCCATTGCGAACGGCCGCCGTTGCCGGAACTCCATCCCCCTTCTGTGGGATGGGGAACACCTCCTCCAGAGCCCCGAGGACATCCGGGCCCATGTAGACGGCTTTTACAAAGACTTATTCTCTGCTTCCCCTCGGGAGGTCTTGCCCTGGCGCAAGACATTTGGCCTGCCAACAGGTGCGTTTCGCCTTCGGACAACGTGGCCCTCACGGCTCCGTTCTCCGAGGCGGAAGTCTGGGCGGCTATTAAGAGCATGAACCCATCCTCGGCGCCGGGCCCCGATGGGCTTCCTATGAAGTTCTTCCAGACCTTCTGGGAGGTGATCAAACCATAGGTAATGGCACTCTTTGAAGAGTTCTTCGTCGGGTCCATCGACCTCGCCCGGCTCAACTTTGGGGTAATCACCCTCATCCCCAAAGTAGAGAGGGCCTCGGAGATCCGCCAATTCCGTACGATTACGGTGATTAACGTCATCTTCCGCATCCTCGCAAAGGGGTACGCCATTAGGGCGGCACCTATTGTCGACCGGATCACTCACCCGGATCAGTCAGCCTTCATCCAGGGCCGGTATATCCTTGACGGAGTCCTGCTGTTTCACGAAGCACTCCATGAGGTTCACTCCAAACACCTCAAGGCTGTCTTCCTGAAACTTGACTTCCACAAGGCATATGACACGGTGAGTTGGGATTTCCTTCGGGAATGTCTTCTTCGAAAGGGCTTCGATGATCGGTGGGTAACTAGGGTGATGCAGATGGTTTCCTCAGGCCGGACCGCGGTGAACATTAATGGGGAAATCGGCCCCTTCTTCCCCACCTTCTGTGGGGTGCGACAGGGCGACCCTTTCTCCGCGTTCCTGTTCAACATGGTGGTTGACGCCTTGGCCGCCATCTTGGATAAGGCCAAGGCGGCTGGCCACATTAAGGGGATAGTCCCGCATCTGGTTGGGGAGCACGGGATCTCCCTTCTCCAGTATGCGGATGACACCATCATCATGGTGGAAGGCTCGGAGAGTGATATCTCAAACCTCAAGTTCCTTCTGTTGTGCTTCCAACAGATGTCCGGCCTCAAGATCAACTTCGACAAGAGCGAGGTGATGGTATTAGGATACTCCCAAGAACGCTAGAGTATTGCGGATCGGCTTAACTGCCAGCTTGGGAGCTTCCCCACGACCTATCTGGGGATACCCATTAGTGACTCTAGGCTCACGGTGGCTGACCTGCGCCCCACGGTGGGGAAGCTTCAGCACCAGATCGAGCCTTGGCAAGGTCGGTGGCTATCCAAAGCTGCATGTACGGTGCTCATCAACTTGCTAGCCTGCTCTTGTTCATCATGAGCTTCTATAGCCTCCCGGAGACGCTTCATCACGAGATCGCCACTGTTCAGGGCCGTTTCTTTTGGGACGGTGAGGGAGACAAGCAGAAGTACCACATGGTTAGGTGGTCTGAAATCTGCAAGCCTCGCGACCAGGGCGGCCTCGGGATCATGTCTTCCAAGCGCATGAACATTGCCCTCCTGACTCGGTGGATTTGGCGGATTGCCAACGGTGATGGTGGCCTGTGGCTTCGCATCATTCAGCAGAAATACCTCCGAGGCCAGCCTCTCGCCTTCTGCAAGCGATCTGGGGGGGGGGTCCCAGTTCTGGCAATCCGTCATCCAGCTCCTCCCTGTCCTCCGGATCGGGATTTTGATTGAGGTCGGATCAGGCACCGCGACCTTATTCTGGTTCGACAGATGGTCTGGCGACCTTCCCCTTGCGTCCCGCTTTCCAGACCTATTCTCCATTGCGGTGGCCCCTCACATATCGGCCGCGGCAGCCCTTGTTGACTTAGGGCAGCTCGCGTTCCGGCGGCCCTTTGGTCCGGCTGAAACGGCCGATTGACAGGAGATGCTTGACTGCATTGCATTGCACGCGCCTGATCTTACCTCCGATGATGATACTTCTAGATGGCGTCTAGAGCCGTCTGGACAATTCTCCACCAAGTCCCTGTACCAGGCCATTGCCCCCTCGCCTGGCCATGAGGCGCTCACCCTCATTTGGGAGATTCGTCTCCCCCTGAAAATTAGGATTTTCCTGTGGCAATGGATCTGCGGCCGCCTCCCGTCTGGCGTCGAGGTCCTGAAGCGCAATGGTCCGGGTGATGGACGTTACCCGCTCTATGGGCCGGAAGAGGATTCAAATCATATATTCTTCACCTGCGTATCCGCGCAGTTCTTATGGAGCTGTTTCCACGAGTTAGTGGGTGGAAGCTGGGATCACAACAACTATCCCGCCCCCTTCGCCGAACTCCAGGCAATTCCACCTGCGGTGCGCCACATTAGGTGGTTGACCATTGGGGTGCTAGCCTGGACGCTGTGGACTGTTAGGAATAAGCTTGTGATTCAGCGCATCCCTCTTCGTCGTGCTACTGACGCTTTGTTCAAATGGTCTGGTTACTTGCAGCTTTGGCGGCCGCTTAGCCGCCCCAGGGAGAGAGACGCCATCACCGCCATCATCACCCAGCTTCGCGCGATGTCTCTCCGCATGGATCCTCCGCTTCCCCCCCCCCCCCCCCCCCGAGCCAGACTAGATCATCGTCTACTTTGCCATCGCCACCGCCTCGCCGTTATTTTGTTGTCTAGTTTTGTGCTTTGCTAGGCTTGTTGTGCTGTGCCCACAGCGGAACTTGGGTCTTTCTGTCTATGTGTTGTTCGTTGTGTTGGACCGTGCCAGCGGTGGCCTTGGGTGCGTGTGTGTGGTGTGTTCGTGAGACTTTGTTAACTTTGTGATTGGTGGTTTGCTTTATTTATAAAGCGGGGCGAAAGCCTTTTTCGGTAAAAAAATCAATGCAAAACCTTATCATTTTCTACTGTAACAAATCACTAAAATTATTATTCAACATTGCACACTAAATGCCTCTGCATATTTAATACTCCTATCCTCAAATAGAATCATTAAACAAGCAAACATATGCAAACAATGCAAACATAACAACAATCTGCCAAAACAGTACAGTCTGTAAAGAATGCAATAGTATCAATACTTCCCCAACTCCAAAAATTATGAGAGAAAATTCCCACTGTAGTAAATTTATCAGAGTTAAATATGCAAAAAGTTTCAAGATTATACCATTCTCTTACTTTTCTAGGGAATTTTTGCAACAGCGGTAAACTTTCTATTTTCAAACAGCAACATGTATACTAGCAAAATAAGCATGGCAAAGGCTATCCTTGACTTTTTTATTGAAATTAAAGATGCAAAACATCTATTATATATAAAAAGTACTTAATGGGTTAACCAGAAAAAAGATATATACTAGAAATTCTCACAAAAATTAGAAACATCTGTCCGTCTATTTAGTAAATCAATAAACCACAACCATTAGATTAGATTGAAGTTGGAAATAGAAACATCTGTCCGTCTATTTAGTAAATCAATAAACCACACAACCATTAGATTAGATTGAATCTATTATATAAAAAAAGTACTTAATGGGTTAACCAGAAAAAAGATATATACTAGAAATTCTCACAAAAATTAGAAACATCTGTCCGTCTATTTAGTAAATCAATAAACCACAACCATTAGATTAGATTGAAGTTGGAAATAGAAACATCTGTCCGTCTATTTAGTAAATCAATAAACCACAACCATTAGATTAGATTGAAGTTGGAAAAAATTACCCACCATTGCCATGGAATTATTTTCCACTGCCCAACTTTTCTATCTCAAGCAGCCAATCGACGTAGAGAAAAAAGCCAATCAAAGTTGCGGGCTCTCCATCCTCAAACGACATTGCCACCATGTTTTTGGATGCCCTAGCTTGTTCCTATCTATGAAGATCAATCAAGATTAATGCAGCCGCCATATTGCGGAGCCCATGGGCCATGGTCGGTCGACCTACCATCAGCAACAAGGTTAAGGCAGCCGCCGTATCCCGCAGCCCATGTCCGATCTACCTACCATCATCGGCTCAGGTTTTAATATGCATGCCCCATGTACGCACATGCAACACAAAACCCTACAAGATCGATCCAAGACTTGCCTACAAGTAAGCAGTAACAAAGAGCTAGGTACGTATCTCAGGTTCTAATTTTTCTGCCCCATGTACGCACGTGCACCATGAGACCCTACAAGATTGATCCAATACTTGCCTTCTAGGAACGTGGTTCAAGTTTTGATTTTTCTCCATATACACATGTTCACCACACGTTGCGCTTGATCTAGATAGCACTGCATTGATTTTAAGTCGAGTTATTATATGCCTACTTACAACTCATTACAACTCATTAATTTTATAATGTCCACTATAGAAGAGAATGTCACCCATTGGGCAGTAAAAATTCAGAGACATTGTACAAGAATCGTTTAGTGGGCAGCTGGAAGCTAGGAGTAAATTGTTGGATTAGCTTTATTTAGATGGCTTCATGGCTGATTAGCTCATCGTGAAGTGCAGACATAGACCTAAGTCGACAACGCACATGACGGCGTGCACTATTGTACTACCTCCATGACAAAATATAAGATTTTTTTGGAGTTCAAATTTGAACTGCAAAAACATTTTATATGTAGTTACACAGGTAGTGTGCCTTATAACCAGAAAAGGACATGCCGGTGGATGCTCAAATTCCTTTTCACATTCCCCAGGTTCTTGGAGTACCTTCGTTTTATCTTTAATTAGCTTTCCTCTTGAGTTCAGAGCCCCCTATCAACATCGTCTTCCTCCAGCGGTTGCTAGCACCACAATCTCCTATATTGACTCTCCTCGATTGTCATCCCCAATCTCCTTTGTTGACTCTCCTCAATTGTCATCGGTCCATCGAGGAATTAGACGACCACCTCCAGTAAGTACCTATATGCAATCAATGGATCAACGATACTTCAGTTATACTCCAAGCTGTGTTCATCTAGAGAGATTTCACATGCCACCTCTCAAGGTGGATCACTCAATTTGTTGGATTGCCACAAGGAACCATGCCCTGTCTAGATGTCCATCTACATTCATCACTACCACGAGTAATAAAATGATTGCGCAAATTTTTCCTCTTATTTCTACCAATTGGTATTTATGTTTATGCAGGGAAAGTTATTCAACAGAGATAGCTCAAGACAAAAGAAAATACAAACCAGGAGCAGTGCACAACCGACGACTGACAAGACTAGGAGGTAAGAAACAAGCTTCTGAGGAAGGTAACGATTCGGTCACCCCCTCCCCCTCCCCCTCGCGTCGCTCCCCAGGGGCGACTCGGGGGGCGACAGATCTCGTCCGCCGCCACCCCCTCCCCTTCGCATCTTCCCTTGCCGCCGCCGGAGGCAGCCGCCGGCAAGCCCGCGCGGTCGTCGATGAGGGTGGCGGCGAGGTCTTCGGCCGCGGTTCTTTCTTGGGAACGGGCCTAGGGTTCCTGGCGGCGGCCTGGTGGTGAGGGCGGCGCCGTCCCGGCGGCCGGCGGCGTTCGCTGGAGCTGTGGCCGCCTCCCCTCGGCTGCGTGGGTGGCGAGGCGGCGGTGGACCTGGGCGTCGGGCGGCAGGACCCCCGCGACCTGCTGCGCCAGATCTGAAGACGGCACCCGGTCGCTTGCATCAGCGTCTTCCTCGTCTGGTCCGGCGGGATCCGGCCGGATCCGGCTGTTGGCTGCGTGGATTTGGTGTGGGGAGGTCTGAACCGGGGTAACCCCTTGGCCGGCGGCGGCGGCCACCTCGTCGGCGGCGCTTCGGGCGCTGTTCCCCTTCTTGAAGGCGACGTTGAGGTTCACCTCCCCTCCTCCTCCTTCCCCTGCACCCGGGTGAAAACCCAAAACTCTGGTTTGGGCGGCGGCGGTGCCATGACGGTGCCGTTACCTTCTTGAAGGCGCCGTTTTTGGTCTGTGGGGAGGCGGGTCGGTTGCTGCGTGCTTCGGGTGCTCTTGGTGGCGGCGATTTCTTCTTCTAGCGGTAACACTTCACCATGGATGACCGGTCCGCTCCTCTGGCCGCCGTGCTCTCCTTCGTGTGGTCCTGTCAGTCCGGCGGATCGACGCCCTCGGCCTGGGCTAGAGGGGATAGTGGTCCCCTCTACGGCGATTAGGACATGATGGTAGGTGAGATGGTGGCCATGGCGTGCTCTGTTTCTTCCTGGTGGCTTTGGTGTTCCAATCATGGCTGTGTCTTCTTCGGACGCCCTGTTCAATAGCTAGCGTCTGCGGCATGCTTCAATTGTGGGCAGCAGCTTCTCTAGCTGTAGTCTTTTTTTTTCATTGGCCGTAGCGTTTTTGCTTTCTTTCAGCTCCTTGTATCGGCCGTTGCGGGGTTGCATCCCTGCTTTCTTTTATGTCCTGGTTGTATGGTTTGTTTCGATGTATCCTGGCCGGTTGATGGCTTTGTTAATTCAAAGTCGGGCTATGCTCGAGCCCTACTCGGGCTCGGGTTGTGCCTTTTCTCTAAAAAAAAAAGAAACAAGCTTCAATCAAAATCGACAATATTATACCTCATGAACATGATATTTTTGTTAAGCACGTGAACAGGACTAAAAGTAACACAAATTTTACCAGGGCAAAATCAAGGAAAAGAGAAAGAACACTAGATATGTAAGCTCTATTATAAGTGTATTTTTTAGAATGAAGAAGACCAGACATTACTAACATTTAATTGATGCTAAGTAAAGAAACTTTAACATGACATCAGAAAGGATATATATGGAAATTCAGAACCTTGGATAACCAAGATGCAAGTGTGAATGATGTGGTGCAGCCTTCACTGTGAATGGTACAACAGAAAATAGAAAAGGTCTGGATATCATTGTTCAGTACAAAGACAGGAAGCCAAGAAGAATCTCAGAGAACAATCCTAAATTCATGGCCAAGAAGTATCCATTATTGTCCCCCTATGGAGACGATGGTTACAAAGAAAATTTACCTTATACATATCAAAAGAAGATGCATAATGCAAGAGAAAGCATGTAACAATGCTAGAATACTCTGTGTATCATCTACAACAAAGTATAAACCAACTGATGCACTTGATGATGTGTGAAAAGCTTACATTGCAGTTCATTATGGATGTCCTTGCATGCATTTTGATCAAAAGACATCAAGGAAACCTAAGAATGGAATTATATGTTGGCTTGCAAGACGCAATAGAGAAAGGAGATACAAGGGCTGACCAAGTAGGAGGGAGGATACTGCTGCCATCTAGCTTCATAGATAGCCCCAGATACAAAGCAAAAAACTACCAGGTAGCTATGACAATATGTCGATGGATTGGATATCCCAACGTATTTGTGACATTCACGTGCAACACAGTTTAGTCGGAAATTCAATCAATGCTACAAGAACTAGGCCAAACAGCATCAGAAAGACCTGAAATTGTTGACCAAGTGTTCCACATAAAGCTCAACATAAAGGTCAAGGAGTTCATGAGAGACATAAGAGAAAGGAAATACTTTAGAAAAACACTCGCAAGTAATACCCAACTGCTTGATCACACCTCTTACTATTTCTCTATAGAAAAAGAACTAAAGGTTATTTTAAAATTGCAGTTATATACACAATAAAGTTCCAAAAAAGGGATCTCCCACATGTCCACATAGTCATATATATTCCTTGACAGAAAGGAAAAGAAACACAAGTACCCCGAACCATCAGAGGTAGATAGGATAACATGCACTGAAATTCAAGACAAGTTGATCCGTAAGGATATGTAGTGGTTGAGAACTACATGTTGCATGGACCATGTGGCATGGTCGACAACACAAGTATAAGAAAGTTCCTAAAAAATATGACAGCAATACCACCGTAGGTGAAGATCGATAACCAGTATATAGAAAACGAGATGATGGAAGATACATATAGAAGTGGGAAATATCAGGCACACACAAGTTAAGGTATGCAACAGATCTCTATCGATAAAATACCTTTAAAATATATATAACTAAAGGTGATAACCAAGCGACAACGCTAATAGAAAACGATAAGATCAATAGGTGCCTCAAGTACACATACATATCAGGCAATGACGTGTGTTGAAGAATATTTCAGTTCAAACTACACTTTCGAGATCCTTGCATTGAAAGGTTACCTTTCCACCCGGAGAATGAGCAACAAATCATTTTATTTGATTATACAGATTTATCAAAGATCATAAGGAAAGAGTGGGAATAACAAAATTTACACAGCGGATGGAGACAAACAAGATCCTGTGAAGCAAGAGAATTAACATATCAAGAGTTCCCGTTAAAATGGGTATGGAAGAAAAAAGAGAAAAAGTGGAGCAAAACAAAGAAAGGAAGATCCATTGGAAGGATATATTATGCTCATAGAGCAAATGGTGAAAAGTACTACATGCGAATGCTACTTAACGCCTGCAAAGGATGCATGTCTTTCAAAAGGAACCGTAAATGGAGTTGTCCACACTTCATACAAATCTGCATGCGAAGCACTGGGATTTCGACAACAGAGTGGATTGAGTGCATAAATGGGTCACTAGACTGGGTGATTGGCAACCAGCTAAGACAACTGTTCACAACTCTTATGCCACTAAAGTCACAAGCCCAAAAATATTGTGGGGGACATGCTCAGAAGTTCTAAGCGAACACATGGAGTATAGGCAGAGAAGACTATTGAACTATCCTACACTTTGACTAACAGATACACAGAAGCAAGGATACGCCATGGTGAAAGTATAGATAAGCTCATGAGACAAGCTGGAAAGACATTTAAGGAATACCCCGAAACACAACATCAAGGATTCTTCACAGATAAAGGAACTTGGAAACAGACTGCTCAATGAAGAGATGAATTATAACAAAGAGGAATAAAAAGAACATCATTCCAGGATCTTTGGCAATATGAACTCTGAACAACTACATGCATTTGATTCAGTAATGGAATCGATGAGCAAAAATTTGGGAAAGAATATATTTGTGGACAGCTATGGCGGGATATGTAAGACATACCTACTGAGGCAATCACAACAAAGTTGTGTTCCGAAGGAAAGATAGTACTAGCAGTGGTGTCATCTCATATTGCAGCGCTGCTTATATAGGGAGCACACTCGAGGTTCCACATCCCCCTATCCTTGCAGAAGAGTCAACATGTTAAGGTTCCCACCTGACCTATAAAAAAGACGTCACTTATGCTATGGGATGAAGGTCCAATGGCAAACAAGATATGCTTTGAGGCGGTAGACAGAACCAAAGGTAGGACTATATCTGCCTAAACAAGTGTTCACAAATGGATAGCTATACGTAGCATTATCAAGATTCACAAGAAGAGATGGACAATGTGTAATGATAAATGATGAAGATACTAAAGAGGATGATGTGGTCAATAACATTGTCTATACTGAAATATTTTTAAGGCATGGAAAAACAAAAACACTTTCAGTATGATTCTTAGATATAGATACATGAAAAATTTGTACACTTCAAACTATCTTCAAAATACAAATTAATAGCATACCAATGCTAACGTGATATGGCTGGACAAATATGGTCCACTGCTCTGAGTATGTACTAGAAACGTGCATCAACATTTGAAGGAAATAGTTAATCAATACCAGACATGTACACTATATTTCTAATATTTGTGGCTTAATATATAGTACAACCCAATATTAAGAGCATCTGTGCATCATTATAATTTGTATGTACAATGTAGTCGCGCCGCCGCCGGACACTCCCCACCCCTCCCCCTGCTTCGCCGCCGCCGGAGGGAACGCAGGCGAAGCCGTGCGTGACCCAGGGAAGGCGGCGGCGGGGCTCTCTTTGTCGGCTCTATTCCCGCGTCGATGTCGCAGCCGCCAGGTGGTTCTAGATCCGCGCCGCTCCGGGGCGGCGGCCTCTCGTCCTGGCGGGAGGGCCGCGCGACAGAGGGCGTCGGTGGCGGTGCTGCTCGGTGTCGGCGGCGGTGGGCACGGTCTACTTCCGTGGCCGCCGGGCACCTATGGGGCACGGAGGGCCCCTTTTCTGGTTCGGCGAGGGGTGCGGAGGCCGCGCGCAGAGCGGATCGAGGTCCCGGGCGCGCGGTGGTGTGATTGAGAGACGGCGGGCGATCTTTTTACCCAGCTTCGGGGCTCTCCGGAGAGATAAAACCCCTACTGCTGCCTTGTGTTGTTATTTGATCTTGCTCGGATGCGAGCGCATGGAGGAGTCGTGTGCGTGTGTGTGTGTTGGTTCTCAGATGAACCCTAATCTTGTGTTCGTGGATGGACCGAACCCTAGTCCTGTGTACCCGGATGTACCGAACCCTAGTCCTGTGTACCCGGATGGACCGAACCCTAGTCCTGTGTACCCGGATGTACCGAACCCTAGTCCTGTGTACCCGGATGGACCGAACCCTTTCTACGTGCGCATGGGCCTCTCTTTTATAGTCTAAAGGGGGCACCAACAGGTGGCAGCGTAAGAAGAGGGGGTAGAAAGGTAAAAACGCAGGTTGGTGTAACAGTGACCAACAGTGCCCCTACCTAACTGACGGCAGGGGACAAGGGCATTTAATGCCCGTCCGGTCGCCCCAACAGTGCGAGGAGGCGATCGTCAAGTGAGCCACCAGTTGCCACTATGGCGTCTCTATCAGCTCCGCTTGCCACCTTGCTCCGCATGGCTGTGTAGTGCCTCGCCACGTGCCTTTGGGACAGTCTTGTGATGACACGTCGTTGGATGCGCTGGAGCTGGGTTGGCAATCCTGCTGCGGTAAGCGCCTTGCCGCAGTCCTCCTCTTGTCGTGCCGGCAAGCTTGCCAGCCCTCGGGCCTTGCCGGGGCGCGCGGGGCGCCGCGGCAAGTCCCCTGGAGGTGCCTCGGTCGGCCTTCCCGGCAAGCTCCTCTTGCCGGGGCCTTTGTTCTCTTGCCGGCGAGCTCTTCTTGTCGGGTCTTGGTTGGCCTTCCCGGCAAGCTCCTCTTGCCGGGGGCTTTAGCTCGAGCATTCTGTTCTTGGATGGCATCAACTTAGCCGCGGAGGATCTTGGCGGACGCCCGGCAAGCCCTGCTGCGGGTTGCTGCGACTGCCCGTGCACAAGTTCGGGGTACTAAGGTACCCCCCTACTTTAGTACACCGACAGTAGCCCCCGGGCCTGGGCCATACACGATGCCGAGCGTTGTTGGGCTAGGCCCCAAAACAGTGCACGGGCACGCGTGGCCTGGGTCCACACAAAATCGGACTCCGTGCCCTCCGCGTCCTCCCGCAACGGCACGCGTCAAACGCGGCATCGTGGGCGACGTGGGCGGCGCATGCGGGGCTGAGCCTCGCTAGCATGCATCATGCCATGATGAAGGGGACGGCCCACGCCCTCCTACCTAAACGGAGGTAGGCGTGGGGGTCGTGATGCATTTACTGGACGGGGCTAGTGCGCGGCTTTTGAGGTGTCTGCTCCCATGCTCACGGGGTGGGACGAGACCGCCTCACCCGTCCACTCGGCGCTGCATCCCTGCCACGCGGCTCCCATGCGCTTGGGGTCACGGACGGTGGGATTGGGGAATCTGGGCCGGCATGAGCAGAGGCAGCGGGTCGGCCCCGATTCCCTGCTCTCCCGTGCCTTGATTCGCCGAGCGGGGCGGCCGGGCTCCCACCCTGCTCCTTTATAAGGGGCAGGGGGGAGGGCACAGAAGCCCATACTCCTTCATCTTCTTCTTTCCTTTTCAACTTCTGCTCCTCTTCCTCCCATTCGTCATGGAGAAAGGGAATCCCGGCCCCTCGTCGGTGGCGGCGAGGGTTGCCGCCAGACAGCGCATCCCTCCCTCTGTCGCTCCTGCGGCGGTGGAGCCGGTCGAGAGGGGAAGAGGGAGGGGGCGAGGCCGAGGGCGAGGTCGAGGGCGTGGCCGAGGCGCTCAGGGAAGAGGCGGCCGGGGTGGTGCGCCACCCCCGTCTCCGCCGACGGCTCCTCTTCTCGAGGCGGTCCATATTGGGGACGACCCCTGGGAGTTCTTCGTCAAGCTGCGCCGGGCACCTCGTCGACGCCTCCGTCTTCCGGCTCCATTTGCGAGCGTGATGGAGCCGGACCCGCCCGAGATGCTGGAGTTGCGCATGAGGGGCTGCGGGATCAGCGGCACTCGAGTTAGTGTCGTATCCCCAGCCCCCGGCATGATGTACTTCGACCGAGGGTGGAAGACGTTCGCCCGCATCCATAGCTTGACGGCGGGGTTTACCCTCCATTTTAAGTTAATGGAGGGCAACCTCCTCGCCGTCAAGGTCTTCGGGGACTCCGGCATCCGTGCGAGATGCTGCATGGACAGCTCCTCCAATAGCGAAGGTCCCTCCTCGAGCGAGAGTGATGAGGAGGGGAGCGACAGCGACGACGAGGACGGCGGGTCCGACTAGGCGTCGGACGCTGCCTCGCGCGCGTCACCGGCGACCCCATCATCCGGGTCGCCGGTGTTCTGAACTCCCCGGGGCCGTCTCCTTGGGCGGCTGGCGTAGGGAGGCGGCGGAAGAGGAAGAGGGGCGGCGGCAAGGCCGTCAAGCCGGAGTACGAGGGCGAGGTGCCCTCGACAGCGTGCTGACGTCCTGCCACCCCATCTTCGAGCTCTGCCTCCGGCGCCTCCGTCTCCGCCAAGCTCCTGGCCGGCCCCCGGGAAGTTCTCTTGGTGTCTTCTGGCACCCGTAGCTCACCTAGGCGTTTCTTTTGCCCTCTCCGGCAAGCTTCTCTTGCCGGGGCCTCCTTGACCTACCTCCTGAAGAGAAAACAGGAGAGGGATTACGGGCACCTTATCTTTTAATTTGTAAGCCTTCGGGCCTTAGCTGTATTTAAAGCTTGTAATCCTCTCTATCATGTTTTTCATCCTCCATGGACTCACACTAAATTGGGATGTTTTTTAATGAAAAGAGGGGAAAGCTTGCCGGATTGAGTCTTTTACTTGATTGCGTGCCTTGTACGTTTTCACCCTACGCTTTTAGGGAACTTGCCGGCGCGGGCACCTTGCCGTGGGCGCCGAGTGCGGAACGTCGGCAACGGAACTGCAACCGACAGGAAACCTTGTCGCGGAACTAGTCGGGGCTTACTTAAGTCGTTGAGCGGACTCAAAACGACAGTAAGGCAACTAGCTACGAGTTGGTTCCCTGCCGGCGGTGCCGCGGCCGACAAGAAACCTTGTCGTTGGGCTAGTCGCAGTTCACCTAAATTGTCGAGCGGACTCGAAACAACAGTCGGTGCGCGGCTAGCTACGAGTCGGTTCCTCCGCGCACAGGTTCTTTTCGTACAAGGCACGATCGTTCAGAGGTGCGGCCTCGCTTTCCCCAGTCCACGAGAGGATGCATGACGAGGGATGGAAAACTTATCTGGTATTGCAGCCCCCGGCGACTCTGGCTTGCCGGGGGTGAATCTTGATGTTTGCAGCCCCCGGCAACTTTGGCTCCGCTGGGACCAAGGCGCTGGTGCGCCTTGCTCTGTCCTTGTCGCCAACGTTGTAGCCTCCGGGGACCTCGACTCGCCGCGAGGGATCTTGGCGGCCGCAGCCCCCAGCGAAATCGGCTTGCCGGGGCCTCTTCGCCAGTGCGCCCTTCTGGTTTCTCCTTGTTGCTGTCATTACAGCCACAAAAATTACTAAGACAGCGCTGTAATAGGTTACCCTTTGCAACGTAATCTCAAGTTGGGCAATGCGATGCCATGATTCACCCTTTGCATGTTTATACCCTACGCTTCCAGGGAACTTGCCGGTGCTAACACACTTGCTGAGTGCGGAACGTCAGCAGCCTGCTGGCGGCGTTGTACCCGGCAAGAAACCTCCTCGGGCCAGTTGCAGCGCACTTGCATTGTTGAGCGGACTCGAAAACAAAGCAAGGACGCAACTTAACCACGAGTTAGCTCCTCAGCGTCCAAGTTTCTCATACAAAGGACGTTCCATGGCAAGGCTTGCTATGTTACATCCTCGATTTCATTATACCCCTTGTACGTTTTTGCCCTACGCTTCTAGGGAACTTGCCGGCGCTAACACACTTGCTGAGTGCGGAACGTCAGCAGCCTGCTGGCGGTGTTGTACCCGGCAAGAAACCTCCTCGGGCCAGTTGCAGCGCGCTTGCATTGTTGAGCGGACTCGGAAACAAAACAAGGGCGCAACTGAACCATGAGTTGGCTCCTCAGCGCACAGGTTTTACGTACAAGGGACGAACGTACGAGGAACATAACACTAGCGCTCAAAACTAAAGAAAAGAGCTATGCGCTCGAGCTCGGGTAACTTAGCTTTTCTGTCTTTCGCGGTCCGGCGAAGCCGCGCTCCTCCCTTGGCTCCTTCCCTTGTACGTTCCCCCCCCCCCCCCCGCGCTTTCAGGGAACCTACCGGTGCTAACACACTTGCTGAGTGCGGGACATCAGCAGCCCGCTGGCGGTGTTGCTTCCGGCAAGAAGAACTCGTCGGGCTAGTTGCGGCGCGCTTTTGTCGTTGAGCGGACTCGAAACGGACCAGGGGCGCAACTTAGCCACTATTCGACCCTTCTGCGTGCAGGTTCTTCGTACAAGGTACGGATTCTCAGGGAGTACAACCCAAAAGCTTAAAGCTGGATGCTTTCTTCGCCCTACTGGCTAGTGGAGCTCGATGGCGCACCCTCGACGGCAGCGCGGCACTCCGAGGAGGCGTGCTTGCCGGAGCAGATACCAGAGTTGTTCTTGCCGGGCTTGATCTTTGGCGGATCTGCCTTTGCTTTCTTACACTTGCCGGTGGAGCTCGATGGTGCGCTCTCGACGGCAGTGCAGCGCTCCGAGGAGGTGCGCTTGCCGGAGTGGGCATCAGGGCTGCACTTGCCGGACTTGAACTTCTCCTTCCCCCGGGGAGCTTCGGCGGCAAGTGGCTCGCGCTCTGCCGCGGCTGCTGCTTCTCGGTAAATCTTGTCGGCGCAGATGAGTGCATCTCTCTTGTCACCTTGGACAGAAATGATACTCATCGGGCCAGGCATCTTGAGCACGTTGTATGCGTAGTGAGAGGCTGCCATGAACTTGGCAAGCGCTGGTCGGCCGAGTATCCCATTGTAGGGCAATGGGATATCAGCAACATCGAAGGTGACCCTCTCTGTCCTGAAATTCAGCTCACTGCCAAATGTCACTGGCAATGTGATCTTCCCCTTGGGCTTGCTCCTTCCCGGATTTATCCCTTGAAAGGTACCAGTCTCTTCGAGCTCGCTGTCGGGGATCTGGAGCTTCTTGAGCACTGTGGAGGAAATCAGGTTCAGGCCGGCCCCGCCGTCAACCAACATCTTCGTGACCTTGAGGTTGCGGATTGTTGGTGAGGCCAACATCGGCAAGCACCCGACCGCAGTGATGCGATCAGGGTGGTCTTCTACGTCGAAAATGATGGGCGTGCTGGACCATTTCAGAGGCCTGCGCGCCTCGACGGATGGCTCCGTTGCGTTCACCTCTCGCACCCACTGCTTGAGTTGGTGGTGCGAGGCGTGCAGAGAGGCGCCGCCGTCGATGCACAGCACCTCGGTCGCCTTCTGAAATTCTTGGTCATCGGTCTCATCCTCCTCCATCTCATCTTCATCTTCGTCCTTGTCGCGGCCGCGGGGAGGCCTATCTCCTTGCCGCGGCTTGGGCTTGCCGCGGTGTCCTCCCCGGGCGGGAAGCTTCTTGCCGGATCCTCCGCCACCTTCCTGGGCTCTTTCCTTATCGCGGCGCTCGTACTCTGCTTTCTGCAGCTCCGCCATCTCTTCGACTTTCTTGCAGGTTTGGAGATCGTGGCCCTTGGTGCGGTGGATCTTGCAATACCGCTTGCCGGAGCCATCCTGCTTGTCGGCGGCTACCACAGCCTCGCTAGAGTCATCGGCCTTGGCCTTGTCGGAGCCACCTCCGTTGCCGGAATGCTCAACAGCTAGCACATCCTTAGCCTTTCTCTTCCTGTTGTTCCGTCTCCGGTTCTTCCTTGCCGGGGCGGTATCCTCACTGTCAGATCCTTCTGCTCCCGCAACCTCTCCGGGGATTTTCCTTCCCTCCTCAGCCCGTGCACACTTGTCGGCCAGAGCATAGAGCTCGCTGACGTCTCTGATCTTGCACATCGCCATCTCCTCCCTCATCCTGCGATTACGCACGTTCTGATGAAAGGCGCTGATAACCGCGGCAGGGTGGACGTCTGGGATGTTGCGTTGCACCTGGCTAAATCTCTGTATGTACTTGCGCAGGGGTTCCCCCTCCTTCTGGACGAGCAAGTGGAGGTCACTCTCCTGGCCATGAGGCTTGTGGCCGCCCGTGAAGGCGCCGACAAACTGATGACACAGGTCAGCCCATGAAGAGATGGAACCGTCCGGCAAGTGCATGAGCCAAGATCTGACATTGGGCTTGAGTACCAGTGGGAAGTAGTTGGCGAGGATCTTCTCATCGCGCCCTCCGGCAGCCTGCACCGCGATGGTGTAGATGCTGAGGAACTCCGATGGATGTATCCTGCCATCGTACTTCTCGGGCACGTCTGGCTTGAAGTTCTTGGTTTTGGGCCACTGGACTTGCCGCAGCTCGCGGGTGAACGCAGGGCAACCTGCCGCGTATGGCAAGTCGCCTGGCTCCCCTAGCGCATGCATGTCGACAGTGGGCCCAGCACGCTGGTCAGATTGACGTCGCGTCTCCCTTCTGCGCTCGATGCGAGTGCGAGCGTCTTCGTGCCGTCGTTCTTGGAGAACGTGGCGCTGGTCGCGTCGAGTCCGTGGGTCCGACGACGCCGTGGAGTCGCCGTCGGGGTTGGTCCGACGAGCCGGCGATCTTGGCCTTTGGGGCTGGGATTGCACGGAGGTGGCTCCCCCAGCAGTCTTGTCGGCGTGGGCTTGCACTTGGACGCCTTGCCGGGGCCTCGATGCGCTCGGTCGCCGGGGCTTGTCGCCGTTGGCGAAGGCGATGAGGCTGTATATGGTCATCCTCCAGTCGTCGATCTTGTGCGGCGCTGGAGGGTAGTCTAGGAGCAGCTGGGCTCAGGCCAGCGCTTCCTCTGTTGTCTTGGGTGGTGGCGGCGACGAGCGGCGCGAGGAGCGGGATGTGCTCGGACTCCCAACGGGATTGGGAGGTGCATCACCCCGCCCTGGCGATCGTACCTCGCTCGCGCCAGCATACGGGCGTGCATGTTGACCTCGAGCGTCTCGCGACCCACCAGCTTGGCCTTGCTCTAACGCGAGCACGGTGCTAGGGGCACCGGGGCGTTGTCGACCTTGCACCTCCTGGGAGGGGCGCGGTGTATGCATGGTCGCCGACGCTTGTGGGGCCTTGTTTTTGGATCTGGTGATGACGTGAGTCCCACCGTCGGCGCCTGCTCCTCCGTCGGCGTCCACTCCACCGCCCGTTTGCTCCGGCGGTGGTGGCGGAATCGATGCAGACGGAGCGGCTACCTCCGAAGGCTTCTTCTTCGGTGGCATGTCGATGAAGGTGTTGATGCAGCGCGCGCGGAGACCGGATCGGATGCTCACGACCTCGACGCGCCCCCTACCTGGCGCGCCAAAGATGTCGGCGGCGGTGGGCACGGTCTACTTCCGTGGCCGCCGGGCACCTATGGGGCACGGAGGGCCCCTTTTCTGGTTCGGCGAGGGGTGCGGAGGCCGCGCGCAGAGCGGATCGAGGTCCCGGGCGCGCGGTGGTGTGATTGAGAGACGGCGGGCGATCTTTTTACCCAGCTTTGGGGCTCTCCGGAGAGATAAAACCCCTACTGCTGCCTTGTGTTGTTATTTGATCTTGCTCGGATGCGAGCGCATGGAGGAGTCGTGTGCGTGTGTGTGTGTTGGTTCTCAGATGAACCCTAATCTTGTGTTCGTGGATGGACCGAACCCTAGTCCTGTGTACCCGGATGTACCGAACCCTAGTCCTGTGTACCCGGATGGACCGAACCCTAGTCCTGTGTACCCGGATGTACCGAACCCTAGTCCTGTGTACCCGGATGGACCGAACCCTTTCTACGTGCGCATGGGCCTCTCTTTTATAGTCTAAAGGGGGCACCAACAGGTGGCAGCATAAGAAGAGGGGGTAGAAAGGTAAAAACGCAGGTTGGTGTAACAGTGACCAACAGTGCCCCTACCTAACTGACGGCAGGGGACAAGGGCATTTAATGCCCGTCCGGTCGCCCCAACAGTGCGAGGAGGCGATCGTCAAGTGAGCCACCAGTTGCCACTATGGCGTCTCTATCAGCTCCGCTTGCCACCTTGCTCCGCATGGCTGTGTAGTGCCTCGCCACGTGCCTTTGGGACAGTCTTGTGATGACACGTCGTTGGATGCGCTGGAGCTGGGTTGGCAATCCTGCTGCGGTAAGCGCCTTGCTGCAGTCCTCCTCTTGTCGTGCCGGCAAGCTTGCCGGCCCTCGGGCCTTGCCGGGGCGCGCGGGGCGCCGCGGCAAGTCCCCTGGAGGTGCCTCGGTCGGCCTTCCCGGCAAGCTCCTCTTGCCGGGGCCTTTGTTCTCTTCCCGGCGAGCTCTTCTTGTCGGGTCTTGGTTGGCCTTCCCGGCAAGCTCCTCTTGCCGGGGGCTTTAGCTCGAGCATTCTGTTCTTGGATGGCATCAACGTAGCCGCGGAGGATCTTGGCGGACGCCCGGCAAGCCCTGCTGCGGGTTGCTGCGACTGCCCGTGCACAAGTTCGGGGTACTAAGGTACCCCCCTACTTTAGTACACCGACACTCGGCGGCTGTTGCGTGGTGGCAGGCTGCGGGGTCAGATCTGGATCCCTCAAGGTGCGGCGCACTACGCGAGTTCGTGGCAGCGCTGGGGGCTCTCCACGGCCATGGGGGCGCGGTGCAGGTCGCCCGTGCTCCGGTGGTGCTGCCCAGGACGCGTGCCGGCGTCGCCCTGTGGCTCGCGTTGGTGGTCCGGGCAAGTCGTGCTTGGCGGCGGGGATGGATCTGGCTGGTTGTGGTCGGGGTGAGATGGTCAGGATACGGCATGGCTGGATCTCCACTCTGGTCGACGCTGGTGCTCGCGGTGAGCGGTGGCGTCACCAGAGGTACCTTTTTGCTTGCTCCGGCGGGGACGCTCGTCGACGAGTTGCAGGAGGTGGTAAGGTCTCGTGCTCTTTGCTTTGCCAGACTGGGCGGCCGGCGTAAGCAGTGAGGTTCGAGGTGCGATGCTTCAGGCGAAAGCCTGGTGTCGGCCTTGTGTCGACAGCGGTGACGGTGACGCCTTTGGGCGCCATTTTTTTCCTTCTTGGAGGAGTCATTGTGAAGCTCCCACAGCTCATCCTTACAATGAGCTCCGGGCGAAAGCCTAAGATCCACTGTTGGATCGGACTACGACGATGTCATTGATGTCGTTACCCCCTTGGGGGCGCAGTCTTGGAGCCATTGATCCGTTGTTGGTTGTTTCTAGTCTTGGCTCGAGCACGATTGGTCAGGCTGGGGTTGTGGGGTGTTTGGTGGTGGTGGTGGAAGCGATCTATGGGTATGGATACTGCCTTGGTCATCCTGGTGCTATCTGTTGACCTCTCTTTTGGGGGCTCGTGGCGTCGGTGAAGTCTCGGAGCTCAGTGCCCTTCGGCGACGCATGAGGTTTGGTTGCCTCGCATAGTGTTCTGGTTCTCTCTATTTGTGATGGTGGCCGTGGTGTGGCTCAGAGGAGGTGCATGGCTGTCTCGGCGAAACATTGCCCTTCGGCGCGGTCGGCGGCTCTCTCTATCGCGTCGTGCCTCGGCAGTGGGAAGCCCTTCGACGGTGGTTGCGACTCTCCTAGCTCTTCAAGGTGCAGAGTGATCGCAGTGCAGCAGGCAACTTCTTCTCTACGTCTACTCGGTGTTGATTCTCCCTTCGACTGATCCAACAATGCTAGTTTCCCATTTCTTCTCGGTCTGCTTAATGGTGTTGGGTGCTAAGTTCTTGGTGTTGGCTAATTGTCATAGCTTGTTTCTGGTTCTTCCTTGTTGTTCCTTATTCCTTCTTGTGTGTGTTGGGTGCTACTCCTGTAGCCGTTGTGTTGTATCTCAGTCCCTCTTATGATAATGAAAATGGTTCAGGCCGGTGTAAGCCCGCCGTAGCACCGTCAAAAAAAAATGTGGTCAGACCTATTTTACTACTCTGTTATTATAAATACACTTTTGTATTTGGGAAATATTAAACTAGAGTTACTCACAATTACACTAATTAATACATATATTTGTTCAATATGAATTGGGTTAAGGTTTATTATTTATATTTGGTAGATATGAATTGGGGTAAAGGGGGGCTAATACTGCCGATTACGGTCCAAGCCTGGAAAAAGGTGGAGGGGCATATAAGGAAAAAACATTTTCCACTAACAGGCAGTACCTTAATTACATTATATTGGTATATACAGTCGTACAAACATAATAAAAGGTTAATAAAAAAATAGCAATCAGGAAAAGGAGAAAGGGGGGACCTGTAGGTCGAAGAAAGCTGCCGCTGTGGAGGATGACGACGATGTGTTGGGCTGCCTCCACTGGGAGCAACGACTATGCGTCCGGCTCGCGCGCTAGGGGAAGACAACGCTGCCGCATCCTCACGCTCAAGATGGATTCAAGCTGGCAGCGGAAGACAAGATCCAAGCCTACATCTGAAAACTGATTGGAGTTCTTTCCTTGATGAGTTACAGAGTACACAGCGGAATACATATAGGAGGGCAAGGCCCAACCAGAACTAGTACGTGCACGAGAACGTGCGTGAGTCGTGGGGAGACTGCGGTGACCAAGTCACCTGGCTAACACCCCCCCGCAGTGTCAGCGTCGGGCTCGCCGACGTTGAGACTGGCTCGGATGTCGACGAATGCAGCAGTGGGCAGTCCTTTGGTGAAGATGTCGGCAAATTGCGCGCTGGTCGGAACATGCAGAACACATACATCACCTAGAGCTACCTTCTCCCTTACAAAATGTATATCTATCTCAATGTGCTTGGTACGACGATGTTGTACAGGGTTACAAGACATGTAAACAGCAGAGATGTTATCACAGTAGACGATGGTAGCTTGGTGAAGTGGCCGGTGCAGCTCGGTGAGGAGTTGACGGAGCCAGACGGTTTCAGCAACGGCATGAGCGACGGACCTGTACTCAGCTTCGGCAGAGGACCTGGAAACAGTGAGCTGTCGTTTTGACGACCATGAAATCAAATTATCACCCAGGTACACACAATAACCGGAAGTGGATCGACGAGTATCCGGACATCCAGCCCAGTCTGCATCAGAGTATGCTGTGAGAGAAGTTGGGGCGGATGGTGTAATGGAAAGGCCATGATCTAGTGTGCCCTTGAGATAGCGTAGGATGCGTTTGACATGATTATAATGAGGAAGGCGAGGATCATGCATGAATAAGCATGCCTGTTGCACGACATAGGTAATCTCAGGACGAGTGAGAGTCATGTATTGTAGAGCTCCGATGATGCTGCGGTACAGAGTAGGATCAGAGAAGGGCTCACCAACGGAGGAAAGATTGGAACCCGTTTCAGCCGGTGTGCGGCAGGGATGGCAGTCAGTCATGCCGGCCTTAGAGAGAAGATCAAGCACGTACTGGCGTTGAGAAAGAAAAAGACTAGATGAAGAGCGAGACACAACGATCCCAAGAAAATGATGAAGAGAGCCAAGGTCGGTCATGCAAAATTCACGGCAAAGGGACACAATGATCTGGTTGAGGAATGCATTAGAAGAGGCAGTGAGCACAATATCATCAACGTATAGAAGAAGGTAGGCAGTGTGATGTTGTGTTTTGAGAATGAAGAGAGAGGAATCCGAGCGGGAAGGGAGGAACCTGAGGGTATGGATGAACGTGGCGAAACGATGAAACCATGCACGTGGCGCCTGCTTAAGACCGTAGAGAGATTTGTTAAGATGACAAACATGATCGGGAAACGAGGATTTGACGAAGCCAAGTGGCTGCCGACAGAAAACTGTTTCGTGGAGAGAGCCATGAAGAAAGGCGTTCTTTACATCTAATTGGTGGATTGGCCAAGAAGACGAAACAGTGAGGCTGAGAACGACGTGGATCGTGCTGGGTTTAACCACGGGAGAGAAAGTTTCATCAAAATCAATGTCGGCTTGCGGAGAATCACCAGGACAAACCCACCTAGCCTTGTAGCGGGAGAGAGAGAGAGAGCTGTCGGAGTTGAATTTATGCCGGAAAACCCATTTCCCGGAGACAACATTGGCGCCGTGTGGACGAGGAACGAGGGACCAGGTGTTGTTGAGAAGAAGAGCATCATACTCCTCCTTCCTGGCGTGGAACTAGTTTAGGTTGAGGAGAGCCGCTTTGTAAGAGGAAGGAACGGGAGAGATAGGAGTGGATGAGGCGGTGAGATTTAAGCGGTCAACAGGGAGACCGAAGCCGGACTTGCTGCGTGTACGCATAGTGTGAGCATTGGATGGAATCGGTACGGAGACAGCAGTGGGAGGGAGACTGCATAGTGGTTGGGATGGAGGAGAAGAAGGAGAAGCAGAGGCGAGATCCGGTGATGCCGGAAGAGAGGCAGTGGACGATGCATGCGAGGGAGGGGAAGGAACATGCATGGGTGATGGGATGGCGGGCCCTGGTGAAGTGGGTGCGGGAGAATGGTCGCTGGGTGGGGTAGGTGGGCAATGATTGGGAGATAGCGAGGGCACGGAGCCCGGAGTGGATGCGCGGACAGGCGAGGCGGGAGGGGTGGTGGGGGCAGGTGGCTGATTGGCAGGCGACATGACCACGTGAACAGGACCATGCATGCGAGCGCCATGCACGTCGATCTGAGAAGAGCTGGCTGGAGTGGTTTTGGTGGCAGAAATAGGTGCGGAAAAATCAAGCGAGGAGTGGGAGGCGTAGGGGAAGACTTTTTCGTCAAATGTGACGTGGCGAGAGATGAGGACACGGCCGGTCTGCAGATCAAGGCAACGGCAGCCCTTATGAGAATCGGAGTAGCCAAGAAAGACACATGGCAAGGATCTAGGAGAAAGTTTGTTGGGTGTGGTGGCGCTGAGATTGGGATAGCACAGACAACCAAAAACACGTAGGCTGTCATAGGAAGGTGCGGCCAGAAATAAAGATTCATATGAAGAGAACTTAGGAGATTTGGTTGTTGGACGTATGTTGAGAAGATAGGTAGCATGGCGGAGGGCTTCAACCCAGAATTTTGGTGGCATGGAAGCTTGAATGAGGAGGGTACGGAGGATGTCGTTGATCGTGCGAAGAGAGCGCTCCGCCTTTCCGTTTTGGGAAGAGGTGTAGGGACATGAGCAGCGGAGAAGAATACCGTGGTGGAGAAAAAATTCGCGGTTGCGAGCGTTGTCGAATTCTCGTCCATTGTCACATTGCAAAAAACGAATGGGAAGAGAGAAATGAGTGTAGACATAACGCTGAAAATTAACAAACAGGCCATGCACGTCAGATTTGTTGCGAATGGGAAAGGTCCATATGTAGTGAGAATAATCATCCACGAGTACAAGATAATATTTGAAACCAGATACACTAGGTATAGGGGAAGTCCAGAGATCACAATGCAACAATTCAAAGGGAAACGTACTACTAGTGGTAGAGGTGCCGAAAGGCAACCGAACATGTTTGCCTAGCTGACACGCTTGACACAGGGAGGAGTCGTGGGAGGCGCGATCGTGCGGAAGCTGAAATCATTGAAGAAGCTTGGACGTGGTGGTGGAGTTGGGATGACAAAAGCGACGATGCCAGAGGTTCATGGAAGCATGCATGGCTTGAGCTGGTGAGGAAGGCGCGCCGTGAACCGTGTAGAGATCGCCAGAACTATTGAACCGAGCTATCACCGCCTTGCTGTGGAGATCCTTCACAGACAGCCCAAAAGGATCAAATTCGACAGAAACTTGGTTATCAATTGTGAAACGGCGAACAGAAATCAAGTTTTTGATAAGAGCAGGGGCCACAAGGACTTCACGAAGAAGAAGAGGTGACCTGGAGGAGGGGATGCTAGTGTTGCCGACGCATGAAACAGGGACAGTGGAACCGTCGCCGATGGTTATGGATGGAAACAGAATAGAAGGATGCAGGGAGGAAAGCGTACAACTAGATGCAGACATATGAGAAGATGCACCAAAGTCGAAGATCCAGTCGGTACCTGTGTCCTGTGTGGTAAGTGAATTCAGAGCGGCAATAAGAGCAGCTTGATCCCAGGCAGGCGGTGCCGATGTGGAAGTAGAGGCAGCCGGCTGGTACGGTGATGAAGATGGTGGCGCCGAGGGACGACCCACGTCCCAGGTGGCGAGCGGAGGAGCGCCGCAGGGGTACATGGATGATGCCGTGGGAGCTGGAGCAGATTGGTACAGCGGCGCATAAGCTGTGTAGGCGTGTGGCGGCGGCCTGGAGCCGAGGAGGCCGGGGGCACCGACAGACGGGCGCATACCAAGCGCCCAAGCCCCACTGTACGCGGGAGGAGCTCCATAGGGAGAAGGCGCTGTCCATGGCATGGGCCAGGCTTGAACAAGCCCAGTCCATGGGTCAGGAGAAGGATGCCATGCCGGAGAAGCTGATGATGAAGGCGTCGAGGGCGGTGGTGGTGGCGCCGCGGGACCCGAAGATGCAGAAGACGACGAGGAAGCCAACGCCCCGTGCTTTGGTGGACGATAAACGGGGTTCTTCCCCTTGTAGTTGGGGCTGGGACGCCATCCTGGAGGCGGCTCCGCGGCGGGCGGTGTCGGTGATGGGGCCGCCGGTGGTGGAGCGGGCCGCGCCGTGGTGTGGAAGAGACGGGGAGCGGCAGTCTTGCACGCCTGCGTCTGTTCCTCGAGCTGCAGTATAGATCTTGCCTCGGAGAGGGTCAGCAGGGGACGCAGAAGCGGGATCAGCGACGCCTGCTGAGCGAACCGCTCATCAAGGCCGCCCATGAGCGCGTGAAGAAGAGATCGATCGCCAACGGTTTCGGCAAGTTCACGGAGCTCGTCGCCGATCGCCTTGATCTGCTGGTAGAAGGCGCCGACGGGGCGATCACCCTGAGTGATCGTGCGAAGCTCGGTGTTGAGGGCGGAGATGCGCGCGTCACGATTGTCCTGGAAAAGACGCCGGAGCTCCGTCCAGATGTCGCGGGCCGTGGCGCCGTCCTTGACGACGAGGTTGAACAGCTCGGTGGAGATGCGCGTGTATAACCACTGGATGATGGCCAGATCATCTTTGAGCCAGTGAGGGTTGTGCGGCTCGGGGGGAGACTCATCGGAGATGTGGTGGAGCAGCGAGCAACGGCCGAGATGGATCTCGAATAGGTGGCGCCAGTGGTAGTAGTTCCTGCTGTGAAGATCAAGAACAATGGGGATGAAGGGAGTCACGTCTGTGATAATGTCGCTGAAGGAGAGAGATGGGATGGTGAGGGTAGTGGTGGTCGCCGGGCTGGTTGATTGCCGGCGGCGGGCTGGGAAGGATTGCCGGCGCCGGGGCTAGTCATGGCGCTGGAGGTTTAGGAGAGGATCGTGGGATAGTTATCTGATACCATGAAAACTGATTGGAGTTCTTTCCTTGATGAGTTACAGAGTACACAGCGGAATACATATAAGGGGCAAGGCCCAACCAAAACTAGTACGTGCACGAGAACGTGCGCGAGTCGTGGGGTGACTGCGGTGACCAAGTTACCTGGCTAACAACATCACCTGCGAGTCGAGGTGGGAGGTGCCTCAGTCGAGGACGAGCAAGCTAAAGAGAAGAAATGAAGAGAGCAAACTGATGGTAGCTGAGTTACCCGTCGGATCTCATTCGGTCGTAGGAATTTTTGAATGAGCGAGCGGAGAGAAGAAGGAAAGGAAAAAGGAGATCGGGCAAGAGTAACATTTTTTATTTGTAGGGAAGCAAGAGCAATACGTTTCTTTTAGCGGTGCAAGAGCAACATGCTCACATGTGAAGGTCTGAGCGAGAGAGAAAATGTGTGAGACATTGCGTTGTGTGCATCTAACATAGTCTTTTGGGCTAAAGCACAACTAAAGAAAATATTATTTATAGAAAGACACAAGATTTTTTTTCCCGGAAATTAAACACAAGATTTCCTACATATTAGCTAGGATTACGTATAGTGTACATGTTCAAGAAAAAGTACAGTGCACATGCCCCATTAAAATATAGTCCATATATTGTGTGTTTAGCATAAATTATAAAAAATTTCAAACATATAATACATAATCATACGAATATAAAAACCATAACCGATACAGACGATTCATATTTGTACTCAAAATTAATGAGCATGGAACTTCTCTGCAGAATAACTATATATTTTACATGAACGAATCTACCAAGACATGATGGGCCAAGGCAAGATAAGCTCAAATTTCATGACAAGTCGTATCAACACCAAACACATGATCACCCGGACACATGACAATCTTCAACAATTCGAACGGATGTGCTTCTCGATATTCTCCCAAACATGGAAGGGAATTCCACTTATCGTAAAAATAACCACATCACAACCAACCAAGAAAACTACCAAAGGTAACATTCTTTTAACCAAACTTTATTACATACTAGCCCGCACATATGTGCGGGCCACTTTGCTAGTTATTCTAAATAACAGCAAGCAAATACTAACAAGAGAAAATGACGCTCCAAGCAAAGCACATATCATGTGGCGAATAAAAATATAGCTTCAAGTAAAGTTACCGATGAACGAAGACGAAAGAGGGGATGCCTTCTGGGGCATCTCCAAGCTTAGGCTCTTGTTTGTCCTTGAATATTATCTTGGGTGCCTTGGGCATCCCCAAGCTTAGGTTCTTGCCACTCCTTATTCCATAGGCCATCGAATCTTACCCAAAACTTGAAAACTTCACAACACAAAACTCAACAGAAAACTCGTAAGCTCCGTTAGTATAAGAAAATAAAACCACCACTTAGGTACTGTAATGAACTCATTCTAAATTCATATTGTTGTAATATCTATTGTATTCCAAGTTCTCTATGATTCATACTACTTAATAGTAGCCATGGATTGATCAAAACAAGCAAACAACACATAGAAAACAGAATCTGTCAAAAACAGAACAGTCTGTAGTAATCTGTATCAAACGTGTACTTCTGGAACTCGAACAATCCTACCAAATTAGGAAGTCCTAGGAAATTTGTGTACCAATCCATAGCAAAAAGGATCAGATCAGAATCACATTTTTGTGAATTAACAAAACTAATATACTGGGTGCAAAAGTTTCTGATTCTCAGCAGGATCAACACAACTATCACCGTAAGCTATCCTAAACGTCTTACTTGGCACTTTATTGAAATAAAACCTATAAAATATGATTACTACAGTAGAATAATCATGTGAACACACAAAAACAGTAAGGCTAAATATTGGGTTGTCTCCCAACAAGCACTTTTCTTTAATGCCTTTCTAGCTAGGCATGATGATGACAATGATGCTCACATAAAAGATAAGAATTGAAACATAATGGGAGCATCATGAAGCATATGACTAGCACATTTAAGTCTAACCCACTTCCTATGCATAGGGATTTTGTGAACAAACAACTTATGGGAACAATAACCAACTAGCATAGGAAGGTAAAACAAGCATAGCTTTAAGATTTTCAACACAAAGGGAGGAAACTTGACATTATTGCAATTCCTACAAGCATATATTCCTCCCTCATAATAATTTTCAGTACCATCATGAATGAATTCAACACTATAACTAGCACCTAAAGCATTCTTTTTATGATCTACAAGCATAAAAAATTTACTACTCTCCACATAAACAAAATTCTTCTCATTCAGAATAGTGGAAGTATCATAAAAGACTTGAACACTAAAAATTGTTTCCTCAATAAAAGAGTAATGTTCAGAAAAAGGGTAATCATAAACATAACAAGTTTTATAAATATAATCATCACTACTTTTTATAGCATAAGTTTCATCACAATAATCGTCATAAGGAGCAACTTCGTTCTCATCATAATCGATTGAAACCTCTCCCAAGATAGTGGAATCACTAAATAAAGTTGACACTCTTCCAAATCCACTTTCGTATTCATCACAATAAAATTCAACATCCTCCAAAATAGTGGGATCACTGCTTCCTAAAGTTGACACTCTTCCAAACCCACTTTCATCAATATAATCTTCATAGGTAAGAGGCATGCTATCATCATAACAACTTTGCATATCAAAACTTGGGATGCTAAAAATATCATCATCATTAAACATAGCATCCCCAAGCTTGGGACAAACATTAATTTCAGAAAATATATTCTCAAATATTTCATCCTCATCAAACATAGCTTCCCCAAGCTTGGGCCTTTTCATATCATAAGCATAATCACTCTCATCCTTAAAAATATGGATAGCACCAATAGTATAGCAATTATCATCATCACAATGAGTAGTAGGAGCAACATCATTTGGGAGGATACCTTTTTACCTTTGTTGCCCCTTCTTTTCCTTTTGTTTTTTACATTATGTGTGGGTTCAACCTTCCTCTTTGAGCTCCTTATTGACGAGATTGGTTGAATAGAAAGCTCCTCCCCGTTACCTGATTCATCATAAGAAATAATAGGAGGATATTGGAAAGTCTCTTCCCTTTCATTAGTATTCTCATCATCTTCTATTTGCTTTCTTTTCTTTATGTAATTGGCAATATAAGGATTTTCAATGCAATTCAACGCACAAAACATATAAATCTTCTCTAGATCAAAATCAAGAAATCTATCACGATTAAATTTTGGAATACCCTCAGTTATACGTTTCATTTCTTCATACCCCAAAAGAAGACTAAGCTCTTTATGATGCCCAAGGGTAATCAAGCTATCACAATTTTTGGACACGATTCGGTCATGAAACAATTTGCATTGGAGATTTAAATGACCACGTTCATTGCAAAGTTCACAAGGAGCACGAAAAATATTGAATCTTTCAGCACAATCATCAAGTCTTTCTTGCAACAATTTAGTTTCTAAATACTTATGCCTCTTGCAATATGTATCTTCTCTATTTGGTGCGTTCATGCAAATATGCACTCCACAAAATTTGATATGCTCATAAGAGATATTTTCATCATGACTAGAGCAATCATCATTAGTACTATGGATATTCAAGGAGTTCATACTAACAACATTGCAATCATGCTCATCATTCAAATATTTAGTATCAAACATTCTATAGATTTCTTCTTCTAGCACTTGAGCACAATTTTCCTTTTCATAATACTCACGAAAGATATTAAAAATACAAAGCGTATGAGACAAACTTAACTCCATTTTTGGCAGTTTTCTTTTATAAATAAACTAGTGATAAAACAAGAAACAAAAAGATTCGATTGCAAGATCTAAAGATATACCTTCAAGCACTCACCTCCCCGACAATGGCGCCAAAAAAGAGCTTGATGTCTACTACACAACCTTCTTCTTGTAGGCGTTGTTGGGCCTGCAAGTGCACAGGTTTGTAGGACAGTAGCAAATTTCCCTCAAGTGGATGACCTAAGGTTTATCAATCCGTGGGAGGCGTAGGATGAAGATGGTCTCTCTCAAGCAACCCTGCAACCAAATAACAAAGAGTCTCTTGTGTCCCCAACACACCCAATACAATGGTAAATTGTATAGGCGCACTAGTTCGGCGAAGAGATGGTGATACAAGTGCAATATGGATGGTAGATATAGGTATTTGTAATCTGAAAATATAAAAACAGCAAGGTAACTAATGATAAAAGTGAGCGTAAACGGTATTGCAATGGTAGGAAACAAGGCCTAAGGTTCATACTTTCACTAGTGCAAGTTCTCTCAACAATAATAACATAGATAGATAATATAACAATCACTCAACATGTAACAAAGAGTCACTCCAAAGACACTAATAGCAGAGAACAAACAAAGAGATTATGGTAGTGTACGAAACCACCTCAAAGTTATTCTTTCGGATCAATCTATTCAAGAGTTCGTACTAGAATAACACCTTAAGACACAAATCAACCAAAACCCTAATGTCACCTAGATACTCCATTGTCACTCAAGTATTCATGGGCATGATTATACGATATGCATCACACAATCTCAGATTCATCCAACCAACACAAAGTACTTCAAAGAGTGCCCCAAAGTTTCTACCGGAGAGTCAAGACGAAAATGTGTGCCAACCCTTATGCATAGGTTCATGGGCGGAACCCGCAAGTTGATCACCAAAACATACATCAAGTGGCACGTGATATCCCATTGTCACCAATTAAGCACGGAAAGACATACATCAAGTGTTCTCAAATCCTTAAAGACTCAATCCGACAAGATAACTTCAAAGGGAAAACTCAATTCATCACAAGAGAGTAGAGGGGGAGAAACATCATAAGATCCAACTATAATAGCAAAGCTCGTGATACATCAAGATCGTGCCATAGAGAGAACACGAGAGAGAGAGAGAGAGAGAGATCAAACACATAGCTACTGGTACATACCCTCAGCCCCGAGGGTGAACTACTCCCTCCTCATCATTTTGAGCACCGGGATGATGAAGATGGCCACCGGTGATGGATTCCCCCTCCGGCAGGGGGTCGGAATAGGCTCCCGAGATGTTTTTCGTGGCTACAGAGGCTCGGCGGAACTCCCGATCTATCTTCTCCGTGGATGTTTTTAGGGTACGTGGGACTATATAGGCGAAAGAAGTCGGTCGTGAGGTGCTCGAGGGGCCCACGAGACAGGGGGGCACACCCAGTAGGGGGCGCCCCTATCTCCTGGCCTCCTCGAGGATCTTCTGATGTGAACTCCAAGTCTCCAGGATCATATTCTTCCCAAAAATCACGCTGCCGAAGGTTTCATTCCGTTTGGACTTCGTTTGATATTCCTTTCTTCGAACTACTGAAACAGGCAATAAAACAACAATATGGGCTGGGCCTCCAGTTAATAGGTTAGTCCCAAAAGTAATATAAAAATGTATAATAAAGCCCATAATCATTCAAAATAGATAATAAAATAGCATGAATGCTTCATAAATTATAGATACGTTGGAGACGTATCAATGTGTTGGTGCAATGAGTCAAAGAAGTGTTGATGTACCAATGCTCGATGTCGTGGTAGAAGTGGTGGTCCATTAATGCTTCCAAAAAGTCCAAGCACTCCTCAACTTGGAGGTCCATAGGGTCAATCTCCAATGTTGCTCCTCCGTTCGCGAGATATATCATGTAGACAATAAGAAGGAAACAACAATGAAAGAGTGACCCATCCAATATGCATACTTGAGGATGGCTCAAAGGAAAGGAGTTCACCGTTATGAGGATCTCAAAAATGTTGGTGTCGCACATCGTGTATGCTTTCACACGACCAAGTTGTTGCATGATGGTACCGCCTTGTGGATCCTTCAAAATGAAAGAACATTACAAACACTCAGAAAAACAAATGAGGTTAGCGGAAGTGCAAGACCTATCATTCGTGCGGTAAGATACCCAACAAGTGTATGCATCATGTTCATCATAAGAAAGGACAAGAGAGTATTTTAGAGTATGGAGGCATATGATGCGAGAACAACCAAATACAATGGGCTCAATCAAACAAGCATGCATCACAAGTAAGGTGTCAAAGTCTCCAAGATCAATAAGCATAGTATGGTTGCACTCAATACAAGTGGATATGAAAGAGGCAACTAATGGACACAAGAGACAATGATAAAGATATATCATGTGAGAGGCATGAACATATATGTCATCAACCCAAGAAAGCGAGTAAGAATGGAACATGGGTAATGCGACAAAGCAATCATAGTGATTAAGTCAAGAAAGCTAGTAATGCGAAGATGCAACATACTAGAAGGAATCATGGCAAGCATGTCATGTGTGCAAATAGTGGTCATGAATAATGCACATGACATATCACAAGCATGAAAGCAAGATATGAGCAAAATATCATCAATGTATTTGCGAGAGGCCATATGTGAATAGAAATGGGACATTATGACTCTCCCAACACAACAAGCATCAACAGCATGGGTCACAAAGAAATCATGGCAATAGCTACTAGTATTTGCACCAAGCATGCAAATACACATAGGATTAGCATAATGGTGAATCATGGGTAGATGCAAGCAAGGGTCACAATTGCATGGCAAAGGCATAGGAGCAAGCATAACATGCAAAGTGAACACGGTAAAATGAGCATAAGGTGAAAATGATATATAGCCCATAGCCGTGTGAGAGCCAAGTAAAAGAGATGCACGTAGTCGTTGCATGAAGAGAACGGTGGCACTACCAAAAAAAGACACATCTGTGACATTTTGGGCCGAACGAATTTTTTTCTGTCATACTTATGACACTTCTATGACAATAATTGTGACAAAACCCGGTGTCATCATAGATGTGGTGGGCTCCTACTTCCATGACAAAAAATCATGACAGAAAATGGGATTTTCGTCCTGGCGTGCCGGAGACGCAGTTGTATGACATTCTTTGGGCCGTCCATGACGGAAAAAACTGTGGTAGAAGCGAGGGCGAGGAAAATTTCGGGGAGTTCCCAGTTATGGTGGGTGGTCGGGGGCTGAGCGATGCGCGTTTCTCTCGTACCGTACGCGCGTGGGTGCGAGGCGTTGGGCTCTAAATGAACCCGAGCGAGGCGTCGCCTAACTGAACCCAAGTTACTAAACCCGAGCGATCGAGCGACTCCTTCAATACTGCTGCTAACTGAAGCCGATCAATGCTGCCTCTGGATGAACAGTGAGTGTTGCTGGTGGGGGGGGGGGGGGAGGGGTTGGATGAACAGTTCCCGGTGGGGGTGGATGAAAAGGACCCCGTGGTGTTGCCTTTGGATGAACAGGACCCCGATCAATTGAGCTGGTTGGCGATGGATGAACATGACCCCGTGGAGGGCTGGATGAACAGGACGACCCCGTGGAGGGCCGGTTGAACAGTAGCCAGTGGAGGGCTAGATGAACAGTAGCCCGTGGAGGGGTGGTTGAACAGTAGCCCGTGTAGAGGGCTGGTTGAACAGTAGCCGGTGGAGTAGCTCGCGGTGGAGGCTGGATGAACATGAGCCCGTGGATGAACAGTCGCAGGTGGAGGATGGAGGAGGTCGACGGTGGATGAACAGTAGCCCGTGGAGGCTGGAGGAGATCGACGGTGGAGATGAACAGTATCCCGTGGAGTCCCATTTTACGGTATGCCACACCCCTCCCGATGAACAAGACCCCCCTTTCGACCGTAGCCCTCCAACACAAGTCAGTTTCCTCTGTTTTGCGGTACGCCACACCCCTCCCGATCAACAGGACCTCGTTTTGATCGTAGGAGGTCCAACAGAAGTCTGTTTCCTTCGTTTTGCGGTCTGCCAGACCCCTCCCGATGAACAGGATCCCGTTTCGAACGTGGCCGGTGGAACACAAGGCCGTTTCCTCCATTATGCGGTACGCCGGGCCTCGTTTCCATCGGCTGTTTCGTCCAAGTCGGTTGGCTCCCACGCATTCCGTTGCCTCCTGATGATCACGACACATTCCGTTGCCTCCCCATGAACATGACGATGCAGTTTCTACGTTCCGACCCAACCATGTACATGAGCCCTGGTCGTACGTATGCGCGAGTAGGCGTCCGAGACCCCGCCCGTATGTACGTACATGGCCGTATTTACTTTCTTGTACCCTGGCCACTATACGTACATGTACATGCTACGTGCGCGCCTCTACTATGACACGTTCATGTCTACATCAACCTGTATATACGTACACGTTCGCGACCAGAATGACAACGCTACATACGCTTCGACCAGGTGCGTCCTGACTTGCAGGCACTTCCTTGCGTGCGAAGATGTAGCTGATGGGTCCCAGCAGTCTGGGGGGCGAATCATTTTTTTGCCCATAATATGGACGCACTTCCTTGCATGCGAAGATGTAACTGGTGGATCCCAGCAGTCAGGGGGGAAACATTTTCTCGCAAAATAAGGTGGCCCGTCCGATGGGTCCCTGCTGTCAGGTGGAGGAATAATTATTTTGTGCGTAATAAGGAGGCACTTCCTTGCGGCCGCCGTGGACCCAGCTGTCAGCCTCTCCACGTACAGTACTCTTCCGATGGAAGTCGTTCCTTGACTACGTTGACCATGCCGTGCCGAGAGCACCAGGGCGGTGGACGACGGCGAGGCCTAGGAAGGGGACGACATGGAGCCGGGGAAGACACGATAGTGGAAGCCCGTGCAGAGAGGGGTACGAGGGTTCACTGGTTCAGCTGCGGTGTGAGGCTGCCGTCGCCGGAGGGCCTGGCCAGTGGTGGGAATACTAGGGGGCGGGGAGGCCTCTACGACAGCACAGCCGGCCATGGGAGGGAGGAGCATGCGGCACGACCGGCGCTGCTTTGGGCGGCTGGAGCAAGAAGACCAGAGGTTGAAGAAGCACTACGGCCATTGGATGGTCATCGTACGGTCACTGGAGCTAGAATCGTTCATATTGACTAAGTTGACAAAGCCCTCCATCCCCGTCAACTTAGTAGGCCCACAAGTCAGCCTCCCGCCAAGGTGGATCCCAGCTAGCAGGGGGAGTATCCATTTTTTTGTGCGTAATAAGGACGCACTTCTGGTGGGTCCGAGCTGACAGCAGGGGGGAACGTTTTTTCACAAAATATGGTGGCCCGTTGGTGGGTCCCAACAGCCAGGGGGAAATGTTTTTTCACAAAATACGGTGGCCCATCCGATGGGGGAATAATTATTTTGCACGTAATAAGGAGGCACTTCCTTGCGGCTGCCGTGGACCCAGCAGTCAGCCTCTCCACATACAGTACTCTTTCGATGGAAGTCGGTCGTTGACCACATTGACCACGCCGTGCCGAGAGCACCACGACAATGGGAAATGACGAGGCCTAGGAAGGGGACGACGTAGAGCCAGTGAAGACGCGGCAGTGGATGCCTACGCGGAGAGGAGTACGAGGGTTCACTGGTTCGGCTGCGGTGTGAGGCTGCCATCGCCGCAGAATTACAGGGGGTGTGGGTGAGTGGAGGGATGGCCTGGCCAGTGGTGGGAGTAGTAGGGGGCGGTGAGGCCTCCGCGGCAGCACAACCGACCACAGGAGGGAGGAGCATGCAGCACGACCGTCTCTGCTTTGGGCGGCCGGAGCAAGAAGACCAGAGGTTGAAGAAGCACTATGGTCGTTGGATGGACATCATACGGTCATCGGAGCTAGAATCATTCATCTTGACTAAGTTGACAAAGCCCTCCGTCCCTGTCAACTTAGTGGGTCCCAGCTAGCAGGGGGTATTCATTTTTTTGTGCGTAAGAAGGAGGCACTTTGTTGCGTGCGAAGATATAGCTGGTGGGTCTGACCTATCAGTGAGGGGAACGTTTTTTTGTGAAGTACAGAGGCTCGTCCGGTGGGTCCTAGCTGTGAGGTGGACAAATCATTATTTTGCGTGTAATAAGGAGGCATTTACTTGCGTGCGGCCGTGGACCTAGCTGTCAGCCTCTCCACGTAGAGTCCACTTCCGATGGATGTCATTCCTTGACCATGTTGACCAGGCCGCGCCGAGAGCACCAGGGCGGTGGACGACGACGAGGTCTAGGAAGGGAATGACACGGAGCCAGGGAAGGTTCGGCAGTTGTTTCCCACGCGGAGGGGAGTACGAGGGTTTATTGGTTCGTCTGACGTCCCCGGAGAATAACAGCAGGTGTGGGTGAGTAGACGGATGGCTTGGCCAGCGATCGGAGTACGATGGGGCGGTGAGGCCCGCGCAGCAGCATAGCTGGCCGCGGGAGGAGGGAGCAGGCAGTCCCACCGGCGCTTATTTGAGCGGCTGGAGCAGGAAGAGCAGAGGTTATAGAAGCACGACAGCCATTGATGGACATCCAACAGTCACTGCTCTCGTGTGTTGACTAAGTTGACACGGCGTTGCGTGTGCGTCAACCTTTTTTTTAGGAAAGCATACACGTCAACCTGTAGTAGGCGCACAAGTCAGCCTCAAATCTGTGGAAAACAACATACTTGCCATCTGCCATTATTTCTAAGAATGTACAGCCCATTTGCTAATTCTCAAGAATTGTTTTGGAGCCCATCTTCTTTTTGTTAACATTACATCCCATATTGTGGCCACGGTTAAAAAGTATACGAAATTTTGCATATTTTGGTGCGGTCAACTGTTTTTAATCCTGAAATATCGATTCACATTCAAACTATTTTGAAAAATAATTTATATAAATATAAAATCCAAATAATTGTCCACGCATAAAAATCAATGGTATTTAAAATCTTGTAATGAAAAAAAATTGAAACTAATTCCCGGTTTGATGTGTTTTAAAAATGTACAGCCCATTTCTGGGTAAACTGAATGAAACTCTCCTCGTTTTGAAAGATTTGCAGCCCAGCAGGGCTGATAAAGCAAGTAGGCCTCCTTTGGGTATTTCTTCAAAAAAAAGAACTAGGCTAGCCATTTTCAGCAAGAAAAAAACACAAGTAGGCTCATGATGTGGTAAACATAAATAAAACCCTAGCTTGACGGGCCACAGCCCCCGCACAGCCCCGTTGTTACCCTGACTCGTCACTAAAACTAGTATAAATAACAACTGCTTGTTCCTAAAAAAACTACGCGACCTGCTGGGTCCCTGGTGTCAGCCGTCATAGTGTAATTCTCTCGTTTATTGACTACGTTGACAATGGCGTGAGCCCCAGATGTCCAACCATTAGGAGGAACCATATTTTTGGGCTTGTAATATAGATGCACTTGCTTGCGTACTACCATGACACTGGTGGGTCCCTACTGTCATCCTCTCCACGTACAATCATCTTATTGTTCCTCTCGGTTGTTGACGACGTGGACAACGCAAGAGGGCGGCGCACCGCACACGACGAGCGAACCAAGGCCGCAAGGCGGAGGACGACGGTGAGGCCTCAGACGGAATGAACAGGATCCGTGGAAGATGCACCGGTCCAGTCGCAGGCGGAGGGAGTATGAGGGTTGACTGGTTCGGGTGCGGGTGCGTGTTGGGGCTGACGTCGCCAGAGAATAACATGACGTGTGGGGGAATAGATGGAGGGACTGGCCAACATTAGAGGGTACAGTAGGGCGGCGGAGGCGTAGCCAGCCATGGGAGGGGGAGCAGGTGGAGCCAACGGGGTGGTTTGGTTTGGGCGGCTGGAGGAAGAAGAAGACAAGAGATAGAAGATACGCGACAGATGGTGGATGTCAATCCAACGACTGGTAGGCAGAATCGTTTGTTGACTGGCTAGTAATTCGACACTACCTTGGATAGGCTATTTCCTCACGGGTCCCAAATGTTAGAAACCAAATCTGTCACAGTCATGCAGCCCTTCCTATGAAAATTTATAGCCCATTTGATGTGCTAGCTCAAAATAAGTTTGTGGGTGCTAGTGGGGGCTATTCACTTGGCTTCTGTAATGCACAGTGAGCTCAAGCAGCCAGCGAGAGTGATGTTATTTCCCTTGGTTGGGATTTGTTACAATATTTCACTCTAAATTAAACAAATGGCAAGCCATTTGCCTTGTTTCAAAAAAAATATGACAGTCACAGCCGAGTTGAAAAGGGCAAAAACATCTAACTCCAGCTTACAAACTGTACAAAAGCACGAGGGTTAATTGTTCACCGGGATTACACAAAACCCAGGTTGAAAAGGCAACAACATCTAACCCCAGCACAGTTTTTGGCAGTCACAGTCAAATGGATCGGTCAGGTCGATAGAATGAACATCCTGGGTCATAAAATTTACTGGATTATGACCACAATATGTTGTAAATAGAAGCCCGACATGTTCAGAAGCTCTTTTGCCCACCTGAAACTCCTTTTTTTCTCTTCGACATACCCATCCGTCAAAACCATGCTGCTGATAAACATAAGCCTAATGGACAATAGTAACCTCGCATTCAGCAGGAAGAATGTGACAAATCTAGTGTTTGCACGGTTGGCTACATATCGTTCTAGCGTTATTGTCTTCAATCGAATCTTATGAGAAGTGAGAAAATCCTGATGCTTACGAATCCACCGATCGGTTATAACTTTCTTACCTCGTCCTGTTGCCTAAATAGACATGAAGATTGAAAATAGTTAAGGTCTAAAAAAAGAGTGTCGAAAGAGCAACAACTGAACGGTTAATTCTAGTACACTATATGCAGGCTTCCAATGTGCGTGAAATTATCACCTTTATATACAACTTATCCAGACATGGAAAGCATTGCAGCAAGCCAATTATGTTGTTCAGATCAAAACTATTCATTTGGATATATAAGATTTTGACAGAATCCAGCACCTATGGAGAAACTCTTCATTGAGCATAGAACATAATATTAGTACAAAATGTGTACTCCAAGATGATATATAACTTATGCGTAGAAATTTAAAATGCAGTTGATGGTTACAAGTGTAGATGATAATATAAAGTACCTGAAGAACTGTGGAGCCAAACACCATATTGAAATGAGCACAGAGATCATGTATTACACCCAAGGTCTCCAGTTTAGGCGCAGAGAGGACGGTTATTTGCAATGGTGAATAACTAGAATCAAGGATCAACCTTTGAAGTGAAGGGGCATCTTGGATGATGAGCTGCCTTCCGTCAAAAGAAATTCCAATTCTTACAAGGTTAGGCAACTTTATTTGGAGACAACCGATTCTAACTGTGGAAACAAGCACCAAGCACCCCAGGGCAGGGCAACTAGAGTGGATGATGATGTGCAATGAGGCCTCCGATATACGAACCCGCACAAGTGAAAGTTTCTTGAGAAATGGGAGTCAAAGGTTTAGTACCATATGTCTGGTAGGTAGCACAACGCAAAGGTGGCGGTGTGGAGATAGGAGGAAAACCGCGAGATGGACATCGGTGCTGAAGGCACAAGAATATGTCGTTCGATATGTCGTATGTGATTTCCAGGGGAATAGTAGAACTCAAGCAACTATAGTTCTATGAATTTAGGGGATTTCAGCCAAGCGTCCACCATGCAGGGCATGGTATGCTTGCTCAGGTAGCATGACGGGATGCAGAGGCTTTGAACGGAGCCCTGGTTGGCGGAGATGGTGGCTCTGGGGATTTCAAATCATTGAAGAGAGATAGCTGACGACAGTCGAGATTAAGGGGCATGGCGCGCCATAGAGGGTGCCACCGAATTGAGAGGACTTGGTTGCAGCAGCAATCCTTGGTGGGGACAAGCGATATGATCTCCCCAAGGACGGCGTCCGGGAGATCGCTGATGCGGTTCACCCGAGATTCTACAGGTTCCCGGTATCCGGTGGGGGCGGGGTCGCCGCTTCTCCCCGCGCTGCCGGGTGCGGGATCTACAACAGGCTTCGCCGCTGGCGGGAGCCTCATCTTCTTTGCGTTGGGGTCAGCCGACTCCATTTTCCTCGAGGGCGTCGCGTCGCGCTCATAGATTTGAGCAGAGTAACGAATGACGAGCCTAGTTGTAGTCTGAGTGAAGAAGAAGGGGAGCTGGGGGTTTTCTGTAGTTGTGAGGAAGAAGGGGAGCTGGGGTTTTATGTAGGAGTGAGGTGAGGAATTTGGGGGTACAAGTGGAGCAAGCTGACGTGAGGTGGGTGGGAGTGAGGAGGAAGAAGAGCACCCAGGTTTTTTTGGGGGGGGGGGGGGTGTGCTGAGTGTGGGTAGCACCTCTCATTCAGTAAATATATGGGCTTTTGAATTGATTTTACTATTTACTAGGGTGGATGGGCTGTTTTGTCTTGGGCCGAGAGAAACAATTACTACTAGTACAGTGGAGACACTCTACAGCTACCCAGAAAAACAATTTACTACAAAAAATACACTTCCATGATGATACATGTTTGTCACAGTAGGTCGCGTTTTTTTTCATGCATGTACATCCATGACGATTTTATGACAGAATCAAGATAGTCATACCTGTGCTGTCATAGAAGTGTTCCATGACATTACCAAAATTATCATCACAGAAGTGTCCACTTCCCTGACGATAAATCATGTGTCACAGAAGTGCTTTCGTCAAGGGTGACCGACACGTGGCATCCACCGTAACGGAACGCCGTTAAGCTATCGGATCTGGTTTTGGATCCGATAACCCATTAACAGCCCCGACCAATGGGGATTTTCCACGTGTAAAATCATCATTGGCTGGAGGAAACACGTGTCGGCTCATCGTTGGGACAGATGTCATCCACTCATTGGACAGAAGGCGCCTATGATACGTCGACACGTGGCACGGCCTAACAGTGGCCCATTCCTGTGAAAAGGCCGGCCCGTTTGACTTGGTCAAAAGCTGGCGGGCCGGCCCATGGAAAGCCTGTTAATGGCCTGTTCGCATATAGCCCATTTACAGCCCGCTAACCCAAGGCCCGTTACGCCCTATCCGAATTAGGCCCAGTAGCGTCATCTGGGCCATCCAATATGATTCCAGCCCGTTTTGACTTCTGGCCCATGTATGGCCCATGACGTCTTTTGGCCCATATGAGGCCCTTTGTAACTCTTGGCCCATTAACGGACCATGGTGAAACTGGCCCGTAATGAACAGTGTATCACTTTACAACCCATTAACGGCCCGTGGTGAAACTGGCCCGTAATGAACAGTGTATCACTTTATACCCATTAACGGCCCGTTATTCCGTTGGGCCGTTTCCAGCCCAAGTTAACTGTCGGCCTTTTGAGGGCCCATTTATTCTTGGGCTCATTTGCAGCATTCGGTTACTTACAGCCCGTTACTGTCATTTTCTACTTGTGTGCCAAATTCAGCACGTCGTTACAGTCGGCCCGTTTGTGGACCGTTAATCTGTTGGGCCATTTTCATAGCATCACCAAATAGGGCCTATTAACGGCCCGTTAAGGTCAGCCCATAAAACGTACGATTTCCATTAAAGGCCCGTCTACGGCCCATTAAAGGCCCGTACAAGACCCATAAATGAGTCGGCCCTTACAAGGCCCATGGATCCTATGAGACGTAGAAGGCCCATGGATCTTACGAGACGTAGAAGGCCCATGGATCCTACAAGACGTAGAAGGCCCATGGATCCTACGAGACGTAGAAGGACCATGGATCCTACGAGACGTTGAAGGCCCATGGATCCGATGGCCCGTGCATGGCCCATGGATCGTACGGCCCATGAAGGGCCATGGTCGGGCGAGTTGGCCCCCGTTTGAACGATATAGCATATTCAAAGAATTATCCTACTCAATACTATCACCTCTAAAAAGCATAAACTATACAACAAAGAGATCAAGGCATAGAAAGGTAGAATAATCCTACACTATACAGTACAGAAATTACAGCCGATTATACCCACTGGGCATTATGGTTCGGCACAGGTGATAATAAAGCATACACAAACAGCAAATTACATACACTGGGAAAATACAGCTCATACATCATGGACGCGCATCAACTTAACTCCATTTGAACTATAATCTCTTCACAAAGTAGGATTGCCCGGATTCAGATAGCACAAATTTCAGTCTGCAAAATCTCCAATTCCTTCATGGTTACCTCAGTGTCTTGTTTCATTTTTTGACTCCTGCATCTAATACCTGCATGTCTAGTCTCAACTTGTTGATTATACGTTGACAATCATATACACGTTGTCTTGCCACCTCTAGTTGATGCTCGAGAACAACAGCACATTCCAATTCCAATCCATAATCATTCGGTAACGGCCATGCCGCACTACTCGCAGATCTTTGTGTTGATGTCACTTCATCCTGAAATGTTTCTGTAAGTACACATGACTAGGGCAAAATATAGTTACAACAGTGAAGCGAGCAAGACACTATTTTGTACTACATGGCAAAATAGGACTAACAATAATGTTACACGTCACTTTAAAAAAATGTTACACGTCATAAAGCATAAGCAGGTGATATTTTAAAAATTATAAAAAAGATAGTCTATGCATCCTGCATACAGAAATCCCTCTTAGCTCACTAGAGGAGCATGATGTTGGGGCCCAATCGAAAACACAGACTAGTTACAAAATTAGACAACACGTTGCGTATAAGTAAGCAAGTAGTTGGCCATTATGTACCTCAATTAAAGTCTTAGGGAGCATAATGAACAGTAGAGGGTTTCATACAAACATACTACAGCAGGCAAAACTATGCAATCATTAGCGTAGTATAAACTAGATTGTGAGCCTCATGCAATAATAGTTGGTTAATAGACTTCAAAGCTTCAGGCACACTTCGGCAGAGTAATTAAATGGTAAGGCCTTTAATTATGTCAACTAATAGTTATACAAGTACCAAACATCAGGCATGATTATTTGGGCATCTCATTAACTGAGGACAAATAAAGCAATTGAAAAGAGCAAATTAACTATGCCTGAAACAAACAAGGAATTGAACTGTTGAGTTGCATACAGTGACTTACCTTAGTAGGTTGAAGAGGCTTAGCGCAGCTCCTACTTCTCTTGCAAGGCTCCTTCCTAACATCTTGTACTTGGAAATCCTCAATCTTATCTTCATTGCACCCCCTCTGCAAGGTGACACAAACTAGTTACTCGTCTCCTTGGAAGATAAATATGCATACTTTCCAGTCTGTGAACACAAAAGGATGAGATTATAACAAAACAACACCACATAATGAAACATGCCGCATCTCTTGCACTTGCACACAATGAAATGAGCATTTACTATGTCTGCACTATGTAAAAACCAGGCATACCTTCCAACTGGATCTCCAGGTACTCTTGGAGAGCCTACTGTAGTGTACAACCAAACCTTTATGTCACCTATGAGTTAGACAAGGCCCCACTATAGCAGCCCTTAGTGTTTAACTCGTTGACAAGCTCTATTAGAGTGTTAGGTCAAGAACAACAAGTAATCAAAGCAAACAGTCCTAGTATGGCTGGCTGATGCAAACAAGCAATTGAACAAATGTGTGAGCAAATCTTACATATAAAGAAAAGAAGCAAAGAAGGAGGCTTAAAGACCATCACTTGACTGACCAGATTTAAGGGGTTTAAACATCATGTGTAACGTATGAACTAACATAAACATTGCATATTCCAGATTCTACAATGGAATGCACATGTATTAGGTTATGCCATGTATGATGATGCCTAAATGTACAGATAGCAGGCATGCGTGATTCATCATTGCACGCACAATTGAATTGCAGGTTAAGGGCCAGTTCGATTCCGCCTTTTCAGGGCATATTGTCAAAATAAGCCATAAAAGATGTAAAGAAGTCATTTTTGAGTTATGGGCTTGGGATTAACTAATTTTGCTTTGGAGGGGGGTGTTTTGGGTAGAACCTCACTAAAAATTGAAGGGAAGGGGAATAGTGAAATGACTCTGTTGTCTGCCTATATTACACTCAAAATGCAACTGCTGGCGCCCGTGTCACACATGACCCTCAGGTAAAAACAAACACGCAAGCATTCATTGCCCTGCCCGCTTGCATATCCTCTCCCCTTTCCCTCTACCTCGATCCCCTGCCTGCAACACTAGGGTTCCTCCAGCGAGCCGTTGGCACTGGTCCCATCTGGCCTGGTCCTCGACATTGCTATGTCCAGCTAGGCTACATGGCCGGCGGGTAGGGGCAAATCTCCCTGGCTGCTCCTCCCTCTGGCGCCGCCCCTCATTCTCATGGTCTCCAGCAGCTCCTCCACTGTGATTCGTCCAACGCACTACTCCGGCGGGCGCTGCACAACTATGGCTGATGCCACACTGCGGCAGAAGGCACCTTATTCCCCCTCCCCTCCTCCCAGGCCATGGCCTTGAGGTGCTGTTGAAGGATGAGCTCATCCAACAAGGTGAGGATCTCCTCTGATTTTTTGCCAAATTTTCATTCTGATCCACTATACGATGAATTGCTACGAGCTGCTTCTGCTGCTGCTATATGATGCATTGCTATGAGCTGCTCCTGCTGCTGCTATATGACGAATTGCTATGAGCTGTTGCTGCTGTATGATGAGTTTCTATGAGCTGCTGCTGCTGCTATATGATGAATTGCTATGAGCTGCTGCTGCTGCTATATGATGAGTTGCTATAAGCTGCTCCTGCTGCTGCTATATGATGAATTGCTATGAGCTGCTCCTGCTGCTGCTATATGATGAATTTCTATGAGCTGCTCCTACTACTGCTATATGATGAATTGCTATGAGCTGCTGCTGGTATATGATGAATTGCAGACTGCTGCTGCTGTACGATGAGTTGCTATGAGCTGCTGCTGCTGCTATATGATGCTTTCAGGTGGTGCTGTTATATGATAATAACCAGCCACTTGGACCATCGAATTTCAATAAATAATTGATCTTCATTTAAATGTGGGTCATGCGTTCTTCGTTTAAATTACGCAATGGGATCTCTATGGAAAATATTGACCAAAGTAGATTGTGCCACGTAGATGGTATCTTCGTATTTGCATTTTGAGCAAATAGTGCTGGTCTGTTTTCCTATCATATTAATTACTGCACTGGGTTCAATTTGTGATGTTTGCAAGTCAAATTAATTTCCATATTGGCAGCAAAATGAAAAAAATATAATGCAATCTAGACTTTCCACTGATCATACCAAAGATAAGCTGAAAACGCAATGAAAAGAACTGGTTGGCTTATTACATGGAGCTTATATTCACAGGTGCTTATTTTCTTAGGGTAACTCGTAATAACTGTCCCTAAGAAACTTGGCTAATATAACTGGCATACAAATAACATGTCACGATGATTGCAATGGAGGAGTGACGTACCATAGCACATTGTATAGGCTCACCGGTGCCTCTCCTTTTTTGCGATGTTCCATGAAATTGCCACATACATCTTGTACTTTTTCATTGTGTAACCCTATATGCAAGTTGACGCGGCTAATTTCAGACATCTCTACATGATACTACATTGCATATCCCTTGCGCACATTTAACCACCAATTAACGATTGTGTGCGTACCATAAACTAGCCATGACTCTGTATGCTGGACTAGTAGGCACTCTAAGGGAGCCTAATGTAGTGCACTGGAATTCCTACATGCCACCTACGATTTTGTGTAATGTACTGCCCCTGTTCCTAAATATATGTCTTTGTAGAGATTCCAGTATGGATCACATACAGATGTATATAGATGCATTTTCGAGTGTAGATTCACTCATTTTGCTCCGTATGTAGCCTATAGTGGAATCTCTAGAAAGACTTATATTTAGGAACGGAGGTATGAGGTAGTATCATGTATGACATCTACATATCTAATTTAGCAGCCAGTAGTAGAAATCATTGTCTGCACAAATGGATTACTGGTCGAAAATCCTAGCAAAGCACGTTGGCAGGCACATAACAATACAAGAGAGAGAGAGAGACGCGCTTACAAGATCATAGCAATGCCTCAGTCCAGGATCTTGGTTGGTCAAGCTGTTAGATCCAGAAGAAACATCGTCCTTGTAGTTTTTGCCAGCTGCATAACAGGTAACAGCGACCGGTTAGTATATTTGAAGTACATCGGGCAGGTGATGCTGGACGGGTTTAAAGGTGACAAGTACCTAGGCTGTGGCGGGTGCTTGGCATCTCTCCAGATGGTGGGAATCAGGTTAGAAACGTCAAGGGTGATGACGCTGCGCTAGCTGTCGGGGTCCGATAAGGAGATCTAGAACCGTCGAGTAGGGTGTTTGTGGAGCGGCTCCGGTAGGGTGGACTACGGTGTGGGTGAAGAGGATCTGTGGCCGTGGATGAGGGTGTAGGTGAAGCTGCTCCGATGGTTGGGTTAAGGATGGTGTCGACGACGCGGATCTACGGTCGTGGACGGGGCGTCAGAAGCTGCTCTGGTGGTTGGGTTAAGGATGGTGTCGATGATGCGGATCTGCGGCCGTGGACGAGGCGTCAGAAGCTGCTCCGGTGGTTGGGTTAAGGGTGGTGTCGACGATGCGGATCTGCGGCCGTGGACGGGGCGTCAGAAGCCGCTCTGGTAGGTTGGATGAGGGTGCGAGGAAGCGGATCTGAGGCCGTGGACTTGTGAGTTGGCAAAGCAGCCTCGGTAGGGTTGAGAATGGTATAGGCGAAGCTACTCCGGTAGGGTTGACGATGGTGTCGGCGAAGTGGCTCCAGTAGGGTTGAGGAAGGTATCGGCAAAGCGGCTCCGGTAGGGTTGAGGAAGGTGTCGGCGAAGAGGATCAGAGGCTGTCGACAGGGGCGCCGGTGGGGCGGCTCCGGGGGGTGTGGACGAAGCGTCTCCGGTGGGGAGTACGAATGAGCTGCTGCAGATGCGCGGTGGTTGACGAGAGTACCGGTGAAATAGATCCGGCGCCGTGGGCAAGGCCGACACTGAATGGGCTGTGGTACAGTGGTGGATGAGCAGTCTACTTGTTTCTAGGGGAGGTGGGAGGGGTAGATGCGACCGTAGAAGCAGATCCGGCGAGGTGGACGCCGCTGGCAGTGAATGGGCTATGGTACGCCGGTGGATGAGCATCTAGGGTTTCGAGAGGGGAGGGCAGAAAGGGCGATGAAGTACGGACGGCGTGATGTAAGATGCTCTGGTGCTGTGGAGTTAGTCCTTTTTGCAGGAGGGGGAGAGGAAATGGGGGTGCCATGTAGTGGGGGGAACCGGAAGTTACGAAAGCAGCCCCGACCTATCATGTAGATGAGGGCGGTATTGTAACTGTTGGTCTCCGTGCACCAAGGACAAAAGGGGGATTTCGCATGCTAAAGACTAAGGTGGCGGAAATTTTAGAAGGAGGCGGGAGATTTGGCCGCCCCCGGGATCGTTCGTATCCAGTTTCAACTAATTTTGGACCGTGCTAGAGGGAAGGTCATGCTAGACTGTGTACACGGGGCACGCGTCAGCAGTTAATAACTGGTGTGAAGTCCACCCCAGAAAAAAAGACAATAACTCGGGATGATGCGCCGATAACTTGGACGTTCACACGGGCGCGGCCAATCGTACAGGTGTAGTGGCGCGTTCACAAAAAAGGGATCAAACGCTCAGCCTATGTATTTCTCGTGTAAATAGATAATTTAGTGCCATTGGTTATTTACTTTAAACATAATGCATTGACGTGTTAGTGTAGAGGCGCACAAAAAGAAATGGATATTCTAGTCAGCTACTTAAAAGTGTTACCTCATTTGATTACATAGCCTCCATTTCATAAATTGCATACCCATTGAATTCATATATGAATATTACATATATTCCTTCAAAATAGAAACTTAAATCATCCAAGACTAATGAATTTGAATGCAAGAGTAACAATGGTGCATGTACATGTAGCTACATTGGTTGTTTGAAGAAACATCACTGTAACTTTGGCATGCACAACTGAAAAGGTTTATTTAAATAGAAAAAATTGTGATATGTGAGTGTCCAATCTTTATAGCGTTGAATCGATATTGTACCTTTGGCCACGATACGAAGTAGATATTGACTTATGTTCAAGCGATGCACGTCCACGATCGCTAGATAGTGATACGTGAATGAATTGTGCAATCTCTCTCACACGCATACATATCTCATTTCCCTGTGGGCATCGGAATCACACACGCGCACTTCGTGTATTTCTCTCCCTCCGTCAGGGTTAAATTCATCTTTCTACCCCGTCCTACAAGTCTCTCACACAGAAACACACAGTCTCTCCATGTCTAACACGCCCACCCCTTTAATTCCGCCCACCCACAGCCACTAATGTCTCAAAGTATAATAATGTCTCTCACACATATGCTATCTACGTATCCCTTAATATAGCTAGATATGTGTCACACAAACTCCTTCTCCCTACTAGCAAGATGCCCATGCGTTGCATGGAACATCAAGATGCATTTGGATGAGAAGTTTATCTTGTCGGAGAAAAGGATGAACGAGGGTGTGCCTTATTTGCAAATGCGGAGAGGGGTGTGGGTATCTTTTTGCAAAATTGCCATAGTTTCCTTCCTGTCCGTCGGATATAAATCAGATGGCCTATATTGCAGGATGGCAGGAACGCCATCATCACCAACTCTGTTTTTTTTATAAGAGTAGAGATATGTGAGTGTCACTGCCCCCCCACACCCACACACCCACACTTCCCAACACCGAAGGAGTAGGGTGACACCTCGATCTTGATACTAATCTATCGACTGGATTCTGTCTCAAACATACACACACACACACTACCCGACACCGAAGGAGTAGGGTGGCACATCAATCTTGATAATAATATATCTACTCCTCTTTCAAACACGCACACACACACACACACACTCGCTAGTTGTGCCTCTGTGCCTACCGTGCACACTCTCGATACGTCTTTCTCTCCCCCCAACAATGACAGCAGAAGGGTGACAACTCGATCTGATCATAATCTGTCAATTGGTTTCTGTCTCAAACATTGTGTCTCAGTGCCTCGCTCGGTAGCCCCCTCGATATGTAGACTTCTCGCGCGCGCACAGCTATAGTGACGATGACGCTGAACCCAGTGTGCCTTGTTTTTACCGGCCTCATGTGATAGCTTTCACCCTATTTTCTATTAATTAACAAGGAAACCTTTTCTTTGTTACTACTAGTGAATCTGAAATCATTCGGGGCAGACATAAAATATATCACTTCAACCCAATTATCGCAGCAACTATTTTAAATTAAATTAGCCAGCTGCCCGTGCGTTGCACGGAACATCAAGATGCATTTGTATGAGTAGTTTATCTTGTGAGAGAAGATGCTGAATGAGGGAAGGCCTTATTTGCGAACGTGGAGAGACGTGTGGGTATACTTTTGCAAAATTGCGATAGTTTCTTTCCTATCCATTAGATATAAATCCGACGGCCTATATTGCAGGATGGCACACACACCATCATCACCAACTCTGTTTTCTACTCCCTCCGTCCGAAAATACTTGTCATCAAAATGGATAAAAAGAGATGTATCTAAAACTAAAATACGTCTAGATACATTTCCTTTTATCCATTTTGATGACAAGTATTTCCGGACGAAGGGAGTATTTGTCTTTTTAGAGATTTCAACAAGTGACTATGACCGGACCTTACCAACATACTCAAAAAAGTAGTCCATAATTTTGATGTTACCCTCTTTTCTTGGCGGTGCAGTGCCATCTGGATACCTCATAAATAAATCAAGGACAAATCTGACCCCTTCCCGAAAAGACATACTGAGCAAAATGAGTGAATCTACACTCTAAAATATGTCTACATACACATCCGTATGTTGTAGTCCATTTGAAATCTGAAAAAGACAAATATTTAGGAACGAATGGAGTATATATAAGAGTAGACATGGAGATATATCTCCAGCATGGTCTACAACAAAAATGTGCTGGGCTGGTTAGCGCCGGATGCTTGCAACGCGATGACATGAGTTCAAATTATGTCTTTTAAACTTTAGATTTTTATATTATATATTACTCTATTTATTTAATATATACTTCTTTCTCTACTGTACTGACAGTGGAATCCACAGAGTACTTAGAATACAAGATTAATGATTGACTCATTTCTTTTTAACTTTCTGTACGAAGCTGTAGCCACCCTGCAAGTCACGTGTACACTATAATGCAATTAACTTTTTATAGAGGGACAATCATACAGGCAATTAAGTCAAATGGATTGGATGTCACTCTATTATTTCCAGCATAAAGAGCATCTCCAACGGCAGCCGGCAAATTTCCTCCCACTTCCTTCCACGGAGGACAACATCAAACGCCAGCGGCATACATTTTTACAACTCTAACCAACCAGATGAAATTCGTGCAAACACGGACTGATTTCATATAAGCATGAAGGATTTCGTATAAAAAAGCCGGATCTTCATATAAACATGATGGATCTCGTTACATTTACATGAATTAAGAGGTGCCAATCTGACTCTCTTGTATAACTAATACTCCCTCCGTCCGGAAATACTTTTCCTAGAAATGGATGTATCTAGACTTATTTTAGTTCTAAATGGCCGCTCGCGGATCCCTTTGTCTTCCTCATGTCCATCAGACACTTGCGGGGTCGACGAAGGTCCTCGGAAGAGACAAAGCAGCAAAGAAACCACCTGAATCCGCGGTCATCTCCTCGGCGGTGGCCTTCATGGGTCCCAAGTGGCAGCGGCCTCTCGTGTTCTACTTCTCCTCGATGATGGCGGCGGACACGAAGAAGCTGGCCACCGACTCGTCTCTCTCCATGCACCCGGCTTCTATCTCTGCCTGCACGGTGCTGCCGCAGGCACGGGAGGCGCGCCCACAGACCCGGGAGGCGCGGATACCGCAGACACTGGTGGCGCGGTACGACGCGGCAGCGACGGCGCCCGTACCGGCATGCTCGCCGCCGTGCTGGCGTGGAGCAACTCGCCACTCCTCATCGAGCTGAACTGGAGCGGCGAGTTGCTGAACCACGCGCCTGCTTGGGACGGCAACTGGCTCCGTTGTGCCAAGTGAGGTTGGTGAAGCACCGAGCGGCCTTGCCCGTATCTGGAGGGCTCCGCGGGCCACCCAGCCGGGTAATATGCCGGAGAACGGCTCATCGGAAGCCATCGGAAGAGTGGAGAAAATGGTGAAGTAGGAGATGGGGGAGCGGCGGAGGGGTGCGATTCTTGCCCGCTGTTTGTCTGGCCTCGTGTAAATAGAGGGCAGACGGTAGGAGCTTGGCCGGCGTCTGGCCTCGTTTAAACTGAGGGTGGACGGGAGGATCTCGGCCGGTGTTGCATTTAATTCCGGCCCACTCATCAACGGATGTGTGGCCGGAGTAGGATTCTCGGTTTGCATGCGGGTTTAACGGAGGGGTTTAATGGAGGCGCCGGGTGTGCAGCGGGCGGTGCAGTACTATTCGATTTGACATCAGTAATGAGCCGTCAAATCACAAAGGCCCTCACCTCTCGTGAAACCGACCGAGCTAGACTGCCCCTCCCTCTAGCCTTTTAAAAAATGTATATACTCCTCTTTTGTACAGTAGTAGTATCGATGGATTGCGCCATGGAGCAAAACTTGAAATTAAAAACAAGGTGGTACATATAGAGAGCGCTCGTCGCTAAATTATACATATATTACTATTAAAAAGGCTTGTCACAATAATGGTGTCCAGCACAAGTGCACAACCCACCCCTCAAATAAAACTAAGCACCCTGGAATTCTTTGACAACTAAACTGCTGGCTATATGATGTTGGCCATATATATTGTATGTATATAATGTGAAGAAACGAGTGGTAGTACTATACCAACTAAAAGATGAATGTAAGAAATACTAGTATGTATGTACTGAAGAGTTAAAGTAACAAGAAGAAACATAACATAGTTCTGCTGGGGGCTCAGCACAACACACCCCTCAAATTAAATTAAGCACACCTGAAATTAAACTTTGCAACTATTCTGGCAGACACTGCATTAGAACCACCATGAGCAACGACACTGCCACCTTACTCGGAGTCCTCGTCCACGTCCTCGACTTCGTCCTTGTCCCTCTTCCTCTTGGCCGATACTTCTTTGCTTGAACGGCACACTTGGCTATTGCTCTTCATCCAACCCTTTTAGATATTGAAACAAAGGTAGCCATCGATTGCAGCATAGTGGATGTGATCTATATCTAGTACATTCCACTGCCATGCATAACGATGAAACGTGTATGGAGGTTTCTCCAGTTTACCGTACGAAGGATGAGCCATGGCTCCTTCCAGGGTCAGCATTAAAGGCTGACGAGAGGACACCAGCCGATTCTTCTGGAGGTCGAAGGTTGCCTACAACGAGGCCTATCCGACCCAGGACTTCTTTGTCGTTACCAAAGTCTACAGTAACGAATTTGACTAGGTTGCTCTCGAGGAAGTCCTTAAAATCCTGGCACAAAACGTCGGCATGGCATATGTGGTAGACCAAGCATAAGTCATGCACGCAAAGCTGGATCACGGCAGGCTTCTTCCTCTCTTTGTCCTTTAGATCCTTCTCTCGTCCCAGGACTGTGGTGTACTCAACATCTAGCCCAGCGACCCACTAATCATCCGAGTCTTCAAACATGCGTCTGAAGCGAGAAAGGCATCCTTTCACCGCCGCGGAAGAACGGGTGTAGATGACATCGAACTCATCGCCGGTGATGGTTCTAACCTTGTACTCACCGCCGATCATGGAGATTTGGGACGCCATGGATTTGGGAGGAGGGTTAGGATTAGTGGAACTGCCGTAATGTGAATGGACGGGACGACTAGGAGCGAACCGCCATAGTATTAAAGGATGTGCAGGGACGAGTAGGAGCAAACTGCCAGCGTGTGAATGGCAGGGTAGTGGTTTTCCATTCTCCCATGATACAGGCTTCCGAGAGCCCTTGGATTTGAGATCGAACGGTTGCATGGCGTGATTCTAGACCTATGGGTGATTATCCTATCCTGGAGGGTTATTCTGCAAATTTTCAGCAACTTAGCATGCGACCGGTTGATCTCAGATCCAAGGGCTGCCAGCAGCCCATATCATGGTCGCGCCTACCATGACCATCGCGTCGCACACGCGGTCGTGCCCTTGGAGATTTAACACGGTGCGTTAGGCTATCTGATGTTGGCATGTCATACATAGTCATCACTTAGTCACTCATACTACAACAAGGTTGGCTATAAGGTTGGCTATAAGTGTATTTCTTTTTACTTCTCTCTATCTCTTTCTTCGTACTCCCTCCGTCCCATAATATAAGAACGTTTTTGACACTAGTGTAGTGCCAAAAACGTTCTTATATTATGGGACACAGGGAGTACTAGTATTTATTGCATTTGCCAAGGAGTGACCTCTTCCAATGAAATGGTGTTGCTAAGTTTGCTTCATTTAATTATCTATAGACTCAAAATTGTCTTTTCACCTAGGTACACGCGCTTAGCACCATTTCTTCCTTGGGTCACCAAACTAGTCTCTCTCTTCTTGATTAACTTGCCACATCAGACTTTATGCCTATGTGGCAAGCTTAGCACCTGTAGGAGCAAGTAAGTACAATAGTGCGCTTTACATGGCATTTTTGCATATGTGGAGGAAAGAGAGGCAAGAAAAAAGTGGAGAAGTGGGCTCTCATGCAAGAGCCAGCCTCTACTACATTGTGGAGCATTGGAAGATGCACCTGTATGGAGGTGGTCAGGAATCGGGAGACTCATGCCGGTCGTAGCGCCGCAGTTAAAATGATAATGGCAAGTCAAATCACGGGGCCCCACCTGTCCAGCAGTAACTCGATGTCAAATCACACAACCCTACGTTTGCAGCAGCCTACTCCCTTGTCTTCTCACGTCTCTGTCGAACCGACTAGGCGGAAGTGCCCTGCCTACCACGCAGGAAAAGCCCGCGCAGTATACTCCCTCCGTCTAGGTGACCAAGGTGGAGAGGAAAACGAGAGAACTTAATGTTTAGTATTTTCTAAGGCGTGTTGTAATGGTACTAGCCTTAGCAATTTTGACGAGGTGTCATAGAATTAAATGAAGAAAGAGAGAGAGTTGAGTACTATGTGTCATACATGGCAATAAATAAAAAACTACATGATACTAATATATGATACATGGAGCAGGAGTACTAAGTATTATTAATACAGTTTTGCTAGAACTCATCTAGATGAGATATAATTTGGTCTCATTCATCTTTTATAGCCATTGGATGTGATGCTATAAGATGCGTTTGTGCCGACGTGGGCTATATTTGTTCTTGTGCAACGAACTGACCACTGCATGTCATGTTTGATAGTCTCAAGTCATTAAAAGCATACAAGCCCCACATCTCTTATTGGTTGATTCCTCTATTTATGTCAAAAAATAAGAAACAATGTGAGAGTTAATGCACCACGCCTATGTGTTTACTATTTGGTTTTCGTAAGATGACTTAATACTCACCTAGATGGAGGGAGTATTCGATTTGACAGCGGGCGGCGCAGTTCCCGATACGGCTTTAATGCAGACGAAGGAGGGAGTAGCGGTTCCCGATATGTTGAACGGCCAATGGATCCTCCTTTAATTAATGCATGAGGGAAGTAATGGGAGGAGGTCCGGGAAAAGAGGCTGCACAATGTGAATGCAACACAGTTTGCCCTCATTGCCCTCATATAAAGGCGCCCCTCCATTCCAATGCATCTACCACATCGTACGCACCTAAGCATTTGCCTAAGCACCTACACTAAGCGAAAAAGAGCTCACTCCAGACCCATGGTGGCGATGCGCGTGAGCGGCCAGCGGCTGCGCCAGATGGACCACGACGCCGGCCTGCGGCATGGCGCCAAGTATCATCTCCAGACGGTGTTGGAGACCGGCTGGTGGATGGCCGCCGTCAACGCCAACTGTGACTCTCAGTTGGACCAGATGATCATTGCCACCAGCAACAAGTTCACCGTCCTCAAGAAGCTCGTGGACGACATCGCCGTACTGCTCCAGCCCGCGCGCCCGGGCTCCTCATTGCCTGCCACTCTAATTGGCCTCCATGGCCGGAACCTCTTTCAAGCACTGGTGGCCCTATGACTGCCCGCCGACGCCACGAAGAATGTCCACCTGGAGGTCGCGCTCGCCACGAGGCGCCTCGCCCTGCAAGAATTCGTCGACCTACACATCCACGTGTACGAGCAAATCGTGTACATAGGTATCTACAAGGCCAGTGAGGACGCTACGACGTTGGCCTTCCTCAGCTGGCCGGAAGCCTTGGATGCCTTTGTTGAGAAGCACCTCGACCTCGCCACAAAAGCCGCCGCTCATTAGCCACCGGTCGGTGGCCCGGCGCACTAAATTGAGGAGTTGGAGGTCGTATGTTCATGGATCCATCTTTCTTCTTGCCTTCAGTAACCACCACTGCGATCGCATCATCGTGGCCTTAATTCTTATTGTGCTGTTGCATTCTCGTTCCAGTCAATACCGACATGTGCGATCCCTTTGCTTAATTATATGCATCACTGTAACTAGTACTCCATCCGTCAATTTATAAGTTGTGCTTACCTTTTCCATCAACTTCGTGCAACGCGCGGGCATCTTGCTAGAAACACTAGAATATGTCTATATAATCCATATGTGATAGTCCATTTGAAATCTCAAAAAAGACAAATATTTAGGTACGGAGGGAGTAATATATTAGGAGTATATCAAAACAATAGTGATTTCTTTCAAGTTTGTGAACAAATACTACTATTCTACTACTTTGGATCCGTCGCAACGCACGGGCACATTGCTAGTAAAAGGAAAAGGCATGCCGCGTTCGCGTCGCACCCCCACACGCCCAGGAATCAGGAGTACTCCACGGCCCATCCGGCATGACACATAGCTTAGGGAAGGCGTGTTGCCTAGCATTTTCACTTTCATGTGGGATCGCCGTTGAGCAAACCGACACCCCGCCCACCGCCGGGTTGGAAAATAGAAACGAGGGGAAGATCTAGCTGTAGCACTGAAGCCAAGAAATTTGGTGTCAGATGGGGCTCATTGATAGAGTAGGAGCATTCCCTACTCTCCTACTAGTACCAAGTTTGTACTCCTAATACTATATTACTAGTACTACTACTATACAACTAGTAGGTACGTGCACGGCACAACATCGTAGGAACAAAAAAAGGGAAGATCTTGTTTTGGGTGATTTATCTTTTTTTCAATCAACGTAGTATGAATAATATGATGTGGGGGGCACCCATGAAGCTTATGTGGCTTGGTTGCATGGCTACGGAAGGTTAGAGAAAAATAAATAGATAATGTGTTTAGAGTGCACTCCACTAAATAGATATACTTTGGATCCATTGCAACGGACCGACACATCTATATCTATACCCCCTATATAGTGTGTGAAAAACTTTGAAAGTTGGTCCTTGGATGAAGCCAATTCGACGATACAAAGATGGCAAATCCGAGCACTACTGGCCGTTGGATATCATCCACCAGATTCTGCCACATGTATAATCTAGAAGACTCCATGGTTGAACTTAATTCATGACTAACTTTGCCACAACTAAGCTTAGGCAAAGCTATTAGTTCTTCAAAATGAGAGCCACAAGTTGGCAAGCCTAAGGGAATCATGCCATATTTTTTGTGTGTATGTCATGTGGGGCCTTAGTGTGGCTTGCCTAAGGTGTGGCTTGAACCAAACACTCACCTAAGTTAATCAAACTTTCCTAACCTTACAATCCACCAGATTTTGCCACATGTTAGAATCCACAAAACTCCACATGTAGAAGCATAATGCACAAACCACTAGAATCTCATGCGTGCAATGCACGTGTACCTTACTAGTACTAGTTGGTAGTAGTAAGAAAAAAATTCCAGTTTTGGCACGAGCTCGTACTGCGGGAGCACCACAAGGCCTGCCGCAGGAGTTACATTTCCCTCTAGGGGCCCACGGGACCGAACTTCAGTGGCTTAGTGCCCGGCCTATGAGTCAATGACATGCGCACATTAAATGCGGTTGGCCCACATGCCATTCTCGTGGTGGTGGCGTGGTTCGCGATTCACTCGTTCAAGATGAACCGGCCGGTAGTGGCGTGGCCGTGGCGAGGGTGCCACAGCTGGGCATCGGGGCGTTACGAGGCGTAGATGGCCACACCGGCAGGTACTACCTATAGTACATAAGTACTCCAGCTGAGGATTGATGCCCAGGACGAAATGTGTCACAGCCGCTGGATGAAAATTCGATGGTGCGGGAGTACAGATCAGAGCACAACAGCGGAGCAGGCATACCGCGTCCAATCGGGTGTGTATGTGGTAGAAAGTTGATGGTCACCGCAGTTCAGCTAGCCAGCATGTCATGCACACAAAGGCAGAGGAGCGGTGGGGCCGAGAGGGATGAGGGGCACGTCGGGGGGATGAGGATCCCCTGACGCAAACAATCCTACCATTCTGTCACTAGCATGTGGGACCCATAAGCGTGGGTCTCACCTGTCAGTGAAGGAAAGGCAGGGCAAGGCAGTGATAGCCACGCCAGAGGATCCATGTCCACGTCAGGGGACGTCGTGCCGTGGGTTGGAGTGGCATCGTGGGAATCGCGTGTGGGTGTGGCAGTGGTAGAAACAAGAAACATGATGGTCGCCGTGGTTCAACTTCCATGGACAAGCTGCCATGTCTGCTAACACATGTATATCAAAACTAGAGTGTTTATATTTCAAGCACGTGAACAAGTATTATTCTACTACTTTGGATCCATTGCAACGCACGGGCCAACACATTGGTAGTAGTAGTGTCCATCTGTATCTCTAGAGGCCTTCCCTCGTTCATCCTTTTCTCTCACAAGATAAACTACTCATACAAATGCATCTTGATGTTCCGTGGAACGCACGAGGATGTTTCCTTGGGGGTCTCTCCCGCGCGGCGTGGCCGTAGTTGCAACTTGACGCCCCTTGAGATGCCGACATTGAGGGGCACTTGGATTTCCTCCGATGAGCAGGTAAGATGAGTTTGATCACGTAGTAAATGCATTCTAAAGACTACTTCCGTGTCCATTTCCTAATTCTCCCCCTACCCACTGTTTCACAGGTTAGGGTCGGCGCGAGTGGAGATTGGCTTGCATATGTACGGGAGTGTACCAACATCAATTTGCACAACGTTTACAACAGTGACACCGTTCCCGTAGAACCTTTGTCCAACATTGGGATCAGCCATGCAACGGGCCACCGGATGAATTGGTACGATGGAACCTCGGTGAGATTGAATAAGATAGCATGAACCTTGCACATGGTGGTCAAAGGCGGACCATGCTGTCTGCGGCCGATTTGTTGCCGTACGAGTAGGAAGACACTGTGCTCCTTTCTAACCGCATCTTCGCGGTGACAAACCAGGGGACTTATTTTGTATGGGATACATCCTACGATATACTCCCTCTCTCCCAGTTTATTTGTTTTGAATCTTTTTGTTTTATAAGTTTCAAATTCAAATTTAGAGCTCCCCATCACATGTTGAGATTACAATGTCCATTAAATCGTTGTGTGCATGTATAGTAAAGAAACAAATCTCGAGTTTGGCACGAGTTCGTGGTGCGGGAGCACCACAAGCCCTGGCGCAGGAGTTACATTTCCCTCTCAGGGCCGTCGGGACTGAGCTTCAGCGCCTTACTACACCTACCTTTGAGTCAATAACATGTGGACCTGACAGGTGACTGGTCCACATGTAATGCTCCCGAAGGCAGAGGGGTAGTGGGGCCAAGAGGGGTGAGCCGCAGGTCGGGGGACGTGTGGTGTCATGGGTTCGAGCGGCGTCGTGGGAATCGCGTGTGGCTGTGGTAGAAACTCTGAGATAGCGCGTTTTTAGGTGGCCCACATGTCATGCACACAAAGGCAGAGGGGCGGTGCGGCCGAGAGGTGTGAGGCGCACGTCGGGGGGCGTGGTGCCGTGGGTTGGAGAGGTGTTGTGCGAATCGTGAGATGAAACGTGATGGTCGCCGTAGTTGAACTTCCATGGACAAGCTACTCTGAGATAGCGCGT